>JAODLD010000113.1:2295488-2328597 GCA_026781065.1 Mormyrops boulengeri
CCCAACCCCCCCCCCCAGCTTGGCTCCAGAAATGCTTCACATGGTGGGTTGCGTCACCTCCGCTCTCAAGGTCAGGTTTTGAACTTTGGGGGCAGCGGTTGGAAGGCTGACAGCGTTTCTCTGTGGGTCATCCTCAGCCTAAGGCTGCGCCGCTGCAGTTTGCTGATTCCTCGTAGGAGTATCTCTCCACTGTCCTGATTCCTCATAGGAGTATCTCTCCACTGTCCTGATTCCTCGTAGGAGTATCTCTCCACTGTTTTTCCACTATAGAAACTCAAGAGGTGGCAGCATTTTTACGTTCTGATGTTCTTAACGTAAAACTCAGGAAGAAGCCCTTTGAAGACGCTGAATAAGTACTTAAACTTTACATACTTCAACCGAGATAGGACTGAGCTCAGGGGTAGAATTTGGGGGGTGGAATTTGAGGGGTCAGAGGAGGGTGAACAACCTCGGGCCCCGCACTCTAGGGGCCCCCTGCTGATCTACACTTTATTTCTTTTAATGACAAAACACATAAATCAAGTGTCCACTTCAAACCATTTATATAATGATTTTGGTTAAAATATTCTAATCTATAATTAAATATCTTAAATCTGACTGATTAATCCGCTGGCATGATACTCCCCTTCCCCCGATAACACTCCCCCAAGTTTTACCGCTGGCACCCTCCGCTTTGATTACCATATTACTGATATTCCATTGTTTTCACCTCCCCTTCACTTCTCTTCCAGCTCCAGAAAAACCTCAAATGCCAGCCTAGGGCTCACAGAGAAGTTAGTCCGCCCCTCGGTCAGCTTCTTAATTTCCATTTAATTAATTATATGCGTCTGTTTCTAATCCACTCTTCATACTTTGGGGCCTCAAAAAATCTAGTCAGAGTAGCTACCTACACTTGACACTGCAGCACAAGGCAAATGTGAGATTTTGAACTCGGCCATTGGCTGACTGAGCAGACTGGAACAGGGTGTATTGGTCACCTGCGATGGAATGGGAACAAGAGCAGGGGTATCCATGGCGATCGGTCTGCAGTGTCCCACTCCAGTCTAGTCGGTGATGTTTCTGAATCTCGCTACTCTATGGACCCTTGCGTCTGGGGAAGCATATGGTAACCAGAATTACAGGCCTTATTTCAGCTGTAGCATGCGGTCTGTAAACGTTCAATATCCGAACATATTAGCACGTACTTTGCAGTGCATATATCATTTGATAATGAGGTGTGATGCATATAAATTGATTACAACAAAAACAGTAAAAGTGCTTATGGTGGATATCTTGCCAACAATGACAATGCTAGTACACATTAGCGTCGTACCCCTAGAAATCAGCGGTTTGCAGATTAATTTCGGCGTGAAGCTCTCCTGTAGCTTGACTGCTCAAACTAGCTTGGAGATATATCCAAAATACTCAGAACCTTTAGGAATGGATTGTGCAATAACACATTATTTGTACTAGGATGTTATTTTTACGTTTATTTTTTTAGAGGAAGGCTCCATTGTTCGGGTTGTGTGATATCGATTTCTAATTTGACTTACAGCACAGAATGTATCTACACGCATTTTTTTTCCTCTGCCTTTTTAATGCCACTTCACGTCACATCACACATGGCATCTGCTGTTCACACTTTCCGTATTTTGGTCTCAGCTCAGACTTTATTTATAAAACCTCTCGTTAGGGCTGCCACTGCCAAGGGAAGGTCTCGCAGTTCCTATCTCTGAAAAACAGCAGGGATAACAGGTCGTACATTTACGGGTGTCTCCGTGGGCGGTGCCGTCACTGTCTTCATGTTCCCAGGGTTGAGCGTTCAAAACTCTTTGCGCAATTTTTGTGTTCACATCATTTTTTCAGCTGTCCAAAGTCAGACTGGACAGCCCCTTCTGATGGACTGAAGAGCTCTGCATGCTGTACCCTGTTGTGCCTGGGATGCGACCTGTCACTATGCCTCTGTCTGGGTCTGTACCTCATCATGGATTAATGCACTGTGGGTCGGCTAATGAACCCTTTTCATGGGTAGAACTTTTTTAGATCGTTCACTACCCTTGACATTGTATTCTTTTCATATGACCCAAAATTAGATTTTCATTCTTGTCAAATGAAAAAAGCAACCATCAAATGTGGATTCCGCTACCAGAATGTTCTGCTAATAAATCTCTACTTCAGACTCCGGAATGCAAACAATCAGAGCCGGTGCTGCTCCAACAGTCAATGTTCTATTTTCAATAACAATTATAACAGCAACAATAATAATAAGTATAACATCTGAAATACCTGGAGTTTGTCTGAACCTCCACTTATTTTTAGAATTTTCCTAAACTATCTAAGGAATCTATTGCGAATGTTTGTTTACCACATAAATCTGCTGCCATTAGTAATATCATAAATTATATATCACATGAAGCCTACAGAATGTTTTTTGTGACAGGATAATAGAAAAATAATAATAGAACATAGCATGAGATGGTATGTTGTTCACACTACCGTCAAAAATGGCCGCTCAGTAGATGAGGACGCAGCAATGCGCTGTACTGGGACCGTGATCCGGCTGAACCCATAATACCACAAATGCCAGTCAATAGCTGCACGTTTTATGCAGTGGGCCCCACATTTCCTGAGACTAATTCTTGTCGGTGTGTTAAGTTTGGGCAAAAAAGAAATAGTTTTACTTTGCAGTTTATGACCCACAAGTCACGATAGATTACGATCTACTGGATTTCTGGTGCCAGATGTGACCTACAGTGTGTGCTCTACTTGCATAGGTATGCAGGAGGGTCTCCAGTCCCCATGCACAAAGGTTGCCATGGGAACAACCCCTGGTCCCATTGCTGCGTTGTGGACTTCCGTTATCTTGGGGCTACATTATCATGGATTCCTTCGTGTCAGCTCCATATTTTTCTGCTTTTTCTGTTTCCCGACTCCCAGCTCCCTCTTACACAAGCCCACTCTCGCCTTCCCTTGACTTTTTCTGTTGTGCTATTTCTCTTTCTGCGCCCTGATTCACTGTTATTTTTTCTACTTTTAGCCATTTTTCTCGCTTGCTGAGATGCTACCTGTTTCTTTATTTAACCCCTTACATTCACTTTATGACCATTTAATGACTGGTGTGTTATATTTGCGATCTGTTTTGGCATGCTAAAATAATAACTAAAATAAATAAATAAATACAGTACAATAAAAAGGAATGAGAAAGTGTAATTCTACGTAATAAGCATGCAAAAACAAGTTTTTAAATTTAAAAAAATTCAACAGTTTAAGAGTTTCCGTTTGAAGAAGCACGGGAGGCACTAAAGCTGAAAAAGGGGCGGGGTTTGTGATTCCCAGCCTATTGGACAGAGTGCAGTCACATGCCTGAATGTCACACAGAGGCAGTAACCTCAGCTGGTACATGAGACATGCACAAGGCCGCTGTTCCTTTCACCCCTATGCCGGTATGCCAGGACCCAAGTTATGAACCCGACTTAGGTTCTGTCTTGGTGCTGACAGCCGTCCCAGAGGCTTAGAATCCAAGGTGGTTCTTCTGTTTCAAGAATAAAGTAGCTGAGATCCAAACCAAAAAATGAGTAGCCCTGTCATCCCCCCCCCCATTTTCTGTAACTGCTCCTACTATTCATGGTCACAAGGGCTCTGGGGCCTATCGCAGAGACTACAGGTGCAAAGCAGGAAACAAACCAGGATGGGGCAACACACACACACACACACACACATGCATCTATGAACAATTTGGTAGTTCCAATTACCCTCAACATGTTTTTTGACAGTTGGGAGGGAGCCAGAGTGCCCAGAGGAAACCCCAAGATGACAGAGAGAGAACAAACAAACTCTACACACATGGAGACATGGCAGAGACTCAAACCCTGGTCCCAGACATGTGAGGCAACAGTGCTAACCACTGCAGCACTGTGCTGCCCTCAAATGCCAACCCACTGCAGAATATTATTCTAAATGTATAAATAGGCTAGCAGAGTGTTTTAAAGTATTTACACTGCGGCTGGCTTTGAACTCTGGCAATTTGAACCAGGTACATCAACAGAAAGAAAAGTCAGACCACTTATTTTGGAGTGATGTCATCACTTGTGCTAGTGAATTACCAAATCAGATGTGTTTGAACATACACTTACAGGGTCATGTTCTTTTCTCTCATGACCAATTTCCTGCAGGCGATTCACATTTCCATGATGCTAATTGAAAAAGCACTACTGAAACATACACAGAAGGTTGTGTGTATAAAGGATTTGTGGATTAAACCACATGTTGCACCGCCGGCTTCTAAAAAAATTCTGTTCAAAACATGAAGGTTTTGAACAGAATCTTTCCAAGCTTTTTCACTCCACTTTCCAGTTTGCTTGTTTGTGTGTCTGTTTTTCTTTGTTTAAAAAACTCACGACGTTTGCCAACCACAGAAAGACTCACCATTTGCTGTAAGATGTTTTCATTTACTCTTGTGTGCACATTCGCTACAAGATAAAATGGCATTTCAAAACAAAATAAATGAAAAAATAAATACAGAGTGGATGCAGGAGACAGACTTCTCCAATATCATCCTATACGGTTAAAGAATCTGAAAGAGAGAAAAATTACTGTAAACAATAAACCTGGGACATCCCCCCCCCCCAAAAAAGGAGTACCATTATGGAATAGTGGACATAGTTTTAACCTTCCCCGAGTAAGATAAAATCGGACCCCAAATAGAGAAGAATTTATCCCTAGACCCCCTACACTCTCAGAAAAAAGGGTACAAATTTGTACCTTTGCTTGTCACTGCAGCTGTACTCTCAAGGGTCTGCCAATGGTACCCTTAGCTATATATAGGTAATTGTACCTTTTAAGGTACAGAAATGGACCTTTGTACCCTTTTTTCTGAAAGTGTAAGTGAGTGTTTGATCTTTTCTAATTGTATAAATTGAGACAGATGGGTTAACCATAAGGACAGTCTGGGGGGGTTGCTGATTTCCAGTGGAGTAATATTCTTCTACGTACTACCAGAGCTGTTAATGCAATAATGTCAGAGAACATTTATGTTGAGAACCTCTTTTGCTCCATTATATTTTCAAACGCCAAAATAGATCAGTTGTGTACTAACATTAAAACGATACACATAAAAACATGACGTGCTGTTTGCATTAGTATCCACACCCCTTACTTTGGAAGCTCCATGTTTATATAAATGACAAATTCATCACAAACGACTCAAAGGTGACAGTTATTAGACCGTAAATCAACATAATTAGGTACTACTTAGTCTTGATATTTCTCTCTGGATATAAAAAATGCCATTTTCAAGGGTCACTGTCTTTGTTGGACAGACAAACTGCAAAAATGAAGACAAAACGGCATTCTGCTGATGTGAGAAACAAAGTCATTGAAACACACAAGGCAGGAAACATATAGAAGCGTTTGAATGTCCCAGTAAACACTGTTGGATCCGTCATCACGGCACCCAGGCTCTTACCGGAACAGGCCGTCCTTCAAAACGAGAGAAGCTAATAAAAATCCAGCCATCACTCTCAGATGTCTGCAGTCTCTTTGGCTGAAAGTGGAGTGAAAGCACATGGCTACAAAATTCCAAGAACTCTCCATAAAACGGGCCTCTACGGGAGGGAGGCAAGAAGCCATTTCTTAAGGAAGTCCACAGATCAAGTTAAAGTTCATACAAATAGCACATTTATAGATTAGCTGTCCCAAAGTGCTTTACATATAATAAATACACCACAACATATTAAAGATAGATTAGTATAACTAAACTATAAAATAAATGTTAATAAAAATCAATCACAACTTGGATTAAAAGCCAACTCAAATAAATGAGTCTTAAGCAAAGTCTTAAAACTTTCGAGGGTCTGAGCAGCTCTGATATGAAAAGGCAGAACGTTCCATAATTTAGGACCAGCGGCTGAAAAGTTCTGTCATACCTGGCTTTTAATCTGGTAGTTGGGGACATCCAGAAGCAGTAAGCAAAGCGTAAGAACCACCCAGTTAAGATGTGGGAGAAGGATTTATGGTCAGATGTGTCCAAAATGGAACTATTTTGCCAGACCTCAAAGAGGTATGTGTGGCGTAAGTCTAACACTGCCCGTGCCTCAAGAAATACCATACCTACGGTGAAATATGGTTGTGCCGGCATCATTTTATGGGGATGCTTTTCATGTGCTGGGACTGAGAGTCCGGACGAATCTTGTTGAAGGGACAATTGATGGGCACAAATTCTGCACAATATATCAGGTGAACTTGTTCCAGTCTGCTATGAACCTATGGCTCAGGAGAAGATTCATCTTTCCGCATGACAGTGACCCTAAGCATAAGGACAAAGCGACACTGGAATGGCTCAAAAACAGAACGGTGAATGTTCTTGCATAGCTGAGTCAAAGCCCTGATCTTAACCCTACTGAGAATCCACAAGTTCAACGTCAATTGTCTTCACTCTGATAGCACAGCAGTTCACCTGAACTGTACGTAAGTCTTTGCGGGTCATTAGTCCTCAAATGCGACGCCCCTGTAAACGTGCCTCGTACGTAAAGAGCTAACAGGTGCCTGTTTTGGTCTCACCTGGCTCATTTTCAACAGAAGACCTTTGAAGTCACTTTTGGAACTGCATGACAGACACTCACTGTTGCGTAAAGGTCGTGTTTGAGCTAATTTCTTAAATTTCTCACATTTACAGAACGTATTTCTTTGGCAGTTGTTTTTATGTCAGTACCATGGTCATGTATTTTTGTTTTGTGGCTTTCGTCTGGCTTTCGTCTGGCTTTCTGAACCGTTCGTTACAGGGACCTTATTTCTGCATGAGTGCTGGGTACCAACCAAGACAACTGAAGCTCTTATGGGCCTTTAAAAGCCATGAACCAGTACTATATAAACCTTAAGAGGTCAAGAAATTCAATGAGTAGCATTTGCTTTGTAAATAGTAACATTTATGTATGATGTTTTATTAAACAGCAGTGACGTATTTACACAGAGAGATGGACCTCTTTTCATAGACAGCTTCCTGCTATTTAGACCCTAACTATGACCGCTGCGTTATTTTATTTGTCTTCACAGGCATCTTTGTACATAATGCCGATTTTTAACAAATGAAGTCCATAAAGAAAGCATATTAAACAATGGTGTGTTCGCAGATTTTTCACTAAAAGGAAACTAAATCTCCAGGCTTCCCGTGTGGGGTTTAAACTGTCGTTAGTTTTAAGCGGCGGCCTAGGGGTCCCTCGCAGTATAAACACAGTACGTCCCCAATGTCACCAGTCAAATTTCTTATCCACTCTTACCGTGACTTCTTTGAGCTGAGGACATAAAGCTGTAAAGTCTGTTAGGCTGCTCATAATGTAAAGTCAACAGCATCACTGCTCACGATCTAGGGATTACGGGGATTCTGGATTAAGGATTAATCTCTGCGGATTATGCTATCTTGACTTTAATCAGGCACATTTCAGAGATGAAGGACAGTTTCTAGTTATGCCAGTTTGGTCTAAAGGGAAGATTTATGCAATTCATACAGGTGGTACTGGATAGCAGTGTTACTAATATTAATGCACTGATTATATTAGTAACAATAACATTATAGGCTAAAAATGCAATGTATCTCTGGTGATCAATGCTTTTACACATATGAATTTTTTAAAGTGTTTTAATTCGTTTTAGTATGGTAAGTATGCTCATTATGGCCTTTATTTAAGAAGAGTCTTCAGTACATTTATTTATCTTGTACTTTCTGACATTTTATGATTAGGATATGTCGATTGGGTAAGAACACTGGATGGCGCTGTTGCTGCACACTTCTCGTATTTGGGATCGGCCCCAGTTTGTGCTAGTGTGGAGTTTGCAGGTTCTCTCTGTAGTGTGCAGGTTTCCTCATTTAGTCCACAGCAGGGGGATCCAGCCTCCGGTCTCACTGCTTTGGATGGATGGATACATTGGTTGTCCTCTAGGTGGCACCATTACTATTCTTCATTCACCTGAGCAGCTTTCTACGTTGGATGAATACTAGCTACTGGAGAAAACAGAACTTTCCTATGTTATACAAAGCTATACGGATGAGAGAGCATATGGAGAGAGCTTCCCCTGATTGCAGAACCAGCCATATGACGTCTTGGCAGACAAGGCTGTTAGCATGTTGCAATACATTGAGATGATCAAACAGGTTTGGGATTTGGGGCAACCACTCTCCCTGTGGTCCAAAGTAAAGAAGAAAAAAACAAAGGATGGGGAGGGGGGGCAAGCTATTACAAATCACAAATAATAATAAGCCACATTAAAATTTGGAAAATCCTGCAAGCATGTCTCAGCATCCTTGCACACCACAGGAAAGTGCTGGAACATAAAGTGTGAGAACACACGGTACAGGTCTCAGCCCTGACACAGGTGGGGGGTACAGTACAGTCCAATCCAGCTAGCAGAGGGACTGGAAGGTCTGGAAGGCAGGAGCTGAACACAGAAGATCATCATTTCAATAGGCAATGTTTGACAGACAATGCCAGGAGGCAGGGGATGGCAAGAGGGGGTAACGTCAACCCCCCCCCAGAGCAGGAATGGAGTAGAGGGTGTCAGGGGACACTGAAGGGCTGATACAAGTCCCAGAGGTGACTAGCAGCATGTTGGGTCCCGAGGTGGTAGCAATTTTTGGAAACCAAGACTGTAAATGACTGTCCCATGGGAGCGGGTGTAGCAAGCCTCGCACTCGCAAAAGTCTATAAAAGTGCAGAGACGCTTAATCTACCCAGTGGACCTGCAAGACAGCAGCAGTACACCACCTTAAGGATGTGGAAGTGGAAGGTACAGCACTCGGGGAAGCAGAAAAGCAGATATTGAAGGAGGTGAAGAAAGCCACGTCTAGCTATTGTTACCATAGTAGTTATTAAAATGTTTAATGCGAATATCTTTAATACAATGTTGGAGCATATTAAAGAACAGACCCTTCTATCCAGTTCCGCCATTAAAACTTCAATCCCGAGCTCTAGTAAACAAGCTAGGACGGTTTAAACGTGGATCACACCCGCAACAAAGTTACATCTGGACAAAAACGAGTTAAAACGGCTGCGACAGTTACAGTAGCAGCCAGTGGTATGCCAAGGTAATCTAATACCGCCCTGGCGTCCTCACTCGCCATTTAAATTATCTACAAAAATACTGTTTATATACATTGTAAATAAACAGTGCGATCTAAATAGTGATCAAATTTCTTCAAGTTACCTGTTTTGTAAGTTTCTTTAACTAATATTTCTTATTTTGAATAAGCCTATATGACTCTACATACCGCTTCACGTTTGCAACCTCCACAGAGGAACTTTTATAGTCAAGCGAAGACAGATAACTTTAACTGATTATTTAATAAAAATTATTATTATTTAATAATAAAATAATGTGAAGATTCTGTAATTTCATGGTGTACAAAATGTTCTATTAACATATGCTTAACATGCAATATCATTTTGACCACATATAAGTTCATCATGCTTCAAATTATTGATAATTAACATTAAAACAGACTGGGCCGTGTATTTGCAAAAACATAAAATGTGAAAAAGATATAAAATGCATCCCCATTCCAAGCAGTTCATTATTTCATTATATTCACTTAGGACTAAGGCGACTTTCCAGATCAAAATTACAAGGCGGCAGACCACAGAGTAATCGCTTGGAGTTTAACCACGCAGGCTGAAGCTCTGGTAATGTCCTGTAGACGGAGGGCTGGCGGTGGCATGTTTTATAGTGTCAATGGCCTCTGTCTGTTTTGGCACTAATACGTTAAATGGCACAAGAAGATCCGAATAGTATGAATACTCCAAGAGCGTGTATGGAATTTGTAGCAGCCTAAGATGGTTCCTTTAAAAGCTTGGTAATGGAACTTGAGAATTGTGATAACGTGTTATTATACACACACGCGCGCGCGCGCGCACACACACACACTTATTTTTTGGTTATTATGTATTATTTGCAAAGTATGCTAAGTAATATCATATTAAAAGCCACTTATTTAGCTAATTTCAATTGTTAATGTTAGCTGAGCTGATGTAAGAGTTTGTAGTAATTAGTAATATATTTAAATGCATGTAGCCTAATATACATGACAGATATGACTTTTATGTGGTTAAGCCTAGATAATGAGTTGCCCTGTTCAAACATCAGGAATAGGTACACGATGTGAGTCTCATAATTCCTAATGTATTATATATAAATAAAATGTACTGATCACAGCAGTGAAACGATAGACAGCCGATAAAATATCAGTCAGTGATTCTAAGTTCACTCATTCATCGTTCCCCTTCCAAGCATTCATTCATTCCCATCGTACAATGTGCATTTAGTAGTCTACAAACAACGATCCAGAAAGCAGAAAATGTAAAATACAAAAGGCGGTAATGCAGACAGGTTAAAATTGCTTTACTTATAAATATTCGGCATAAAGGAGTTATACGATTTAATCAGCTTGATTAAAACATGGGATATTGTCGTTTTGAATCAGGTGGGCATAGCCTATACATTTTTTGGAACAAAGAAGAAAAACGTGCGTTTAATGAGCGAACGGAGCGCGGCGCGTTTCTTACTGGCCACATGTCACGTAAAAGTTCATTTGGAGAAGCGTGCGAGCGCGGCGCGGTGCTGCCAGCGAGACGTCGCCCCCCGCGTCTGCGCCTTTGG
Source organism: Mormyrops boulengeri (assembly GCA_026781065.1). Taxonomy (NCBI): domain Eukaryota; kingdom Metazoa; phylum Chordata; class Actinopteri; order Osteoglossiformes; family Mormyridae; genus Mormyrops; species Mormyrops boulengeri. The sequence goes on from JAODLD010000113.1 coordinate 2,306,112, forward strand.
TCTCGCCCAAGCCCGGCTTGGCTTTTCTCGCTCGCTCCGGAGGATCGGGTCCGTTTTGTTGGTAGTCAAGGTTCAGGCGCTGTCAATGGCTCGCAGGACCTATTTCATTTGAATGCCTGGGCTTCTCATTTTATTGCATCAAAAACACGCAATTATGGATATCTTATCTTTTTTATGGATACTACCTACTGTATGGGCTGTTGAAGGTAAGGCATACGTGTTCATTTTGAAGTGCCGATCGTAGCTTGTAAGATGAAACGTTTCAGCGACAATTTGGGACAAGGTGTAGGGAGATCGCCCTGCTGGCGGGCGTGCTGCCAGGGCACAAATCACTTGAACCACGTTGCCTGGATCATTTTAAAAACCACTTGTCTGTATCATCAATATATAGGCAATTAAAATGTGCTGTGCGCCTAACTAGATAAAATATATAACAAAGGTAGTTCGTTAGACTGGTAAAAAAAAAACCCGACGTATTGTGATAATTTACATATGTAAGAATTAAGATAACGTAACGGGTATCGTTGAACTTGTGCGGATCGCAACAGGCTACTGTATTAAATTAGATGGTAAAACGTGATACGGTTCAATTTCCCATGAAAAGTTAGTTTAAGCAGCCGCGGTAAACTGCGGTGTCTGCTATTTTATTCATGTTTCAGATTTTAAAACGTGCATTTGCGCGTTTTAGAGGTTGTAGATAATGTTCACGATGTTGTCGGTCTATTATGAATACTTAAGAAATGTTTTATGATCCGTTTTTCTTATCTGGCTGGGTGATGCCTAATGATTCTCGCGTCTGATTATCATAAAATGAATCGGTTTGTATAAAAGCAGAGCTGTACGCGCAGTCGGGCATCTGCACACTGGACTTTTGCAGCGTGTTTACTGAGAAGCCAGTCGGGCTGCAGGCGCATTGTTTGTGAGCGAAAAAGCCGGGGGTGTTTGATGCTCCCCGTGCGCTTTGCAAGCGCTTTTTATTGCAATTGCTGATTGTTTCGGAGCAACCTTGGCGGCTGTAACGCCGCGTCTCGACCCCCCCCCGTGCTCGTAAGACAGGCCTCTAGATTGAAGCCTATTTACTTTGCAGCTTAAGAGCACGCAGCGGACCGTGAAACGGGACCATTACATGTGCTGCTGCCTAAACAGCCTGCCGCTTGTCTGTCTGTCTGTCTGTCTAGTGATGGCTGCGTAAATGTGTTTATCGGTGGGGGAAAAAAAATGTACGTTTATGTTAAACTTTATCGGCTTATCTGATGTCTTGTGATCATTTGGACGCTGACAATAGACGCGATACAGTTCATGCAAAGTCATATCATGTAATCACAAATAATGTCGCCGCAAGTGGTTCAAAATATTGCCACAAATTTAAACATCGACTGTTATATTTGAGATAAAATTGTGGAAAATGCTGACTTATTTGCATTCTTTATGCTCTTGCAGCTGTTTTTACTGTAACAATCGTGATTATTAACTGAGTATAAAATAAGGCCTAACACTCCCATTTAGTAATTTGCCAAACATTTCTCTATAGTATGGAAATTATATGAGCCTAATGTGTGTGTATATATACACCTATATATAATTAAATATATTTTTCTCATTACTGTTACCTAAGTTAAAAGAGAAATCACGCTGAAGTACGTTTGATCAATTAAGCCCAGAATGTGGACTTCTGCGTTGACCTTTATTTTCCCTTATAAAAATGTTTTAAACGGCCACATGGCTACCAAAATTAAACAAGGACTGCTTATGTCTAATAGTGTTTTGTCTGAGACACCCACACCTTTTTTTGTATTAGTCCCCACCGGACTGTCTATGCCTTTTTTCGCACTTGTGCAAAGTTTTGTGTCCACCGTCCTCTTTAATCTCCGGGTTTTAAGTCTGTCCAAAGCGAACTGCCCGCTGTCTTCATCGCAGGCAGGTGTTTGGTGGTTCGCCCATGGAAAGCAAACGGCGGTATCTAACCAGCCGTGTATCTCGCCTGGAAGAGCGCCTCTTTCAGCGCATAATCACATTTAGGATTATTTCGCCTTGGATGCAGTGAGTGTGAAAACGGCATCCAGTCCGTTGTGGTTTCGGCGTCTTTCTGATGCGGGCACCTCTGGGCTCTCGCCGGATCGCAGATCGGGGATAAACGCAGGAAACATGCGGACTGACGCACGTCGGCGTGGTTTGTGGGCACATGGAGGCGATTCCAGCATCAATTATTCAACATTTAACTTTTTAGCTACACATACAAGAACCGTCAAATTTATTTAAAGGAGGTTTAATAGAAGCTTCCCAAATATGTCGTTAAAGCAGAGCCAATTAAGTTTATATTACTATTTAATTGACTACATATGAACCCTCTTGTGACTGAAAATAATTGTCCACCAGTAGCATAAAAAAGGTCACCATGCACTTAAGGATAACACAATCATGGGTAAACATAATAAATTGTTTAGTGTAAATTGTATGAAGTATATAGCATATTTTTTATTTGACAGCAGGCAAACTGTAAAGTGTCTCACAAATGAATTAGTTTAAGAGCATTTTCATTGCTTGTGGTTTCATTTAACATGATTCTTTGCCCGCATGGATAATGGAAAATGGCCATCCTGAAGACTTTTAGCGCTCGAAAGTGAGAGGGCACAGCTGAATTTCACAGCTTTAGTGTGGTTTTTTTTGGTGGCTGTAACCGGGGTTGCAGTCCTAAAAATAAAGTTCCGGGGGAAAATGACATCGTCATCATCAGAAGCTCAGTTTCACTCGTCCAGAGCGACGTCGTGTCCGGTTGGGTTTGTGGTGGTTTAGAGCAGCGTTTATTAGGGAGCACGGGGGTGTTAAGTGGGGGGAACAGTGCGTATGGGGGCATAAGTAAGGCACAGAGCAGGTATAGAGAGATAAAGCACCCCGTGACCTGTTCCCAGAGTCCTCCTTGGTGTGCGGGGCGGCCGTCAGCACTAACCCGAAGGGGCTTTACTTTGGCACCATGACAGAGGCCTAGTCACACCGTGGGGTGGGATACAGGCCATGTCTGGTGGCGGGATAATGATGGGCGCCGGCTTTACTCTCAGTACCTCGAGTCCCTTCATTATGCCATCTTCTTTCGTAGCTGCTACTGGCAGACACTTAAGGAAGTTTGCGGTGACAGGAGTCATATCTGTGTCCCGGAAAGTTGTCACTGCCACTATAACGATAATAAAGGTCCGACGAGAGTAACGAAGAGCGGCAGAGCGGAGGCGACGGCAAAAACAGGAGCAGCACAGATGACCCTGGCGCTGCCGCAAATTGGAACGAAGTCTCTGACCTTAACGAAGCGTGTCCGTTAGCTTAGTCTTCACAAATGTGCAGATTTTGAGAAGGTGATGTTTTAAAGTCTTCGCAGAGAAGTATACATTTTCACTTTTCATCCACATGATCTATTTAGCAAAAATGGTAATTGTCTTGCATTATTGTAAAATGCATTGGATAAACCAACCAAACTGACCAGGAAAAAGTCATCATTAAATCAGTCTATGTTTCTTATTTGTGGCATTTATGTTCCTTCTTTGATGGTATTCCACTATTCTAAAAATGCTGATTTTTATTTAATAAAAAAAATCTCTGAATTATTTTGAAACAGAAATTTAAGAATAAATAGTTAATATGAAGATGATGGAGGAAATGAAGTAATGAATAACAGACTGAGGTCTGTAAATTATGAATAATAAAAATAATGAAAACCCATTTCATTTATTGTTTGGAAACTGACCTTTGCATTCTTTCAGAGGAGTACGGCGAAGGAGAACAATGGCTTTTTATTGCACAATTACTATAGAATAATTCTATATTCTTGCGGCACAATGAAATGGAATCTCAGTGTACATGTGCATGAAGACATCAATTCAGAGCTCAGACATATGTAAGGTATTTAATCATGGAAGTGCCTGTAATGTTTTGTAATTCTCTTACAATGCCAGAGTGCTGGTATTTTAATGGTATTGGCTGTTTCACCGATATATATTTGAGTACAGGCGGCTGTTTCGCTTTTGTCGTCTGTCGGTTTTGGCAGACGTTGCTGGTGGTCTTCATGCCAGTGAATAACTTGAATTCTTGTTTAAGGAGAGCTGGGCTGTCTGTCACTAGAGCTGGAAAAAATTGTTTGCTCATTGTTCGTATAAAATGCTTTCAGATTTGTTAATATTTTACGTTATAAATCATTTTTTTAGATTGACGAATGACTGCAAAGTTTAATGCGATGCGTCATGGACGTGGAATAATGGAAATTACAGGGGTGTAACTGCGGCATTGTTTTTTTTTTAAAGTGAGACAATTAAGCAAACCTGTAATTAACGTCAGCTAAAAGATTGTAATTCCTGTATTACTACGGAGTTTTAGCATTTACTCTGGTTTATTCGTATGTTTTTTGCATTAATTTTACCAATTTGTTTGAATAAATTTGAATTTATATGTAGTTTCCTTAAAATGATATATTTTAATATAAATATGAGTGTAAGTAACAGCTAATAACTGATGAAAATATGTCCTTTTGAGACTATATATTACAGAAAATAAACGGCGTTAAAGTGGCCGCTATGCTGTGCTTCTGTGAAGCGCTCTGCACGGGTCTGCGCACACTGTTTTACTGCTTAGGTGGGAAATGTGTTTTACTGACATATTTATTTTCAAAGGCAGTGTAGGTGAACACATCCACCATGCACGTTTTCAGGGGTTTACTGCAAAAACATTAAAAAATGAGCCAGAGGAATGGTGAACACGAGGCCTCAGAAATCAAACTCTTTCTCAAGTTTCTTTGCTGGACGGAGGAGCAGCTGCAGGCCCTCTGGCTGCCGGCCGCCGCCTGCTTTAGCCCGGGGCCCTAACCCGCTCCGGTCGGCGGTGCCACGCGGATCGCTGGCTTGTGCCAGCGGCAGCGTGGTGGGTGTCAGGTTTCAGTGACTTCTGCATCTCGCCTTCGGGGGGAGCTTTGAGGGTAGAAGGGGAGACGGGCCTTTGTGGAAGTACAGCCCTGGGAGGCTGAGCCCTCGGAGCCAGAGTGCTGTGACCTCGCGTTCCAGCATCTCAGGCCTCTGTCTTTGCTGGTTCATGCCTGTGATACGCCATACAGTAGAGAGACGGTCCCTAAAGAAACGCAAGTCTTTCCTGCAAGTTACCGCATCCCTTGGGTATCTACCCCTTTGCTCTTTTCTCCTGGGCTCCGTGTGCCTGCGGAGTTTGTTTCCTTCCCACGTTTGCCTGGGTTTTCTCTGGATTCCTCGGATTCATAAAAGCCAGAGAATGTGCAGGTTAGGTGTAATGCTGATGCTCTGAATTTCCTTTAATGCGTGATTTTCTGTATTAGCAAGTGCCTTGCGATAGACTCGGGTCCCATTCGATGTATCCCATGCCCAGGGGCATAGCTAGAAATTCTGGCAAAATATCACCTTGGGGTTGGGTAGGGGGAGGGGTCCTATTTGGTAAATTTCATTGGGCCTCCGATGTTCGATTTTGGGCCCCCTATACAGTGTTGGGGCCCCCTGACTCTGCCAGGGCACCCAGTGACCCTGCAGTGCCCCTGCCCAGTCCTTTGGTACCTGGTGCCTTTGGATCCAGGCTACCTAATACTAGATTAGTGGTTGTAAAAATTGATAGATACATGGACCTGGAATTTTCACTAAATATTTAGGGGCTCTTTATGCTATATAGAAGTAAGAGGATCGGCAGTAATGCACCCAGAATCAGTAGGCTTCTGGATGCCATGCAGGGAGCATTTATTCAAGATGGATTCAGAAACTGTATTTGTCATTTCAGGCCCAACAGTACGACGTTATGCTGTATGTGGGCCATATTGCATACGATTAACAAAAGCGTTGGCCTATTTCAGTACCGAAGTTTGGTACAAGAATGGATTTTGCTGTTACATCGACAAAACACTAAACATGGAATTAAGCTAAATGAATTATGTGGAGTGTTTGTCAGCTTAGCTATCTATTAAATACAAATGACTGTATTCACAGTTATTACAGATGATGTTTTTTCCTGTGTATAATTCACAGATGATAATTCGCAGGAAAAAGCGACATCGCATTTTGTATCTGCATTGGCAGTGTGGTTAATTATTTCTGTATAATGTCGCATGAAGGTTCTGGAGGGACAAGTGTTCGGAGGTTAATGGAGAAGATGGGGATCTTTTTGATGACTGAGAATGAGCAAAGCAGGCCACTGGGCACCGCGGGGTAAGACCAGGAGTCCAAGGCCCACCTGTCAGTTTTTGGCGAAACCAAATATGTGTGCCGCTCGTTCGATAACATCGACCATTCTTTCCTTTGCGTACCTCACAGAATTGTAGATGCCGGTGGGACAGAAACTCTTTCATACCAGTTGGATTATGTAAGAGCTCAGTGCGATCGCATGTTAGCTGGACGTGACTGTGCCGTTCAGAGAGACCCGACCTCACGTCAGCCGGGGAGCTCTGAGATTCTGCTGCAGATGGACCTGTAATCCTCATATGTGGAAACAAGTTGAATGTTTATTTTTTTGGGGAGATAAACCAGATGATTAGAGTAATGTGACTGGTTTGTATGCCTTGTCCATTCACACGGGGCCGTAGGAATGATAGTCGCAGTTTGGGGAGGCAGCTCAGGGTCCTGAGAAAATGTCACAAAGTGCTATTCTAGGGGCACCCTTAGTGTCCGGAATCCACCCTCCAAGCCTGTCGGCTACAGTGAAGGGAGCCCATTACACCTTAATTTGCATCACAAGACGAGCGTGTCACCTGAGCCTCGGCTGAGCGCTTTCCTGCTGGCAAGCCTGGCATCACGTGACCTCAGAGGAATCCCGCTGTCCCGCGCTTTCTCTCTTCTCCCCGTCAGCGCCATCTCCCCGTCCCACCCCACCCCAGAGCACCATTCAGTTTATTCAAGGCAGGTCTGACACGATTGGATTTGGTTTCTAGTCAGGAGCAGAGGAAGACGAGTTCATTTGATCCATTTTTCTTGAGTGCACTGAGTGAGGTCCATGTTTGTGCTGTGGCGTAATATTAAACGTCTGAGGGATGGATAGTAGCAGTGGGGTGGCGGGGGGGGCGGAGGGCATTTGAGGCCATGTGAGCAAATCACCCTCCTGTCTCCTTACAGCAGGATAAATATGCCGGGGACAGGGTGGGTGTTACCTGGAATACAGAGGACTGCAACCTGACCTCCTCCTGCCTCAGTTTTGCTCAGGATCTGGGGCCCTGGGAATTCTGTCCCACATCTTCAGATGATGTACTGTTACATGGCCACTTAGCTGGCAATTATAAATGCAGTACGAGCACCTGAAGTTCCGCCACGCTGCTACGGTCGGGAAGGCGGATCTGATTATTTGATGTCCCTTCGGGATTCTCCAGGATCTATCCATCCATCCTTCCTTCTGCCTTCTTTAACCGATTACCCAAGGCAGCAGCACGGTGAGAATGGACCCTTTGATATGGATAAAGGAGAAACTTAGGCACCATTGGCATATGCAGTGTATGGACTATATACCCTATTTTTATTTGTACTGTATTGAAATATATATTTATGCTGCATTTATTGCCCCCCCCGCCCGAGCAGCAGAAAATGAGTGAATGAATGAACAAATGAAATGACAGTACAGACGCTCCTCTACTTACGAATGAGATACGTTATGAATGGCTGTTCGCAGCTTGAAATGTTCGTAAGTCCTTTTAAGGGCATACGCAAGTACAAAGAACTAGGATGCTGGGAGTACGCACGCTATGCTGCTGCGCGGCTGGAGTAGCGGCCAGAAGTCGTACTAGGCGGAATTGGCGTGCATAAAAAAAAATTGATGTTGCGGACAGGAAACGGGAGCCCAACAAACACAAATTGGACTTTCAGACATACGAACGAAGAGGACTGTAAGTTCGTAAGTTGAAAGTTCGTAAGTAGAGGAGTGTCTGTATATGGTAATGCATTTATGTATTTAGTATTCATGTCCATGTGGACAGCTGATGGTAGGGTCATATGATCACATTTGTGACAGTGGCAGGCCTCCATTATGATGACCCTCAGCCTTCTCCAGGAAGTTAAGGGCTGATCTTTTTAACCTGGGCACTCTGATGTGACACCTCAGCATTGTGGTGTGGAAGTTCCACCTTAGCTTGGTGAAGCAGGAGTCAGACGTCGGCGTTGCACATTTTATAGCTTAGCATGGTGATAGCTATTAGTCTTCATCATGGTGTAGCTGCTGGAACAGCAGTCCTAGAAAGTGCTGGGGGGTCCTGAGCCCCTGAGTGTCTTTGACCGTCGTTCTGCTGAACCAGAACAATTCATTTTCATGAGAGCTGCCACTTAATCAGTATGAAGTATCGAATTACCCAAATGTAAGCAGGAAGACCTTCAGTTGCAGCACTGATTGCACTTAGCAGACAAAAAGAAAAGCAATAAAAGAGAAATATTTAAATTTATATACTGAGACGGTTACTTCCAGCCCAAGTCCATGCAGATAAGTAGAGCAGTAAGTGCATTATGCAGTGGACAGAGGTCAGGAGCACAGCATACATTTGGCGGCTACGGTAAATATTTATATGCCAAAGCAGATCTTGGATGTTTCACATCCCAAACCAGGGGTCACACAAACTGCATTTTTTCATGGTCGATTACAGGCTGTGGTCTAATTACTCGTGACTGTCTTGGGCCCAAAGGGGATTAATTACACCCGTAAGTAGCGTGGTTTCTGAGATAACCTAGTGGCAGCCGGCGACTCGCGGCAGACTTCACGTGGGATTTTCTGTGGGGATTTACGTGATAAGTAAGCGGTTACTTATCCTTTTGTCCAGTGTCTACAGTCATTCTCGGCTGATCTTGCCGGGAAAAAAGCAGAGATCATCATGCTGGAGTAGAAGGTTACCCTGTTAAGGCTCTGATAATGGTGTGTCACTCAGAGTGGGGCTGCCCATTACTTAATTTTCACAAGGAACCCTCAGACTGGCGATTGTTTTTACCTGTTTGGCAACACAGAGGTTCTTGTGACCTCAGTGGTGAAGATGGTCTGATGGGTTGGTCTTATGTAGGAATCACACACCAGCATGCGCCTCTTAGCTAGCGTGCTGTTTCGCTAGTACCCCCTGTATAATCAGCATGCTGATTAGCCGGTGTGCTTGTTAGCTAGCATGGTGTTAAGTTAGAATTTCCTATTTAGCCGTGAGCCTGTTAGGTAGCATGCTGTTTAGCTAATGCACTTGTTAGATAGCGTGCTATTTAGCCAGTTTGCCCATCATCTAGTGTGCTGTTTAGCCGGTTTGCCCATCAGCTAGTGTGCTGTTTAGCCAGCCTGCCCGTTAGTTGGCATGCCTGTTAGATTCCTGCTTGAAATATACGTGCAGGTTAGAGAATATTAAAAACATAACAGAAAAAGTAGGTGGAAATAATAATATTTTAAAATAAGCACAAAATAATGGAACTTCATTTATACCGTCAGCGGCATTGTGCCCTGCTGTAATATCCAAATAAAAGCGTTGCTTTTAATTTAACTTCTGTCAGCCTCTAAATTCCAGGTATAATACCGAATACTCCCCAGTGGTAAATCCCTCTTCTCATTTTGTTCGTATTTTTTATCTAACAGTTCCTGTATTTTTTCCTGAGTGAAGCCAGCAGTGCTTTGTGGGAGCGTAACATCTCTGTAAATCTGTGTCCAGTGGCCATGTTCATCGAATAATACTGTGAGGGACCTGCTTTTCTAAATAAATTAAACTTAAACTTAAAATTAAACACACACACACACACACACACACACACACACACAAACACACAGAGGTTTGTAATAATTATATCTTTGTGGAGACTCTCCATTCATTTCTATGGGGAAAAAGCATGATGACCTTAACCATAAGTAACCAAACAAAATACAAGACTTTTGGCATTTCTAGTTTTTAGTTTTGACTGCATTCCCAGATCTTTGTGGAGACCTGAAATATGGTCCCCACAGTGTCAAAATAACAGGCTTTTATTACATTGTGGGGAACATTTGGTCCTTATATAATATAAACATAATCCACACACACACACAGTCACACACACAGTCACACACACACACAGACCTGTACTCATATCTTTGTGGGGACTATCCATTCATTTCTATAGGCAAAACCCTAATTCCAAAAATGACTTCTACCCAGCCCTAACATATTTTTCATATTTTTATAAAATTGAATTTCCCCTTGTGTGGACTGAAAAAACGGTCCCCACAAGGTCAAAATGACAGTTTTTTTTCACATTGTGTGTGTGTATGTATATATATGTCTTTGAGTCATTAAGGCTCTTTAAAAGATGCCCAGAGGACATTCTGATGACAGATGGATTCGTGTGCAAATGATCGCTGGATCAGTTCAGTATTTATTTCTCGTTTCCATACATTTTGCTTATACGCCTGCTCTTGCACATTTTTACATACCTTATTTATTCATAGAGTAAAACTGTACTCCTTCTGGGACGACTAAATGAAAGACCTTTAACCGGCTGTCAGCAGCTAATTTTCCCATTATTCATAAGCAAGATTATTGTGAACACAAGCTGTTATTTTAGTTACATTCCACTTTTCGTGTAGGTTAATTTAATGAACAATATACACATAATTTATTCCACTGCATACAGTGGGAAGGTTTTTATTTACTAGCTGTCAGTGAAGAACCATTTGAAATAATTGAACAGTTGCCTGGAGAATTTAGAGTTATGTAAATTCCTGTTATAAAACATTGTGCCCATAACTAATTGTTTAGTTACATATTTCTATTTATGTATTATATATGTAATTTTACCCCCTAAATAAAGTAGAATTATTCACAAATTAAATGCACATATGAGTCAAAGAAGCATGGAAAAAGAGTAGTCGAGACAATTATTATATTTGCAAATGAACTATTCATATGATTTTTTTTTCAAACTCACTTTGCCAAAAATAGCCTGCTGTGGCTGATTTTCTCTTTTGGAACCTAGCAGTCTTCTGAAGGATGCTTTAATGTCGGCGGTCGCACCCGCGGGCAATTTCCTCAAAATGTTGTCCGAAGGTCAGTTAGGATTTTCGTTTTAGTGAATTCCCACCCGATGTGGAAAGTATGTTTTGTTATTATAACAGGAAGGGGAGTCAGCTTGAGTAGGGGGAAGCATTCATCATTACGGTGCCCAATCCTGGTCCTGAAAAACACCAGCGCGCTCGATCCCTGCGAGTGAGCAATCTGAATAGGCCTCTTTCACGCTTTATTCCTTGGGAAAACATAAAGGCGAGAGTTTCCACGTGCAGGGATATAATGTTTCGCGGCCATGTGGCACAGACCAAGGTCTCCAAAGCTTCTGCATTCCCCGCCCCCCCCCATCCGCCACTAACCCAGACCTCCCGTGTGTACGTGCTCATGTACATGGCCCTGATTGCATACGAGATTTGAGGATACATCTGTTACAAGTGCAGTCATGTCGTGTAGCTACCCGCTATGAAGTAATGGGAGTGTAACAGAAGTGTCTGTTCCTGGGCCACGGTGCACGGTGTGAATCTCATCCGTTCCCCGTTTCGGATCCCGTTCCTCCCGTGTTCTTGCTGAGGCGAGTTTGCTGCATCAGTATTACTGGAACTGAAATATGCATGTGTTTGACACAGGAGGTGAATAATAATTCAACAAACGAAGGGACTGGTTGTCCCTGCAAGGACTGAGGACTTGCACCCCCAGCCCCCCCCCCCAGTTCCCCAGATTGTGTCCCAAATGTCACAGGTTCAAGTCCCATGAGACTCCCTGCTGTCAGTACCCAGCTGTATAAAAGCTTGAAGCTGTCAGTGAGGTCCACAAGTTTGCTTTAGCGAGGAAAAACCAGGATGCCGGCCTCTCTCAGACTCAGACGATGTCCCCCAGGTGAAGCAGCAGTGGCATCTGGGCCGGCGGCGCATCTTTGCCCCAGATCCGGCCAGCGTTTGTACCCTCGCCAGGGGAATTCAGCGGGATGACCCGGCAGAGCGCGGCGCTATCCCGCCAGCCTGCATACCGCTTCCCGCCCCGGCAGTGGAAGCCGCTAGACAATGCCGACATTATTATTATTGTTATTATTATTATTTTTTTAATTCGCTGCCGATCTTTCTGGCATCCCGCCGCGCAGATGACAGATGATCCAGCGTGCCTCCATAGTAAACGCGTCACTCAGGGCAGCGCGTCTGCTGGGCTTGGCACCGCACCCGACCACCTCTGAGCCTGGCACGTCGAGTCCCCGTGCGGCCTGCTGCGAGGATGGCATGGTCCGGCTTTGTCTCCATCTCTTGCCTCGCCGTGCCCCCCCGCCCCCCTGCCTCCTCCCCCTAGAAAAGAAGCCATTCACACCAGTCTTTCTCCCCCTCCTCTTTTTGTCTGCCCTCGGTTTAGACACAGACCAGAGCGAAAACGAGGGCCGCTTTATGCGTGCACCGTGGGACGTGCACGAAAGGCGGCGAGCGCCGAGGGCCGGTCTGCCGGCCTGCCGTCCTGGCCGTCCAAATTGCAGATGGCCGTCTTGCCCGCAGCACTGAAACACTGCAAAAAATGCTAAGCTTTTGTAAATATTTAGCAGATCTTCTCATTGTGCCACCCTTGCAGTTTCTGGTCAAGCATATATATGTACATATGTATGTATATGTATATATAAATATGATATACATACCGTGTCTTGAAAATGTTATATATTATATATCAATATTGTGCACAGATAAAACACTGTTTTTTAAAAGAGAAGTATATACACAAAATAAAAAATTCATTTTGTTGAGTGATGTCCTGACCCAATATACAAGTTCGGTTACTTATGCTTAAGGTCGTGTTGGGATTAGAGTTTTCCCTATAGAAATGAATGGAGAGTCCCCACAAAGATATAATTACAAACGTGTGTGTGTGTGTGTATTTTCAAACATCAGATTAGGAATTGTAAACGGCAGACATAAATATCCAACTGATTGATTTTGATCAGGGTGCCAAAAAAGGGGATCAGGACATTCCTATTTTTGTGGTTGATCATTTTGCAGTTAGATGAATTGGTGTCTCTAAATTACCCACAGTGTTTGGGTGCCTTGTGATAAATGACCATCTTCTTCAGGATAATCCTCCTGCCCTTTCTGCCTGGGACAGACCCCAGTCTCCCCTATAGCACTGTACTGGATAAGCATTTGGAAGATGGGTAGATAGATGGATGGACAATTATTATAACAGTATTTTTACTATAGCTACAAAAATCTACCAACTCCAAGCTGTTCAGATGGGGTCGTTTACTGTTTGTTTGTCCTAATCTAACGTGCAGGGTGTTCGGTGAAGGCAGCCGCTGACAGGGGGTGTTACCCCGAGGGTCAGGGACCGATTCTTTTCTGGCTTTTCTGTTATGAATGTCAAAAAGGGGGCTTTTTTTTTTGCTTTGTTTAGTGTTTTTTTAGACTACAGAAAGCAGGATCCGCTGTATACAGAATTTGTTTTCCCCCTCGTTATTTTTCCCAAAGCCCAGTGGGGAGTATTCACACAATCACTTTTGATGAGAGTCATTGATTGGTTCGCTCTGCATGCTGTGCTGATGCAGCGATCCACACCGCGTTTTTCTCCAAGGCTCAGTGGAACCTAACGATCATCCTCCCCCTGCTTGGGAAACTGACCCCCAGGCCAAACTGAACGGGCCTCTTGTACCCAGCCCCCTCTGATATACTGGAACATGGATCTACGCGGATATACTATAACGGGGCAGGCTGTAAATATAACATGCAGGTAAAAATCAGCTAAAATAAGACAAGCTAATATAACACACCTACTGGCTCAGTAGGCTTATGTCTCAGTGCCCATGATCGAAAGGTTGCCGCCATGGGTGCCGCACATTGGCTGACCCTGTGCTGTGACCCCCCCACCCCCACCCACCCCCTGGCCCCCAAGCTGTGGAGCACAAGATGGGGTATATACCTGTACTTCTGTTTCTGCAAACGACAAATAAATGACTTATCCCTTTTGCACAGCTGCAGTAGGGGCTTGGATACCCTGGCTGAGTCGGGGGGGGGGGGGGTTTAAATATGTGAAATTATAAAGTTATATAACATAAGGGAGGTGTTGATGGTGCGGGGTGTGGCCGAGGCGACATTTTGTCAGAGGGCCCGCGATTTCTAACTACGGCCCTTCATAAGAAAATGAAAGTGACGTCACCCCCCAAGCTTAGCTCATGGGCTTTAATTATCGGGGCTGGGTTTGGAGGACATTCCAGTGCAGCTTCTGCTCCCAGAGCTTGTATTGTCATCTGCATCGCTTTGGGGTTAATCCCGGTCAGCAGGAACCCGGGAAGGCGGCCTTGTGTCGTCGCTGCCGTCGCCGTGAAATGTCAGATTGTTTGCTGCTATTCAGAGCAGGGCTCTAGTGTACCTGTCGCACTGGGGGTCCCCAACTCGCAGAGATGTAGCGCCCCCTGCTGCTAGGTCTCCGCAATTGGACCCCCCCCCCCTCCCCCCACCTCGCCGGGTGTCACTGGGGCTTGGCTGCGTATCCAATTGTCTGCCATCGCTCCCACCCCTCCCGTAAATGTCAGTTGGGTTTTCAGCTTAATTACATCCAGATGAGCTTTGTGGAGAGGGTCGCCATAGCGACGGGCCAGTGTCACCTGTAGGGCACCTTAACTCTCGCCGCACTGAGCCTGGCTTGCAGGAAGGCCTCATCTTGGGGAAGCAGATTCGAAGGCCGTCTCTGCTTGGCCTCATATCTCACCCTTTTAAATCTGATTACTATCCTACCGATACTTTTTTTCCAAAAGCAGGTGGCAGTTTGCACTCATTTGTGCAGCTGAACATTTTACATGACAGATTCTGGTTAAATACTTTCCTCCAGCAGCGCAGGAGCTTCTCCTGAGACTCGAAAAGGCAAACTTTGGGTCACGGGTCCGAGCCGTTCGTCTTTCGACCATTCAGACCACTGGCCCTTTCTTTCGCATGTGAAAATATCTTGGGTCATTTACCAGCCTGCAGTAACTCTCACTGAAGAATAAAGGTGGAATGTGTTCCTCGAAACCAGCCACCAGGAATGTGGAAGGCTTTTAGTTGATGCTGCTGTATAATTGATGTTTTTCCTCCGCAAAGACGGCGCCCTCCCCATTCACATTTAAATGTTACCTTTATTTTTATGTGTCAGATGCATCTGTCCACACCAACATACCACTGAGGGAAATGGCCTATCACAGACACACGTGCTGTCAAAGAGTCGACTAGGGATGAGTGCAGCTAGGCTGAGCTTCTGATGAATGGCGTGTCAGCAGTATTGGAGCAGGAGCTACAGAGGAAAAGCAAGAACTGAATAAATAAGATTAAGTATTCAAATCAACCGGAGAGCAGTGTTAAGAACATGCAAACTTAATGGGGCAAAACAAGGCGGCAGGTAAAACCACTGGGAGTTCCAGTGCCCAGGATATCCGTCTGGGTGCTGTGGGGGCGCCCACTCAGGAAAGCCCGTGCCTCCTGCCCTAAAATGAACCCACCCCCTGCATTTTGGTGTGGGACCACCACACCGCTCCATCCAGGCTGGGTTTTGAAAGGCGGTGAGTCAGTCTCAGTCCCGGTGAGCCAATTCCCGTTGCGTGCCCCTGAACCCACTCCCCTCACCACAAAGCGATTATGTGAGCAGCGATCCAATGTTTTTTTTCCCCCCAAAAACCAAAAGCTGACTTAAACATAACAGTTTTCCCGCTGTCTGCAGGCCTTTCATTTTCCTAATATTAATGCTCTCGCCGGCTCGCCACAGCACAAGCAGCCCGCAAACAGGCAAACGGCGGACGGGGATGCGGAGCGCGTGTTACGCACCGATTCGCCAGATGGAAACTGCAGCCTCGCCTTCGGACGCACAGCGCGCCTACCCACACACACACACACACACACACACACACACACACACACACACACACAAATATGTTTGTATTCTTATCTTTGTGGGGACTCTCCATTCATTTCTATGGGGAAAAACTCTAATCCCAACAATGACAGCCTTAACCCCACCCAGCCCTAAATTTAACCATGAGTAACCAAACAAAACACAAGACTTTTGGCATTTTTAGTTTTTAAATTGCAGTTTCCCCTTATGGGGCCAAAATAATGGTCCCCACAACATCAAAATAACAGTTTTTTGTCAAATTGTGAGGACATTTGGACTCCACAATGTAATATAAACACAACCCCCCCCCACACACACACACACAGACAGACATACTTTCATACACATATACACACAAAGACATTTTGGACAGAAAGCACTGAAGCCCTTTGGGTAATTGTCACGCTTGTCATCTGTTGTTTGAGGGGACTTTTTTTATCACAGTTGTCAGCAGTAATGTCCCTTTGAGACCATATATGTCCCTTTGATATATATGTTAGATGCTAGTGCACCATGGGGAGAAGGAAAGCGATTCCACTTCCCGGAATTGTCGGACCTGTCATCCACCGTAGGGGATTTTATATGGGGACTGTCAGCTTTAGGCAGCTGTTTTATCACTTAGCATTTAGCTACGTACTGCTGTGCCGGGCCTTGGGCCGGGGCGCCTCTCCCCCTCCCACCCCGTAGCCGTTTTGGCAGACAAAGAGGTCAGTACCTGGTCCATGACCTCAGAAGGAAATGGCCTGGATTCTGGTGTCTCGACACTGTGACCTAAAATCCAGCAGGGACTGACAGGGTTTCCCCGGGGATTAATGCAGTGTGGCACAGGGAGCGCACTGCAGGCAGCAAGTATTACGGGGGCCCAAACATCCTTACAATGCAGAGAGGGAGGGAGCGAAAGAGATGGCGAGGAAGAGAGAGAGGGGGAGAGAGATGAGGAGAGGGGAGAGGGAGACGGAGAGAGAGATGGAAGGGGATGGAGAGGGAGAGAGATGGAGAGAAAGAGAGAGAGAGACGGAGAGGGAGAGAGAGAAGAGGGGAGATGGAGAGGAAGAGGGAGAGATGGAGAGGAAGAGAGAGACAGAGGAAGAGTGAGAGAGATGGAGTAGCAGAGTGAGACAGATCACTCCTGAACCAATCTGGGGGTAATAGTTGTTAAAAATGAAATCTGACTACAATTTTATCCTGAAGGCAAACTTTTTTCACATTATTTACATTTTATATATATGCACACATGTGCCTGTACTGTATGTGTGTGTGTGTGTGTGTGTGTGTGTGTGTGTGTGTGTGTATGTGTGTGTGTGTATGCACACAGACTGCCAGACAGTTCACTGGGTAAGTAGTATATGCACACATAGTAGACAGATTCAAGACACAACACTTTTGATTTATTCAGTTTTAGGTGTTCCAGTTACCGTTCACATTACAGTCATGCTCGTATTTACTACTGCATGCCAGCTGACTGTCACACCTCCCCACAAATTTGTGGCCGCCACGGGTGTCCTGTCGGCATGGTGGCAGCGTTGTGCCGATTGGGGGGGGTGACGTGCAGGGGCCCAAGCCACCTGCTGGCCTGCCCCCTGTCTCTCTGGTTGGGTCACTGAAATGCAAACAGCAGAGAAGAGGAAATAAAGACTCTTTTGGGCTATAATCCTGAGATGGAGCGTTTAGCTGGCCCACATGTGACTCTGTGCAGGGGATGACACTCATCCGCGCCCTTCCTGTTAAATCCTAGCTAATGGCCGGCACCTGGACGCAGTCAATCAGGCAGCTTTGGGCAGATGGACGAGGTTCTCGGGCTGCAGCCCGGTTTGTTCGCTGCCCTCTTTCTTTGCACTGAGCCACCTTTGCTTGGTCTGGCTTGCTGTGATGCTATATCAGTAAATGGTTTTGGGCCACCAGTCCATCTAGGCTACAGGTGCCGTAGAAGGCTGTTGGTGCTCAGAAAGATGTCTTTTTTTTTTTCATTACTTACTATAATTGTTCAGTGATTATTGATGGATTTAACACAACTGTTAATATTAAGGCTAAAATTGAACATTTTAGAACCATCTTTACATCCTGTTTACTGCACACAAACTTTCACTTTCATTTCATAATAGTGAACATTGTAGTCCTCAGCTAACACACCCAAATGCAGAAGGAATTTGTGGATCCAGTATTGAATTTCTGAAGATTTCATTATATGAAGAGCAGGAGATTTTCATGCTTTGTGCATCTTCCATGCATTATTGTGTGATGCTGTCATGCAGCCGCTACCCATTGACGGGAACGGCGGTCGCCCTCATTTCACTGCGATGCTGCATCACATTGACTTTGTCATACTCTCAGTGCACTGCAAGATTCCATCCATGCACCAGACAGCACTGATGCGCACACGTTTCTCTGGTGTCGTTCTTGACCTGTTCGTGACCCGGGGTACCCCGTGGGGGTCATTTTATGATGTGAATAATGGAAGTTTTCACATGCAGTATGAGACCGGAGGACGTCCTTAGCTGTAGACTGTCATCAACATGCTGTCGCGCCCATATGTTGTTTGTTTCAAAGAGTTATTACATGCATCGTCGTTTATTTATTTTACAAGGTACACCCTTATGAGCCGGGAACAAGGTGCATGCTATTCTCTGCCTATTGATTTGTGCCTGAATTGGCAGGGCATGAAAAGCGCCCCCCCAACCCCCCCCCCCCCCGAGTTGGAGTGGATTGACCTGCTTTTGGCCTGTCTGTCATGGAGAATGTTTTGACTGCAAACAAGTCAAAAGTATGGTACCAGTGTGGATCCCAACAGAATTTGACCATTTCCGTGACAACTTTTAAAACAAAAACCACACATTTTAATACGTTATTATATTTATGGAATGAAAAATATGATGTTGTGTGTGTGTGTGTGTGTGTGTATATGTATATGTATATATATATATATTTGCATATATACAGTGCATACAAAAAATGTCATCCTAATATGGAGCAAAACAATTTGTCTCTGTGTTAGAAAAGGAAATTTAATACATTTTAAATGCATACTAATTTGTATTATTCATGTTATATTGTAACTGATCTGTCCTCCATCTAAAAGTAATTATCAAAAGTACCTTGCTTTGCGCGGCGGGGGGGTCCCAATTACCTCAGTTTCATTTTCCTTGGAACGGTAGATTAGAATTTTTACGGGTCCCGTTTCAATCCCCGACAATCACATTTGACAGACTCGAAACTCTGAGCTGTGAAACAGACCAGGAAAATGTGCCAGAATTCATCCATCATCTTGTTTCCATCGTTCTAACTCCTTCCAACTGTAATGCCACTTCCACCCCCCCCCCCCCCCCCCAACCAGCTCTGGAAAGCAACAGTGTTCCTCGGCCCATCGGCACCACTCGTGAGGCGGGCGGAGAGATTCGTCCTATTCATTTGTGCGAACGGAATAGATTGGATGCGAGATGAGAGCATTTCCGTGCAGTTGTGCGCGATTACGGCGTCACGAATGTAAAGAAAATTTGGCGAGGGGGCTTTTAAGGGGCAGCACGAACAGTGTTGTGATTCAATTGCTTTTATATGTTTGCTGCAGTAAGTTTGATTTAAAGTGATTTGTAGCCAGGCCATGATATTTTATGCATGCAATTGTTTTTAGCGCTAGCGCATTATTTTCAGACAAATAGCCTACGAATTTCGAGCCAGTTCTGCCACGTGCTTCTGTGACCTTCCTGTCATCTGCAATGGCAAATGGAAAGGTAAAATAAGATTGTAAAAATTCTACACACCAAACGTTCGTTTTGATTTAGACTAAAACTGTACTTGGCATATGCACACACGTTCGTGGTGCTCCGTTGTCTTCGACGGCCAAATGGTGACAGCGCATTGGCGGCGTGCTCGGTGCGCGCTCCCGTCCCTGAGCTGCGCGCGCACTGAAATCGGTCCAGAACCCGGACCCAGACGCAGCCTGTACCGCCTTTGGGAAATCGCATCACCCCTGTAAGCTAAATGAAGTGGAAATCTGGGCAAACGACTGAATAAAATCCCCCAGTTTGACATCACCGTGCCCTGTCAGGTTTGCATGTGAATGATTTCATTTTCAGACGTGGGCCTGTAATAGGTAAGTCTCCACACACGCAAAGTTAAATAAGTCAAAATAAAGTACAGAAATATGAATTTTGTTGCAGTGTCACTATATTGATAGGCCTATATAGGCCTAGTGAAAAGGCGGTATTGACGGCAGCCTCATTGACGCACAAAGTGCGATCTAACACTTAACGGCAGGAAAAAAGACCAATAAATATCACCGCCGGAACCGCGGTGACTCCCCGGTATGAGGAAGCGTAGGATGCAGTGGTGGTCAGATCGTGGGTGCGGGCGGTGGGCACTCAGCTACACAAACAGAAAGAGCCTTTAGGGGATAGTGGGGCTTTTTCAGTTTTGATTGCTTTTCGTATCACGAAAAAGAAAACGAGGTAAGTTAAGGTTGGTTAGGAAATGAGCTACTACAGGGATGGACATTGAATATATGAATATTTACAAATTTGGATTTTTTAGAACAAGAAGAAATGCTAAACAATGGGAAGAAACGAACTAGAAGAAAGACGTAGGCCTAATTAAAATTTTAAATGAATGTCACGTTGCTTTAAAAAATCTATTTTTAATCAGAATTTATTGTTAAACAAAGCTATTTAGTCTAATTTCCAATGCATTTCCCTTTGATTTCCGCGATAATTAATACAGTCAGTCATTTTCTCCGCGTGTTTATAGTTGTTTATGTATAATTAACCCTCATTTCCCGTTCGTCGGTCCCTGGAGTGTCAGTACACACAGTCACAGCACCAAAAGTCTCTACTGACATAATTAGTTATAGGATGATTATCTGGGGCAATCTGTAGCCTAAACTAACGACACACAAGTGAAAAAGCTTCAGGCCTAATCACAAACTCCCCAATATACCGTATAATCCAGTGCAGATTGCCTTTAGCGAATTCAAAATAAATAAACGAAAATGGTGACGTCGGTTTTTGTATTAGCACAATTTGGTGTTGCCTACTGTGGAAATATTCATTTCAAAGATCGGTTTTGCCATTTTAAACAGAATTCTGGCCTTGAGTAAATATTTACACGGATTAGCGGGTTTTGCAGGCCCGCCCTACTAGCTGCAGAGAGGTAGCTCATGTGCCTCTTTATAAAACGATTCGTTCCCCTTGTCGCCTCTCCCGTGCGGTGAGTCCTGAACAGATGGGGCTCCCGCAAACATCCAGGGGGAAAGACGGCTGCAGCATGTCAGCCACAAGTATCAGACTTTGTTCTCGCTCCTGAAGCGCTTCATGTTTCTAGCACAAACGTTTTACTTACACATTTCAGCAATTTCTTCATCCAGGGAGTGAAAATCATTTTATCTTGTTCCGCTGTTCCTTTGCTTTTCATTGTTGATTTTTATTTTTATGAATGTAACTGGAATCTGGATTTTGCATACTGTAACAATCTGAAATGTAGCCTATTTTGCAAGCAGAAATCAATTGTTTAAAAGTTACTTTGAGAAACAGCAACGCGTATTTACCTTCAGCTGCCCAACACCGGCCTTTGCACAGAGTTCAACTTAAACACATTGTAAAATTCTCTAATTGTCTCTAATTGTCACACAAAAAATCCACATTTTACCATCGCTTATTGCCAGCTATAAGGTGAAATGTGCAGTCACGCTTGTATATTTGGCAGATGTACACACAAGATCACAAGACTCCTCTGGTCAGCCTGGCAAATTCTATCAGGGCTGGTATACACACTCAGAAAGAATAATACTAGGATAAGACAGAGAATAAGACTAGGCCTAATCAGATATAATGAAGAGTCGGCAATTAACCCGAAACATACTGGACATTTAATTTCTCGAGATATGCTGGTCTCCATAACGATTTACTTCACTTGGCAGTTTAGAAACACATCATTTTTAAAGCTGAAGTACAACTTGCCCTTCATTCTATTTGGTGTTTTACAAACCAACCGCATATATGTAAAAATGATTCCTTTCTTGGTGAGTGTTTAAGCGACTGAGTTTTTGTGGGAAAACGAGACATAAACAGAAAATAGCTCAGAAGTGATCCTCTTTATTCATATACGTATCAAGGAGAAAAGTAACAAAGTTATGTGAGGAATTGTGCACTGATGAACTAAATAAACAGGATTATTTTTGAGTGGAGACCACCTTTAGTGATTAAGCAGGCATTTGTTCCAGTTCCTTAACCACTGTGCCACTCACTTCCCCTCAGGACAGGCAAAGACAGGGCAAAGCGAGAATGTACAGCAGTATTTGTTGCTGAAGTGAGAAGAGGCGTAGGATCCATAGAAATGCATGCCCCCATTATCCAAAAGTACAGTTTCAGGTCAAGTATCTGCGCCAAACTGAATGCAGTAGCATCCGTTTAGGGAGCTGATCTAGGCGCCTCCATGTGTCGCATGCTGGCCGCCTCTGCTCTTTGAGAGATGCTTATTTCATACGCCCCAGACCCGAGTCCCAGTGCGGAATCCGCCATTATGCTCTCCTGCTGGCCCCACGCAAGTGAAGAACAGTGACATCGAGGCCTGTCAAAAACCGCCTTTTCAGCTTAGGGATTGAACAGCGGGCGGCGCCGCGCGCGGGGGGCCCGCGCGCGGGGGGGGGGAGTGCGGGGGTGGGGGGGCTGTGGG
>JAODLD010000113.1:2328683-2348496 GCA_026781065.1 Mormyrops boulengeri
TCCTCATTACTTGCCTTGGATTTTAATTAGGGCTGAGCACTGCCTGAAACACGGGCCTTTAGAGCCGCAGATTCCCTTTGCATCGACACACAGGCGTGAGTGTTTGCTCATAGACGACTGATTGACTCTCTCAGTGCACAGCCAGTGTGCTCTGTTACACAGAATTAAGTATTTTATTCCTTCTTTCTGTCTGTCGATCAGTCTGTGTACCTGCTAAGTTGTTGACTTAGACCTGCATAACAGTTTGATGACCATAACAGTGGCTCTTAATAAGCTTTTCCAATTTTTGACATGCCTTTCACACTATAGATGAAGCAGATTGTGTTTATGTATTATTACTGTTAATGTGGTGTTATTAACACATTTAAATGCCCTTTCTGCCCTGATCATACCCACAGCATGTAAAAGTGTCACCCATGCAGTAGGGCATTTATTAAATGTTGAGCATGGTTGTAGCTGTCCCTTAAACCGGGAGCGTCTGGCAGCCTGTTCCTACCGGGGTGTCAGGAGACTCTCTCTTGGCAGAACAAGGGTCCCTCTGATGAGCAATTATCACTCACGCAGCGTCTGCGTCTTAGGAAACAGATGCGGCCGCCCTTCCGAAAAGATCTCCTGACGTTGCCAAAACAGGCACCCGCGACTATTTATGGAACCATTCAGTTTTCCATAATATGAATGGATTTATATATAAATGTATGTGGAATACCCAACTAAAACCTATGCAGTAATATGCACAAATGAATACCGAGTCGAGTTTAGTGACTCTCCTGTATGTGATAAACTCCGTTCACACATGTGGTTTAACTTTAATGCAAATTCATTGGGATGTTAGAAAGAAGAACCATCTTCATTAAAATGGCGTCACCCGTTATTATCATAAAAATGTCTTGTACTGGGGAGTGATTTTTATGCACCTACAAAGTCGCCGCATTTCTGTCCAACTCTGCAAATTCTCCCAAACCTATAATGTGAGGGCTTTTTTAGCCGTGAGGAGAACGGGTCAGAAGACTGACTGATCGGTAATTGGAGCCTAGTCTACCTCTGTTTGCTGGGGGATGATAGCGGACAAACTGTTGACAGCCACCAGAACAGCACTGGAATTAAATGTAACCATACCACAGTCCTCTCCTGTTGAATACATGCATTAGTTTTTGATATTAGTCAAAAATGCATGTGTCATATCGGTGAATAGTGACAGTATTTTATCCATACGACTGACAACGACTGCTGAATGGTCCACATGCAAAGTTAAGAATGGAATCCTTAATATGTGTGGTGTCAGGGCAAGTTAGTGTAACCTATACATTGGTTGTCAGAGCAAAAAAAGCGACCGGTTCATTGTACTCATCATTCCTCAGATGGTTTTCTTTAAAAGCAAATAGTTTTTTCACGGTGAGACAAATCCAAATTCTACAGAACCATAGCACAACCTTTCGCAATAATTTAGCTGTTTTTGCGCCGTATCTTCGTTAGCTTGGGTCACATTACATCAGTCTGGTCACTATCTTCATTGTTGTCTTTTCGTTTTATTAAGATTCTTGAAAAATGGAAATTTTGCACCAGTTGTGTTTTAAGCACGGCTGTTACCATCTTCAGCAAAGCTGAATTTATATAGCTTAGCAAATCGATCCCCAACTAAGCATAAAAGATTAAATGATTGTACTCTGGTATTGACCCTGTTGAGGACAGGCTAGCGCGACAGCTTCAGGGGTCCGCGGTGGCTCTGCGGGTAGCGCTGTGTCCTCACGCTTCCACGTCTGGGCTTTGAAACGCACCTCGACTCTGTGAACGTGTGCAATGGGTGTCTTCTCTTTGCCCGTCATGGTTACTGCCTGGTGCTCAGACTACCTTCCTCTGTCGATAAACATACCGCTAGGCTAGTCGGTCCCTTTAAACTACCTGTTGTGGGTGTATGTAGACCGCGATGGACTTCCTGCCTTATGCCCCATGCTGCCCAGAATAGACCTCAGGCTCCTCTGCAACTTTGTCCAGCGCAAGTAGCTGGAAAATGTATAAATGTATGTAAACATGGTGCAATCCTTCCCGATTAGAAACTGAAATCGTCAGGGGACTGAACACATCAGTGATCCAACAATTCCAGTGCTGCATTTATCGCAATATTAATGTAATATCTGTAACAGTTACTCACTGCAACATTTCCTGCAGTTTTCCCAAGGGAAATAAATCCTGCCACATTTTCAAGAACGTAATTGTGGGCAGAAGGGAGAATTCACTGGATTTATCTATTTTCATAGTCATATATATATATATATATATATATATACACACACACACACACACACACACACATATAAAGGTAAATTATTCCTGTTACCACTATAAACATACTGTTCGTATTTCCATTAAAGAATAATCAGGTAATAATGTCTATGCAATATGTTTATTCTTCTTAGGAATTAATTACTGTGTTATTCAAAAATAATTTATAAAATAAAAGCTTCTAGGGTTTACGTATCACCAAAGCTGTTTAAGTAGTTTGGGGTTCAGTGGTGAAATTGATTGGTTTGTTAAATCACTCCCTCTAATGGTTGCCCCCTTTTACTATTAGCGAGTGGACCATTGGCGGTATCTTGCCTGGGGCGTGTGGTGGTGTGTTGATGTTATTCGAGCGCCGGGCTTCTTCGCTGCTTACGGCTTCAGGCCCAGGCAGATGGCACCGCTGACATCGTGTGCCTGGCTGCTGACCTCCATGGTGGCTTCTGCCACACGGGTGTGAAAAACAGAAGCACTCGGGTCCCTTGGCGCAGATCTGGGGCCAATGAGCTTTCTCTCCTTTCCTGCCAGTAATTTCAGTGGCAGCGGCTCTTACGGCCGGCTGACGCCACTTCCTGATGGAGATCTCTGCCGAGTTCCAGAGGCTGGCCAGGATCGCAGGCTTTTTGGGCTGAATTCAGCTAGCTTAGTGTGTCATTTTCATCCTAATGGAGTGGTCTCTCATGTAAATTACCTTTGCATGCCATAAGTACTAACTTGTGGATAGAGTGAGTAGTGCTCTCCCATAATTCCAAGCTCTTCATGTAATATTTATGAACACCTTGTGACCTTAAAGAACAAATAAAAATATTAGATCGAAGTGTAATGAGAATGTATACTCCACTTGGGAGATACATAAAGCTTCCCTTTCAATTATCATAAATAGCTTAACCACAAGCTCATATTTCACGGAACGCAAATGGAATTAATTAGAATCAAACAATGACTATAAGAAGTCTCATTAAAGTAATGAGAATTAATGTAGATAAGGAATATCAAGTGCTCCGATTACAGAATGGAATTTACAAAGCCAGTAATGATTACACAAATTATATAATTGTCTATGAAATATTTTGCCCTAATATTAATATTACAGTATTTTCACACTGCACCCTTATGTAATAATAAAAGCCTGATAAAATGTCCCACGAATCCCTTTCTTCTTAGTGGGACACTTTTGGTTTAAAGCCATGGGAGTTTAGGCCTGGTAACCTTCACAATATAGCAGAACAGTTTGCAGTAAGATCTTAAAATGTGTACTTAAGATTTCTACTTTCCAGTATTCCCGTTGGAACCTCGTACAGCTAACACTTCCTTATATAAAGCCTCTTTTTTACTTTTTTGTAGATGAGTCCGGCACTTAGCTCTTCTTGAGCTGCGTGTTGCACAAAGCGGTGCCACATCTCAGGGAAGCCATGTCACATTCTCGCCTCAGCCGTGAAAACGTGGCCGAAATGTCACAGGCAGCAGACACCGGAGTGCCGGATGTGCCGGAAGACCAAGCCGTACCGCCATTAGTCCGGGAAGACGAGGACAGGCGCGTCGGCGCTGAGATTCTCAGCTTTGATGTGTTAAAAATGGAACTTATCCCAGGGTTAAATGGGCAGTTGGTCAACCAAAAAATTGTAATATTCACAATCTATAGCTATTTATTCTGTGTTCTGAAA
This sequence comes from Mormyrops boulengeri, assembly GCA_026781065.1. Lineage (NCBI taxonomy): Eukaryota > Metazoa > Chordata > Actinopteri > Osteoglossiformes > Mormyridae > Mormyrops > Mormyrops boulengeri. The sequence continues at coordinate 2,332,625 of JAODLD010000113.1, forward strand.
CACTCTGTCTGTCTGTCTGTCTGTGTCTGTCTGGTTGATTGATTGCTGACAGCATGAGTCTTTATGTGGTTGTGGTGAACCTTTAATGACTGAACATACGTTACACTTCTTTTGTCAGGTGTTTTGAGTAGCTTAGCTGCAAAGCAGCAGACGATATACCTATTAATGTGCCTGTGTAGGTAACTTGGACTGTAGCTGTTTCCAAGATGATGGCTCTTATTAGGGCGAGATGAATATACCATTGTTTGCTTGTGTAGATCACATAAAGCAAAGGAGACCTTGTTCTCCAGGCCAGGCTTAACCTCATGAGTTATAAATCTTCAGGAACCCAAAATTTATCCTGGTGCGTTATAGACCCTGTGACCCAGGAACAGGATGTGACTGAACATATTAAGGAGGTTAAACGCTTGTCTGCAAAAGGTAGGAGAGCTGTGACTCAGCCTTGCTGCCCCTCCTGTCCCCCAGCTAAGAGTAATTTCTAAATTTCTCTGACAGCCGATTTTATCACCGCTATCATTTGCCTGTGAGGAAATGCTTCAAGCCACTTGACAGCTTATTTGCTTTCATCGGCGTTTGTTGTGTTTTAAGGAGTGTCCATCAACTTTGTCAGCCCTAAGGAGGCGTCTAAAATCGCTTACTTGTTTGCTGTGTAGTAGGCAGAATGTAGAATGCGACGTGAGCAGTACCCGGTACCCGGATGACGTACTACATTCTGTGAAATTCCAAAGTTTGCAACTGATGGACGATACGCTATCCCACAAGGCCGCTGGAGCTGCCATCAGAGACAAAGTATGTCGCCAGCTCAGAAAGCTTTGTCGAGGTGGCTAAGGAGGTGCCGTCTCGATATAAATTCAAGTAGAGAACAATACCTAGTTACATAAGCTGACTCAAATATGCATTCTTTTCAGTGATAATTTTTAACATCCGGGTCACATAATATGCGAGATGGTGACCACAGTATGTATGTGTGCGGTAGGCAGGTGTACATTAGGCAGATGTGCGGTAAACAGGTGTGTGTGGTAGGCAGGTGTGCATTAGGCAGATGTGCGGTAGGCAAATGTATGTGGTAGGCAGGTATGCGGTAAGCAGGTGTGCATTAGGCAGGTGTGTGTGGTAGGCAGGTGTGTGCGGTACGCTGATGTGCGGTAGGCAGGTGTGGTAGGCAGGTGTGCATTAGGCAGATGTGCGGTAAACAGGTTTGTGTGGTAGGCAGGTGTGCGGTAGGCAGGTGTGCGGTAGGCAGGTGTGCGGTAGGCAGGTGTCTTTGAGGAGGAATGCCATCATAATGAACATCTCGGAAGGTAGGACAAAATGTGTTTGTCTACCAAACAGTTGTAAAGACAAGGATTTGATGGATTTTTTTAGATAGGATGGGGGGAGGCAGGGTGCAGGTTTGCAGTATTCTTCATCTGGGATTGAGAGCTTTCAGGGTGCTCATCATTTAACAGCTTTTTGTGCATCTTCGAGCTGTCTGCTTGGAATTTGCTGTGCCACTTTGTAGCAATTGCAACATTTTGCACACATTTTGTCATGACTCAGTTTTGCACAAACTGACAGCTAAGAATGTTCGGATTCCAAAACCCGGTCTCTTAATGAAGCACGTCTTTAAGAAGTTTCAAAGTGCCGCACATGGACCACGACCTGCCTGCCAGTCATGTTAGGAAGTTGCCCATAAAGTTCTCTGGGTGCCTGGTGTCTTTCCTCCCTGCATTTCAGGGGATCTTGGCCTTTGAAAAACATCTGGAACAGCTGGCTGAAACCCTGCCAGAGTGTTCAGCATAAATGTGTCAACACAACCCCAAGCAGGAAAATAGGTAAGGTTCTGCTGGGAGGACACAGCTTGATCTGCTTAACAGAGGTGTCCTGCTTCACATACCTGGCAGGAAGCTGACCCCACTCAGCCGAGGGTGGGGGCTTAGATGGAGCTGGAAGTGGACGGAGAATCTGCTGACACTTCTGTTGTGAGCAAGTGATCAAACGTGCGACAAAGGGTGAACCCAGAGTGCTGACATCGGATCTCAATCTTGCTATTAGATAGCAGCTTACGTCACAGATGCCGAGACCTTGAGCACAAATCAGGAGGCTTCGATCACTTGGTCTTGCCTCGTTGGTACTGTCAAATGCATCAGAAAACTCCAGATCCTCCTGGGGAAAACAAATGATTAATGGTTAACTTGGGCTAAAAACATAGTGTAATGTAATCTATAAAAATACGTATATTCGGTTAATTATAAGCTACATGTGAATTTTGTCCTTTGGTTCCTGGTTATTATAAGAAGGAAGAAACTTCTGTAACTCTTAAGTTACGATTTAGTAAGCTGTGGATTTAGTAAGCTGTGGGTTTTGAGCAGCATGTGATTTTGTTGTTAAGGGTGTTTTTTGAGACACAACTGACATTTCTTGCTTTCCATTGTAGGGTTTTCTGTTGGTTCCTGCCAGTTCAGTGTATCTCAGAGTGCAGACCTAGTGTTACTTTGGGTAAACTGAAATCAAAGTGAAATTGGGACCCGATAAATTAAACTATGAACAAAACGGTCTACTTTGGAACTTTGAGCTGTACCCATTAGCAAATGACATCCAGAAAAATAGCAGTGCATAAATTTGATTAAAGAGTGACGACAGCTGATTAAAAAGCACAATGTTGCACACAAAAAAAATTAGAAATATTGCTGCAGTTTGCATTATGGGTAATTTGTTTAACTCTTAGTGGACTTTTGTTGAAGAGACGGTATGTCGGAAAGCGTATGGGCTGGGAACATTGAATACGTAAGACGGCGGCCCACCAGGCCAACACTTAATCGATAACTACTCAGAATCATGGGACAACGTACCATTCAAGTTGACGTCTTGCATTTCATCCGTCTTCAGAGTCACGGTGATCTTGCATCTCTTTGCCTTTTATGTATCACCAATGAGCTATAGCTTAACCCTGGGTCATTAGGGAGCCGCTTTACAGGATATTGGAAGATGTGGATGCCGGTATTCTGGCCATGGGGCGTCTTCAGGAGCACCTCATCCTACCTGACCCAACGGGCCGCTTGTCCCGCGCAGGCCACTGCCGGAAATTGGCACCTCTGCGCTCTGCCGCTGTACTTTCCAAACTGCAGTATCGTATCGTGGCCTGGGCCTCCCAATGTACCTCTCGCTGTCACAGTTTAAAGTAATTCTCATCTCGCTGGCTTCTCTCAAAAGCATAATGGCTCCCCAAAGACTAATTCCGGGGGAAATACTGAAAACAAGTCCAGCATGAGGTTGATTTCCATAAGAACCCTTACGTAATGCCTTTGGGGTCTGACACAAGGCCACGCTGCCCACTGATACTGCTTTCTCAAGAGGATTCCAGCCATAATCTGTCATTCAATCAGATGCTATCACCCTAGAAGATGCCTGTGATACTTCGAGCAAGTTCCAAAACACCTAGACACATCTGTCGTTGGGCGTTGCGGCTGTTGTGCAGAGTGCAGTCCCGCCATTGTTTGGCACAGTCGCAGGTACGTGTGTGAGGCCTCCGTGTCATTTTGAGGGCCTCTGACTTCTGTCGAACGCTTGTCTCAGCAAACATCAGCTCGTCAGAGTGATTTTGTGTCGCATGCACAGCGTCACCCAGTGTGCCACCAAAAAACTACCAGCACCATTTCAGATATTGTTTAATGACGTTTCGTTACACCCATGAATAATTGACTTTACCTGTCTTATGCACTCGGTAAATAAGTGATTTCTTCGAATCCCAGATGTCTTTGCAAACCCTCCCCCCTCTCCCCCAGAAAAATACACATGAACTCATACACACAGAGTTTTGTCATTTCTTTAGTATTATGGGAAATCTGACTTTGATCCAAAACTGAATGTCACTTCTACGGAGTGACAGAATGCCATTTCAGAATTTAGTATAAAAAAAATTCATAAGAAGAAAAGAATTTTGCACACTGATCACAGGTCTGGAAAAACATCGACAGCCTCCCTAATGCCTGAAGCTGGGAAGCCATGAAGCGGGTTGTACAGTCAGGATCTGTGAGGTCCACAGCTCCTCGCCGGCACCAAGGCACCGTGTAGAATGAGCCATGAAGGATGGAGCCCCTTACATTTTATATCTTCATTTCATGGTTCCAGTGCCTCTATAAATTGACCCTAAAATGTATGAAACACGCATACATTAATACCTTCATACCATCAGATTTTTTTCAAGCACGCACTTACTGATCTATGAAACGACTTGATGTCAGTGTAATTGGACAGGTGACATTTTCGTGCCTGGCTCTGTCTGTGCATTAATAAGTTTTCAAGCTGTGCTATGTAAGCGGTTAGGAATTTTTAAATAAAAATTTTAAATGACATGAATTTAAAAATTAACTCTGTCATCCCCTGCTGTACCCTTTATGGGACTGGGTCATGTTAAAATGATCTCCCCAGGTGGATGTGCCAGACAGTATGATTACTGGGATAACTGGCAGATCTGTGGGGGCTCTCTGTAGCTCTGTGGGTTAGGACACTGTGGCTGTGATCGGAAGCTTGTCGGTTTAAAGCCCGGGGTTTTAAACCCTCATTCGCTCCGGGGACTGCCTGACCCCGCTTTCTCAAAATAATGTGCATTGCTTTGGATAAAAGAATCGGCTAAATTGAAAGAATGCAAATAGTTCTCAGTGTCACACTTCCTGTGAACACAGAACGTAAATATTTATGCATTTAACACAAACGAGCAGCAACAGCCAAGTGGTCGCCAGTTCAGTACTTAACCACTATGCCACCTGCTGTCTCATTTTATTAAAGCAGGCATTAATCTGTCAGCTGTGGATTAAAAGGTTGAAGCAGCCATGCAAAACAGATGTAGCGAAACAAAACAAACCAGTTTAACTAAAAAAAAAAAAAAACAGTTTTTTATATTATCACCAGCACTGGGGGTGACACATAACTAAACAAACAGCATATAGAAACACACACGGCCACATTCATCAAATATAATTGCATACAGTGGGAAGCGGTCATGCTGGCAGAGAAGCATCAGGGACGGAAAATGGGGGAAATGATAGATATGAGCAATTAACAGCGAAGGATGCTCTGAGTGTGGCTCACGTTTTAGCCGCCGTACCAGAAGGAACAGGAAGAAAATGAAAGACTATCCAGAGACAGGACCTTCTGACCCCCAGAGAGTCCACCTGGCTGGGTCTTGGGGCTCCATACAGCTCCGGGCCGTGCCACCCTCTGTCCCCCCCAAACAGCTGTCTCCCCTGGCCAGCTTACACCCCCCTGCCCCCATACATACTCCCCCATTCAGCATAATGGTTCGAGTGGAGCCCCACCCCCTGGATACAGTGACCAGGTGCTTTGTGTCTCCAGACATCCCACCCTGAGCCTGGATCATGCCAACATGTGTGTTTGTGGGGGGGTGGGGGAGTCTGATGGGCACTCAGGCCCCCCACCAAATTGTGCATTTGGGGTAGGGGGCATAGGGGTGACTGAGGTCTGTCTGGCTGGGAAAGTCCTTGCGACGAGGGCAGGACCCGCAGCTGGCAGTGCCAAACAGCAGGCGGCCAGGGCCTTAGCATGCCTCTCGTCAACCCCCGCAGACCCGCGGCAAACGAACGACGCCGACTCGCGCAGCGCCAATTTCACACCTCGCTGCCCTCCCAGGCACCTTCGTAGGCTTTTAACGAGCGGCAATTTAAACAGGTGCCACCTCGTTATCGTCTGACTGAGACCTGGCATCCAAGCGATCCTTCGAAGGATTAATCCCTCATTAAGCTGCACGTCGGCTAATTTAGATCGTAATGTGCTTTGTTTACTGGGTGGTCGCCGTTTATGGACTTGCACGGTGGGGGGGCACATACTTTGGCTCTGACCTTCGTCTGAAATCAAGAGTGTTAGGGAACGTGTCTAAAAATACAGTGCGGTGTCTGTCCCTTTCAGAACGAACACCGCGTGTTTCTTTGAGCCCCGTGTTTGGGTTCTTGTTGACCTGTACACTGCGGCGGTGTCAGCGCCCCTTTGACACAGTGTTTGTCTCGCTTTCGCTTACTTGAAGTTCAGCCGTGTTCCGTAACATGGGATGGATTGCATCACCGCTGTTATAATAACACTGTGCCTATGTATTTAATATAACAGGCAATAAAAACGAAAGCAGCTCATTACTTGAACAGTTCCTTCCCATGTGCCGTGACCTGTATTGAACGGAAGCTGTTATCAATTTGATAATATGTATGCATATTTTGCACAATTTGCACACTATAACGTGACTGTCCTTTCTGTTAATGGCCTGTAATTTATGTGTATTTTCTTGTAAATATCATGTTTTTCATTTTTATGAAACGTCTACTTTTACATGTGCTGAGTGAAGCGTCTGACCACACATCAGATCAAATGTGTCGGACATGGTGAATGACCTTGATGAAATAAAGTGATCTGGATTCTGATTAAAACACTTGCTTCCTGGAATCTGGCCTGGAATTTTATCGCTGTCCTTGTAATTCATCACCCACAAGTGTAAATCCCGGAATGATTGACAGTCTTGCAGCAGCCCAGGTGCACTGACAGAGTTCGTCCCAATGCTTTCGGGTTTTGGGGCAGGCGGTGGGGAGGGGCTTCTGGCGGCTGTGTGGGCGGAAGCGGGGGCCGGGGGCTTGCTGTGTTTTTACAATCCCAGCAGGGTACTCGTGCCCCTACACTCCACGGTGTTCTCTGCAAACTGCCTGTAAGTGGGTTATAACTCTTATTTTACACGTCCTAATTCTCATTATGCTGATGGACTTCATTTGCATTTTACCGAGTAACACCCAAAGGGGCCTCATCAATTTGCATTATGTGATATTATCGACAGCTATATACAAATGAAATTTAACTGCCTAATTATACAAATTAGGCTGTTATGAAGCTTCCTATTATGTTTGAATGTAAAGGTCTTTCAGAGACATTGAACAGACTCTGGTTGTTTCTCAAAAGAAAAAAACTCTAGCTGAAAGCAACATTAATTAACAACAACTATTTAGTGGAATTAATGAAAGTCTTATTAGTCTTATTCCTGCTTTTTGCCTCTTACATCCTTTCAGCTCACAGACTTGTAAAGGGGGCATGTTTGTTCGTATCAATGAATGACAGCAAGATGAATTCTTATCGAAATGTCATTGGAGGAAGGTTACTGCTGTGTTGCTCAGAGATACACGCATCCCCAGTAGTGCTAATTAGTGTTTATATTTTGCTAGCAGTGTCACCTCCAGAAAGTGAGTAAATAATACCTGTGACTTCCACATTAGGTCACACCAGCCGTAATTAGCTTTGTCTTTTGAAACACAACTTTTCATCCAGTGAACCGCTGGACTTTAACACGTCCGATAAAGTTGGAGATGAAACATTGATACCGCTTGACAATAAGAATGAAGTTATGAAGTTATAAGCAGCTGAGGACTCTGATTTCTGCTTTCTGGACCTGAACTTTCCACCTTTGGTTATAACAGTTTTTTTTTTTTTTTAATTAATGAGCTATTACCATTTATAAGTGGCAGAAGGGAGGCTTATTGTAAAATGGTACCAAAACATTTTCTGATTTTTTTCCAGTTGTACAGAATGTGGATCGACGTCCATTACTGTAGATCCAAAGATTTATATGAGTGTCTGGGAAAATCTCTCCAAATCCTTTTGTGACTATTGTACATTTGCTTTCAGCCAAACGGATATCTCAAGTAATCTTCAGTAATCAATCTCTCAGTACTCGTGAATTTTCTGTACAATGGGGAGTGGTCCAGGGCAGCGTTTATTAGCTCGGTCCTCAGCGATCACTCAGACAGTTCACATTTTTGCTTCCTCCCAGCTCTCAACACACTTGTACCCGGCATTCAATGTCCTCGATTGCTTGATCAGTTCAAGCATACAAGGAGCTGGGAGAGAGCAAAAAACACGAACTGTCTGGGGGACCCTGAGGACTGGGTTGAGACACAGTGGGTCTGAATGAGGTATCCCCCCCAGCTCAATGAGGTCCATCTTTAACCTTAATGGCTGAAAGATCTTAGAGGTTGGTGGTCAGTCACTCTCCCATTAAACTGGTTTGTTGCAGACACAAGGCCAGGTTGTGCAAAAAGTATCAGACAAAATAACAAAATAACCCCTCCCCCTGGGATTAGACTGAAGGGCAGCAGCTGTACTGCTTATTAGGAAACGATGTATAATGTTTGCAGAGATAAACCTGCTAACTGAATCGTTTCCTCTGAAGCTTTTTTCCAGCTGTAATGTTATGCATATTATGACACGTTAATTGCAAACTGGAAGTTTTGGAAGTGTTAGTTACTATCAAAAAGGGAAGTTTTAAGCTAAACATTTCTGACACATATAGTGAACATGTGGCCACACCGTGACAGAAAAATCTGCTTGCAAACATGAAGACAGGTTTCCTCAGGGTTAGCAATAAATCTTCATAAATCTTTCTGGACCGTTTCCTGCCTCTCACTAAATTTATCACATTTCAGAGAACAGTTTCAAGGGTGGCTGTTCATAAACAGTAATGTAAAACTATTTGTAAAACACAGTCCACTTAATACTGCCTCTGTAGCTGTTATGGTAGGATGCCAATAATAAATCCACGCTCTTTACATGTGTACATACACTTAATAGTTTGACGTGAAAATAATGGTCTATCTTCCCAAACACTGACAGATTGTAAATGGTCAGATTGGGACAGTGGGGATTAGGAAGAGTAGTTAATGAATGTACATGTATTTATAACAAAATACATTGAGTGAGTTAAATGAAATAGCAGATTGTCACACGGCTGTATTTGCGCAATCATTTGCATTGTGTTCAGCCGTAAGCCACTTGACTTATTTTGTGTGTGGATTCATGTTAGGACTAAGCAAATCTTCTCCTCCCTGCTCTTGCAGAGACGCTAATGGACTCCACAACAGCCACGGCGGAGCTCGGATGGACGGTGTACCCTACATCAGGGGTGAGTAAGGTTGAGGAGTAGGTGGCGGTCAGTCCTAAAGCACTACATGTAGTTTTTAATCGGATGTCAAAAGACAGGACGTGGTGTAGTAACGTATTCCCAACAGAAGCGTAAGGAAAACAGAGCCCTGATTTGTGTTAGTATTAATAGATCTGTTCTGCACTCAGAACTGATGTTTGTATCCATATTCTTCATTTTAATCTAGTAGTCTAATGTTTAAGTAAATGTATCCATAGATGAGAGTCTGTACAGGGAGAAGCTACTGTTTGCTGTAGCACCTTTCATCTCGACAGAAGTGTCAGATTAGATCGATTTCAGTGATTCTCTCATTTCGTATTTATCAGCCCCAGGAAGTTTTGAATGTAAATTAACCTTCGGTTATTAATAAGTGAAAAACATTTACAATCTCATTTATTAGTGTTCTGTCTATCATTTTATATTTGTACAACTGCACTGCTTATTATGGTCCAGTATTGTAACCAGTTTCATGTTATTTGTTACTTAAAGTATCCCCTAATAACAGTTCTCATTTGCCTAGGATAGGCTATTTGTATTCGTTTTTTCTTTTTTTTAAACTATAAAAATTTTGGCCAATTTTATAGTTGGTGTTGGTGGGTGTAAAATGCATGCATAGATTTAATTGGAAGATAAAACTGTTGATCCAGTTTACAGCTTGAGAATCTTGGAGTATTAAAAATGTTAATCATCCGAGCATTTGGCAAAAAGCCTGAACTCATTGCTGAAATGTCACTTTCCCTTGCAGAGACAGAGTGAGAATGTGGGTTTAATATTATACCTAAATAAGGTGATTGTTTTTCAAATGGTGCTTGCAAAGACACAGACCGTGACCATGAGATCGAAGAGACTGACTGGGCAGATGGCCTGACAGTCTTTCTGAAATATAATACGGATTTATATTCTCTGTACCTACTGGTGTATCATCAGGAAACTGGAAAGATCATTATATATAATTAATGCGGGATACAATAACTGTTGAGTCCTGCTGCAATCATGAACATGCAAACACACACACACACACACATAATTATATTTTTGTGGGGACTCTCCATTCATTTTTATTTTTACCCAGCCCTAACCTTAACCATAAGTAACCAAACAAAATACAAGATTTTTGGCAGCTTTTTGCATTCAGATCTTTGTGGGGACCTGAAAAATGGTCCCCACAATGTCAGAATAACAGGTTTTTATTACATTGTGGGGAACATTTGGTCCCCACAATGTAATATAAACCTAATCCACACACACACAGACACACACCTTTTGCTCCCTCTGACTAGATTTATCACACGCCTTAAAGCCTTAGAGCACCGTTTCTGGGTTGGCTGCTCATAAACAGGAAATGTCCTTTCAGTATAATGATCTCCTCATTGTTGTCTCCTCATTGTTGTCTCCTGTACTGTTTTGACAGATCAGAGAGCAGCAGAGGAGTGTCTCTTAAAGGAAGCTGAGGGTTGGTCCTCGTAAGGCCCATGTTCATTGACGCGAACACCAATCATACTGCAAATGATGCACTAGTTACTTTTCTCTGCTATTAATAAATTCAGAAGATTAGGCAATCCAGAAACCTCATCCTGCTTTGGTGTCGGTTACTGGGCTCCCAAAAACATTTGCTGTATTTCAAATATTTTTAAGCTCATGGATGTTCGAATAATTTTGGCTTCGTGTGTCTGGTACAAAATAATGGAAGACAAAAACAGAGTCAGTAAAAATGGTCATGGCTTGGGGTCGCTTTTGCCGAGGAGCTCTGCATAGTTGGGTTCCCGGCACCTGGTGATCGCTTTCGCACTGAACGTGCTCTGCGTGAGCCAAAATATGTAATTACACTCCGAAGAGTCGTGGAAGTCAAAATTTTGCACGAAGTGAAATACCAGGTGCTGCTGACAGTGCGGCTTTGCGGCGCTCATATCTGCCGGAGTCTCGTGCTCTTCCGCGCGCGCTTCATTTATTCGCTTCAGATACATCTCTAATTTTCTCATCTTTTTTTGTTAAGCAGTCTGAGGCAGCTGTACTGGGAAGCGCGCTGCATAAAATCCTATTTCGGTAGTGTGATGCTGAAGACAGGGCAGAGTGTGTTTTATTTATATGACTGTGCTATGAGAGCGTAGATAGCCCTCTGAGGCCGACCACAAAGAGCACGACAGGTCCCCATAGCCCAAGGACGGAGGCCCGCTTCGGATCTCCCCCCGACTCCGCGAGGCTGGGAATTCAGCAGCTGCTCCGTTGCCCAGTCCCGCCGTCACCCCCACAGGAGAACCGCCGAGCCCCGACGAGTTCCCACGACTCGCAGCGGGGGCCGCGTAGCTGCAGCAGGCTTACTTTGTTATTCTCTTTTCCTTTTCTTGTTCATTTGGTCAAATTAGAATCAAAAACCGTTTAGGAGCCCCTTCCAGGGAAGGAGCGCGGACGCTGTATTGAGCAGAGGGGAGCAGGCTCGGCTCAGAAGCTTTCAAACAAAAAAGAAAATATTTACATTTTTAATAATGTTGAAAGTCAACAAGCACAGGGGTGTAGTCATTATTATTATCGTGACTAACAATCGGCGAGAGAGATTTGTAATTACAAGTTAGTTTTTTTGTCTAATTGTTCGATGGCATGAGGGTTTTCTGGCTGAAATATTTGCGGAGACGACAGAACAGTGGCCTTCTGCTGGGGGACATAAAGCCTGCTCCGTCGTCCCTTTGACTCATGAAAAGCTTTCATTGCAGCGATGTGTGTTCCTTCCATTTGTGACACTGCAGCATGCTGTTTGTATTTTATCGTGGTTCTGTGTGGGAGAGCTAAGCTCTGATTGGAGGAGAAATGCATGTCTTGCTTATTGTAACTTCTGGCACCTGATAGGATAACACTGGGCTTAAGCTCCGCCCCTCTTTGACAGAAGGGTGTCAATCTTTTTCTGCCTTTGTATTCTGAAGGGCGCTCGATGACGGCACACAAATTCTAAGTATAGCTTAAAATAGTGGTCTGGGCGGTCTGTGAGAAATTTTGAGTTAGAGGTAAATGATGGAATAATCCCAAAAAAATTGCAGTTTGCAAGCCATTATCTTCTTCACTCAGCAGAATGAGCGTAAGCGTTCGGTGTGATGTTGCGCGACAATGGCTTCAGCGCCAACCAACTCGTCCTTGCACCCCGAACCCCAAGTCCGCCCTCTAATGGCCACTCAAGGAGCCGCGCGCTGATGATGACGAGGAGGTCTGCGTGCCTTCCTCTCGCTCATGTCGCGTTACATCCGGGTTCCTCTGGCTGCATTCTGCCAAAATGCCAGCAGCACATTGAAAGGCGCCTTCCATCGACGGGGAGGCCTTCGCTGCCCTTCGTGTTCCCCCTGCTCCCTTCAATCAGGCCTGCCCCCCTTTGCACTGTGTTTTAATTTAATCTGTCAAATGCGTTTGCCCTCCAGAAAGAGGATGCTGCACCTCTTGTCCCTGACGTCCCATTGTGGCAGGCTTTCTGAAAAGGGCACCTTTCTGTAGGAGCAGATGTGCGACACACGCTGGCAGTGACCCCAACTTGTTCATTCATAGTCTCTATTAAGCAGCAAATGCCCCCTCCCCCCGGTAAATTACATCTATTGGTGACAAAGTCTAGTCATTAGTTTTGTATTGCATCAAACAGCAGTGTATGACATCGTCAATAATTTGTTACACAATATAACTATTAAAATGCGTTCATTATTTATAATTCGGCTTATAAGTATAATGTAGAATGTATGTGCAGTCGTTGCAGGTTTAATTTGTTAATCTAGTCTTCATTCACAAATCCTTGTTTAACTGATAAAATTACATACGGCCTCTCCTTTATAAGGCTTACTTGTATTTTTTTGTTGGAGATAGTTGCTGACCTTTAGTTGATTTAACTGGACAGATTTGCCCAGAAATCATGCTTTTACTCATGATTGGCTGCGGAAGATAAGTATAAATATTGCCAGTTGGAAAGACCTATTTTCGTTGCTGTATTTAGGCCTAAAGCCATATTCTTTTTACAAAAAGCTTTTGTCATTTGCCAGGCCTGGTGGAAAAAAATACACACACGGACACACGCACACACGCACGCACGCACACACAGTTTATACATGCAATTTTTTGTTTAATCTTACCACTAATTACGACTGCTGTAACTACTTTCCAGAGCGTTTAATGGCTTTTTAATTCGCATACAGTCACAGCAGTTGTTTCGGAAGCATGCCCTCCATGTTCATCACATTCTGCCTAAGCTGGAGCTTTCCTGCAGCCAGAAGTGCCAGCGAGCGTCTCGCTCACAAACGGGTGGCGTTGTTTTTCCCTAACACCAGGTTCCAGCTATTTGGACGTCGATACCAAAGACAGTGCCGTGTCCCGTCGTTTTGTGTTTCAGTCAAGATGATTTCCCTATTATACTAAAATGCTGTTGTGTTTTCATCTCAGCAGGTACCTGTGACACTTAAATGCCTCCTTTTACAGTATGTAAATGTCCATTTATAAGGAAAAGGCCCGTCAGATCTTAGCAGCGTGAAAAGACAGCGCCTGCATTCCGCGGGAGCAGGCCAGGTGTTCGCTTAGCAGAGCTCTCACCGATGTTTGTCTGGCCCACAGTGGGAGGAAGTCAGCGGCTACGATGTCAACATGAACACCATCCGTACCTACCAGGTGTGCAACGTCTACGATAGCAGCCAAAACAACTGGGTGCGCACAAAGTACATCCGCCGGCATGGCGCGCTGCGTGTCCACGTGGAGATGAAGTTCTCGGTGCGTGACTGTGGCAGCATCCCTAACGTGCCGGGCTCCTGCAAGGAGACCTTTAACCTTTACTACTATGAGTCGGACACAGACTCGGCCACCAAGACCTTCCCAGCCTGGATGGAGAACCCCTGGGTTAAGGTGGACACCATCGCGGCCGACGAGAGCTTTTCGCAGGTGGATCTGGGCGGCCGGGTGATGAAGATCAACACAGAGGTGCGCAGTTTCGGGCCCATGTCCCGCCAAGGCTTCTACTTGGCCTTCCAGGACTACGGCGGCTGCATGTCGCTCATCGCCGTGCATGTCTTCTACCGCAAGTGCCCCCGCGTCATCCAGAACGGGGCAGTGTTCCAGGAGACCCTGTCCGGGGCAGAGAGTACCTCACTGGAGGTGGCCCGTGGCGTCTGCATAGCCAACAGTGAGGAGGTGGATGTGCCCATCAAGCTGTACTGCAACGGCGATGGCGAGTGGATGGTTCCCATTGGACGCTGCATGTGCAAGGCCGGCCACGAGCCGGTGGAAAATGGCACGGTGTGCAGAGGTAAGACCGGCCAAGTGTGTGCCTGTTTGTCCACTCTTCCTGTGAGGGTAACGTTAGCCAACCAGTATGTGCATTATGGAGAGCAGTGTTGGCCGAGCGCTTGATTGTCATGGTGACGCTTTGAGAGACCGTATGCATCCGGCTGAGGGATGTGGGATTGATCGGCCGCCCCAGGCAGGCGCTGGCGCTCCTGAGGACTGCCTGCTTGACAGGTGCTGAAGACGGGCACAGCTGGGTGGAGCGGAACCTTCCGGGTGTAATTCTCCAGGCTATGAGGGATCATGTGAGACACCAGCGTTGGTGTCTCAGCAGCAACACCACCCTCCCCACGAAACCAATTTCACAGTGACTGATGCAGTACATTGTACAATTAACGTTATAATTACAGGGCTGTCGCTGTCCTCCATGGTGACGTCTGAGTTTTCATTCCATTTCAAGTTGCAAAAGGAAGATTGCTTCTCGTCTAATTATAATCACTTCCGAGGACAGCAAACCCCCCCCCCTCGTCCGTCAAGGCCCGTGTGCCTTTTAAACCATAAATTCGCTGTTATTAAAAATGACCCTCCCTTTTTTGGAGGTTAAATCCCTGGGGTGCCGCATGTTCAATTTCAGTGTGTTTATGTGAGCACAAGTGTCAATTAATGAATCAAACTGTAATTTTAAAAGGCTCACAAATTCATTAGGCCCTGTTGCAGATATTATTCAATATTACATAGAATGCACACTTATCAGAAGGTCTCCGTTTTCAATATCTCGGTTGATCTCACTTGAAGTGAACAGATTATGGAACAACGAGTTGAGTGTTAATTGGTAAATCGCCTGTGGCCTCAGCTGAGATATTTAGGTATTTTTGTATGTTTTCAATTTAATACTGCAGTAAGACTCACATTAAACTGGAGATTTTATTTTTGGCTTCCAGATTTTCAGTGCCAGTTGGTTTCCTTGCCTTACAGGCTGCTTCATGCATTGGGTTTGGCAATATCTCTCATTACCACAAGAAGCAATATAATTTTATTAGTATCTAATGATAGAATAATAACCCAAGCCCAAAACGACTTCCATGTGCTTACAGGAACACCAAAGACAGCATTATAAGGTACATAGTGCCTGCGGTACCACAAAATATGCAAAAGTTCCTGTTATTTTGCCTGGTAATAAATAGCTTAATAGGAAACCATGTTCAGTATTTTACCAAATCTTAACTAAAACTTTCGAAATGGCCTGAGAAACACGCTTTCGTTTTCTTCTCCATCCTGTAAATCCTGGAAGGTGAAGCCTTGACGTTTTATATTCACGTGCAGTGGAGATGGCGCTGCTCCCCCACTCCCCCGGGGAGAGGCTCGGATTTCTGGCCTGCTCTGCTGATGGGGAATTTGCATGTTCATTGTCACATGGGTTTTCACATTCAATTCGGTTCAATTAAATTTTATTTGTATAGCGCGTCTTCACAACATTACATTGTCTCAAAGCGCTTTACAGCATCCCCGCCCAAAGCCCCCAGTGAGTAGGCCAGAGGCGACAGTGGCAAGGAAAAACTCCCTAGAAGGAAGAAACCTTGGGAGGGGCCGGCAAGGAAAGCCCTAACCCTAACTAAACCCAAAGGGGGAGCCCATCCTCCAGGGGCCGGCAGAGGAAGCCCTAACCCTAACCAGACCCAAAGGGGGAGCCCAT
>JAODLD010000113.1:2369647-2387823 GCA_026781065.1 Mormyrops boulengeri
TGTTTTACCGGCAACCCACAGACCCCCCCCCCCCCCCCCCCACACCAGCTCCGATTAGCCCAGAGGAGGGAAACGTCCTGCCTGACAGCTGAATGCCACACAGACGGGGCAGCCGCCCAGAACGGCTGCCGGACCTCCTGGGCTCGCTGTACAACGAATCTGATCCACAATATTTGTCAGAGTCCAGGCCGGCCGGAAGCTGCCCGTTCCCCGGACGTGCCCCGATCTCCAGCACTGCTTTGGCCCCAGTCTGGGTCTGAATGTGGCTGCACTGGCCCCACCCCTAAGCCGTGAGCTTTCAGTTACATGATGGGCCCTGGCACACTTAAAGGGGTCTTAACGAGTCAATTTGCTGTGTTTTTCGGGGCCAACAAGCAGAGAAATGTGCAGGTAAACGCCTTCCTGTGTCAAGGCCGGTTCCCAAAATCAGGAAAAGTCAGGCGCTGCATGGTGACAGAAAACTAACCAAATGATATCATCAACTGACCGTCTCCTCCCGGCTAAACAGACGTCTTCGCCAGTCACTGTGCCAAAGCTGGCCTGTTAGTGATAATTAGATTCATATGAAATTCCATTTTCTTTCTTTTATAGAGTAGCATTGTGGACGATTTTTAATTTCTTACGGTTTCTGGGGCCAAGCCAATTTTAGGCAGCTCTGTGTAAAATCTCGATTGTTTTAATTTTAATTTGCAGCAATTTAAGCACAATAAAGGATGTAGCCGGATTTCTTCATTTTTGAACTGAGCTCTCATGTTTGCCGTACTCTTGTTGCACTGGAGTATTAATTTATGTGGGTCGGTATATATACAGGATTTCATTTTACGAGTTAAGCAGTTTCGTCCCTAACTTCATTGCTAATTTAGCCCCCCCCCTCCCAGTATTGGGGTTATTACTGGTTTAAATGAGCTGAATAATTAGAAGACAAAAATAGAGTGAAATGCTTGTACCCCCCCACTACCAGCAGGACTGCAGATCCCTGGGCTAGAATGTAATTTGTCAGTAATTGAAGTTGTTATTTATTTGTTTATTTTAATTTCATGCTAAGCCCTGGTTGGCTGTTTGTTTAATTAACTAACCCCGCCCCTTGTGGTTCCAGCATGCCCCTTGGGTTTCTTCAAGCCCGTGCAGGGTGACGGCCCGTGTCAGCCATGCCCCATGAACAGCCGCACCACAAGCGAGGGAGCCGCCAGCTGCGTGTGCCGCAGCGGCTACTACCGCACCGATGCCGACCCCTTCCAGATGCCCTGCACCAGTACGTAACCGCGCCTCACCTGCACTCCCACACGTTGAGACTTTCAATCGAGCTCAAAGAAGTTGGGGGGGAAGTACAGCCGATGGCTTGTCCATTCCGGTACCACGCCCACGGACCCGTCTCAGGGAGTCCGCGAGTTAGCAGGCCACACTTAGGAAAGAAAGCGGCCCATGGCATTGTGGTCCGCTGAAAGGGAGGCCTGGGCAGGCCTCATTTCGACGGCCCCCACAAAGGAATTAGCATAAGTCCGGCCTCCTGAGAAGAGCAGCCGCTTTGAATAAGAAAGCAGGGTTACTGTGGCAGTGCGGGCCTCAGCGGGCTCGCTGTGATTAAAGTGGGAAAATGAACACATTTCGCCGCTCTTCCTGCCTCCCCTCCCCAATGCTGGGCCGCACCAGATCCTTTTAATCCATGCTCCCCCCTCCCAGAAAAAGGAGCTGTTTATAAACAGCAGAATGTTGGATATCCTAAATGACTCCACCCCCCCTTCCAGAATGGATGTTTCTCATGGCGGGCTGATGCTGAGGGTGTGGGTAGGGTAGGGGCCAGGTTTACCGTAAGTGATGAGTACATGGCGTGTCCATAGCAGACGTGAACAGTGAGGGGGGTGGGGAGGGTCTCTGGTAGGAGAGCCTCATTGGCCGCTCGCCCGGTCCAGCGTCTGTCCCCTTTCCGGATGCCTCTCTGGGCTTGTTAACTTCTCCTCCATGTGAGGTATTTCAAGCGTAAGCTGGTTCCAGCCTTGCACATTTGCACGCTTGTGCCCCCCCTTGGACATAGGCTCCAGGTTTTGGATATGGGATTTTTCTGGGCTAGAAATGTCTGATGACAGGCCAGTTTGTTTTAATCCAGTGGTTCTCAGCTGGGTTAACCTCAGCACCCCCTTGGGCATTAAGACACAGCCCAAAATTTCAACCATTTTTATTCCACAAAAAATAGTGCAGTAATAGTGAATAGGTCACGGAGTCGTAACAGAAGCACAACGCCTTCGCGTACTATAAAAAAAGGCAACACACATCAGGATTTTATTTATTTTTTTACTACACACTCCATGAGCCAATGAAAATTGTCCCACAACACCAGGGCTGTAGCCAGCAGTTTTAAAAATACCAAAGTCTAAAGTGTTAGGCCTTCCTTGTCGTGTCCTATAATGGATCTGGGTTATTGGAGTTGCAGAAAAAGTACTGAGGACTTGACCTCAGTGTCCTCAATGGTAGGTATGCTATGCGCGACCCACTTTTGGGTCGTGATCCACTGTTGAGAAGCAGTTTTAGTCATTTCTAAGGCATCGCTCGTTTTGGGAAAGAGTCAGTCTGGTCTCCTTCTGCTGGGACGGCTTTCCGTCTGGAGAGTATGGGACTCCCTGAAGGGGGAGGTGAGGGTAAACGTGTAGGGGCGTGCTCGGGCGACATGGACCCCGTTCACTTCTCGCTGTGGGGAAGCAGGCGATCCTGGGTGCCTGGAAGATCCGCCCTTCAAAGTGTGAACCCTCAACCTCGATTCGGCGCATGGCTGCCTCGCCTGATTAAATTATTAAATTAGCTCTGCTCCAAGTGCGTCGAGCGCATTAATTCTGCCTCTTGTTCCCGTTGAGGCATCGGCCTGCTCTTTCTGCGCGGGTGACCCCTGCCTGTGAGGGCGGAGCCAAACCCCCCCGGCTGACTCTACTCGCATTTGCGTATCTGAAATTTTTACCTGAAATTATTTACATTTTTTGCCCACTTGCACAGCTGAATGTTTTAATGCAGCAGTATGAGTTAAGGTGACTGCCATCCCCTGCCACCCGCACTGTGTTTCTTGAGATGGGCCTCCAGTCACCCTGTACCATTTTAAGCGGCCATGGACGATGGCGAAGTGGACAGAGTTAAGTCAGGAGCTTGATACCCCATCTTGCTCTCCGTGAGGCCCACAGACCTATTTATGGGTGAGAGGAAGGTCATAGCGCAGAGTCAGTCTGCATGCAGCGCCCGTGGAGCTGGGGGTTAAGGGCCTTACTCAGGGGCCCAATGGCAGCAACTGTCTGCTGGCCCTGGGATTCAAACCAGCAACATTCTGATCATGGCCATGAGTCCTAACCCGCTGAGCTATATAACGCCACCTAGTGATGGTATCATCCCCTCTCGCAGCTGTCCCATCCGCCCCGCGGAACGTGATCTCCAGCGTCAACAAGACATCACTGACCCTCGAGTGGCTGCCGCCGCGTGACTTGGGGGGCCGCGAGGACCTGGTCTACAACATCATCTGCAAGAGCTGCAGCGCGGGCCGCGGGGGCTGCGCCCGGTGTGGGGACAACGTGCGCTTCTCACCGCGGCAGCTGGGCCTGACGGAGCCGCGCGTGCACGTCAGCGAGCTGCTGGCCCACACCCGTTACACCTTTGAGGTGCAGGCCGTCAACGGCGTCTCCGACCAGAGCCCCTTCTCCCCGCAGTACGCCGCCGTCAACATCACCACCAACCAGGCCGGTGAGTCCCATGGTTACCATGGGGATCGAGCACCTCAGTCAAGCTCTGTGGCGACTGACATCTGTAAAGCTCATGCTAACGACCCGGCGGTCAGTGTGTGACAGACCTCCTTTCCAGGCACCAGCCCCCCCGCTGTAAATGTCAGACCTGCTGCGTTAAACAGCAGCATCAGCTTCCACTCCGACATCAAAGTATTTGACCAGCAGAGCAAAGCAGACTTACGGCTGGTGATAATGACGTTTTTCCAGGATAATGAGGCCCAAAGAGCAGCAGAACCTTCCCTGCTATTTCTTCCGGGCCTGTTATTCTGGAGAAATTTGACCTTGAAATGCGGAGGCTTGACTTGAAGTAGTAATTATTAGGATGCGGGTTACGCGTTAAACCCAGGTCTGTTAACGATACGGTGAACACTTCAGGGCAAATCATTTTCTGAAGTAGTAATTCTGTCCTTGGAATTAACAAAGTGTGTGCGTATGTGTTATTTTTATTGACATTTTCTTTTGTATGTCTAATGAATATCTATTCTATCAATTACGTTTAAAAGTAGAACCTTTAAAAGCCTATATATTCTGTATAGATATTTTGTCCCATTACCTCAGTACTGATGAGCTTTTTAATGGCAGTCTGTTCCTCATTCATTAGCATCAGCTGTCCTTTATGTGCCCGCGGTGATTTGCTATCCTGCGTCAGTCCCGGCTCACCGGCCTTGATGAAGTCCTCTATTGCGCGCATTCAATGCGCCGCATTCACTGACATACAGCGACGCAAACGCACACCATTGTAGCCCCCGCGGGCCTTTGTGTGAAGAAACTGCCTTCGGAAACACAAGGAAATGACAGGACGGTCAGCCCAGTAAAAGCCTTTGTTACTTTTTTTTTTTATTTCTTGTTTTCCAAACGGAGCACTGTTTGTTCAGGGGGAGGTCTTGTGTGTAATTGGCCACTGAGGTTTTGTCAGAGGACGTGAGATAAGAGTCCGAGTCTATCTATTAAAGTCTTTCGGGCCAAATGAAATGAACACAGCTGTCACCTAATCGGACTTCTTCTGCCGTCTCTGTTCCCTCAGGAAAGCATGCAAACCGCAGCCATTCCTACTACGCCTGTCAGCATGCTGGCTCTATTTACCATGTCTGTCCCTGATCCCCCTGCCCCCCCATCTTATCTCCAGTTCCCATCGCTCTCATTTCACACAGGCCCCCTCTGATCGTTATTTGTCAGGGTGGCTGTGACGGAAACCCCATTTCGCTCGCGGTATTTCTGAGACGCGTCTTCCTGAGGCACAGTGCGCGGCGAGCAGACGGCCCCTGACATGCACGCGCGTGGAAGGCTGCCGCTTTGTCTTTCTGTTTCAGAGCCGCTACGTGTTTACCCAGTATGCCGCTGCAGTGTTCCCGGCACAGATTCATTGAACAGCATAATTTGAATTGAGCTACATGCTGCATTGTTGTCACAGTAAAAAAAAAATAGTTTTTTGGTGGATTCAAGAAGAGAAATAGCAGCAAAGTCCCCTCAGTGTAACACAATTGTACTGAGCCAGTTTTACACAGTTTTTTCCCCCCAAAGCACTGAAGTAATCTTTTTTAAAAGCAGTAATAGAAAAATCCCATTAGGAACCTTTAAGACAACATGAGTCTGAAGCCGTCTTAAAGGGCCAGGTTTCCAGCAGCTTAATATGTAGCTTTAATTTTATTACATCATTACTAACACTAGATTGCCTTGGAGCGACGCTGTCCAGTGTGAAAGTGGGGGTGTCCACACAATCCAACTCTTTTCTCTGCACTGTATTAGCTGTGGGACTCCTCCCCCCCCCGCCCCCCATTTGCCATGGTAACAAAGGCCATGCGGCCTAATAAAGTTTTCTAATGAGATTCCTGGACCCCGGTCCCCCTGCTCTGGCATGGCTCGCTAGCTGAACCCCCATCCCATTTGCTGCCACGGGGGGGCGGGTTGGTCTCTACAGCCAGGCCTGTCAACTTGTATTACGGGCCGAGGCCTAACGTTACGGGGAGCTGTGAAAGGCCAAGCTTTGGGTCACGCTGGCACCCCCCCCGGGATTGAGGCCTTACTCCCCACCTGACTTGGCGGGGGTGGTTTCTGGTGTAAAAAGCAGGCTCGAGGGTCGGCAGAGTGGTCCGCAATTAAGTCTGGATCTGAAGGCCCATAGGTTATATAAACATATTGTCGCTCTGAATTAACACAGACCCTTTTAGGTACCTTCTCC
The DNA here is from genome assembly GCA_026781065.1 of Mormyrops boulengeri. NCBI lineage: Eukaryota > Metazoa > Chordata > Actinopteri > Osteoglossiformes > Mormyridae > Mormyrops > Mormyrops boulengeri. Next base: position 2,375,582 of record JAODLD010000113.1, read on the forward strand.
GTGTGTGTGTATGTAGGCAGAAGCCGTGCGGTTGGCTTGGTGTAGAATTCAGTGGAGAATAAATAAATGAATTATTGGCCAGAAAGTAATTTCCATAAACAGCTGTCTTCCTCTTAGCGGATTCTGCTTCACGCCACGCGACATTTGTCTCATTTTACATTGTCCCCCCCCACCTCGTCAAATCAAATAAACATAAATAGTTTTAAACGGCCTTTTAGTCGTAAATGTTGAATTTGAACGGTCGTTCGGTTTCTGTTGGTAGAATGACTTTGATCATTTTTATGGAGCCAAAGCAATTGGTGTTTTTTCCCCGCCTGGTTATGCATTCCCGATGCCGTCTGGATGGTCCACAGTGGAACGAGATTTCATCACGCGGGAATTTCGTGGTTTTAGTGTCACCGAACTAAGCTTCAAGGCATCAGGACAGATGCGCAGCAGCCCTTTGCACTGACAATGACTCACTTCTCTCTCGTGTCGTTATGTGAAACAGTGAGTCTGCAGTGCTGTGATCAGCAGTTCGGCGACCAGTTGGTGAGCCCCTAAAAAGCAGGCTTGCCGTCCAGTATATCCAGCTGAATAATGAACCCCATTGCTTAGTAATATATGAATATGATGTAATGCAAGTTAATGGTGTGCATGCAGATATAGATGTTTAAACTCAGTTATATTTTATGGCCCCATATATCTTGATCCAAACACGTAGGCATTGTAGAATTTTGAAACACTGACATCTGACAGCAACACTCTTCTCCATTAAGATGACCGTCTCCTTTGTTCCTGTTGTGAGGACAGGCCAGGGCTGTTAGAGGCTGTCAGCTGGGTACCTTAACAGCACCTGCTACTCCGGATGCCTGTCGGTGAAGCTGTCCTCCGTGAATGACCCTATAGACGGGCTTCTCTGTATGAGTGCAGCCAGCAAAGGACAGGAACTATGTAAGAGAAAAGGCAGATTGAATGGACCGTGTTTGAAGGCCGCAGTGTGACAACCTGTTAATCTGGCTTAGTCACCGATGCAGCTGCTCTGCTTGCGTTTCAATTCACGCAATGAAATCGTTTCATTTGTCTTGTGAGTCCCATATGCAAAATTTAGTACAAATACTAATTGGGTGTTTGTGTTGAGCATTTCACTGTTGTTTAGTACGCCTGCTAGTTTGATAAATAGTCTACACAAGCAAATATAAACGTAAATGAACTGTCTTTTTCAGATACAGCAAAGCCATTTAAATATAACAAAACAGATATGCCTGAAAGTCAGTTGTCCAAATAACAATCTGAGCAATCGTTTGAAAGCTCTTCTCAATAATTGTCAAAAGGACAAAGAGACTGTGCTTTGCGTCGCCCAGACTGAAGCAGCTAAGCAGCCTGTAGCTGTAAAGCTTCCACACTGGCTTTTCTGTAGCTGATTTAAGGTTCTTCTCCTCAAAGTCATTTTTTGGTCAAGGTGCCTGGCTTTGCAACCAAATAATTCTACCTTTGTCTCAACATTTCTGAGCACAGAAGTCATGCATTAAGCCCTTAATTGCTAGAAAACATGCTTTTATGCTTTCTTTGCGAGTACAGCCTTCCTGACCTCCCTTGGCTTTTTCAGCCTTTTTCTGTTTGTTGACTCTTGCATGTTGATTTTGACTGCGGCTAGACATGCCCGTATCTCCTTTGATGTCACTTTGCAGTTCTTGGAGACGTCCTTGACCATCCCTGACCATCTTTCAGGCAATTCAGGCCACTGAATTTCATGGGTCTACCTGCCCTGGGCGGATTACCAGTGATTCACATTTTTTTTCCATTTCATTTCTAAATTGTCTTTTGCATAGTAGAATGGTGGACTTGCAAATCCTTTGAAATGGTTTGGCATCCCAGACATATGGGCATCGATTGTTTTTTTTCCTCTTGGACCCCCTGACAGCCCTATTGACCTTGGCAAGATTCAATCTCACCCTTATGGTAACTTCAAAATCCAAACCTCCTTGTTCTAACACAGGCCCTTGAACCTGCTCCCTGTTAACTGGCAAATACTTTTCACCGCCCGGTCTAACAGAAATAAATCATAATCAGTGAAAAAGATGATGAAACTAGGGCTATATTTTTTCCACCATAGAAAATATATCTTGAATTTAATTTAATTATTGCAAAGCAAACATTTCCATTTTGTTAAACATGCTCACCTATCTGACACCACTTGACTTTTCACAGAACTGGATGCATATTTAAGTGTAGCTTTTTAAATATTGCTTGGAACTGAAACTGTGGGGGGGTGCACCTGTTCTTTTTAACCCGAAACGGTTTGGTAAACATTCGGCGGTGCGGAGGGTCATCATCGCAAGCGAGCTTTAATAGGGGCATCTGCTTGGCGAGTACGTTAAATAATTTAATAATACGCCTGTCATGTTTGATTCATCCAAATGCACTTTAAACAAAGTTTGAAACTCCACAGTTACCCGGCGATAAATCGTACAGGAACGATTATTTATTGAGCCAATGGCACACGTGGAGTTTTTCCATGGGCTGCTGTGATTGGTGGACAGCTATGTCATCGGAGAGTGGGCCCAAGAGAGCCCTTCACACTACGTGGTGGTACCGCGCAGGACCCTGTACTGCTTAGAGTCGGGTCACTGCTGCCATTAAATGAAATCTGCTTCTGTTCTTGGTCCATAAATCATGTCGGGCTGCATGGGTTTACCATACGAAGCATTTATTTTTTTTCGTCATCTGTTTTATAAGAGTAACTGAGGTATGTTTTGTTATATAGCAAAACTTTATCTGTCCGAGCTGGTCCGGATTAAAAAAATTAATCAGGACTAAAAGAGCACAAGTCTTACACGTCCAAGAATAAACACAAGTAATGTGATGTTTTTTTTAGTCCGTATATATATTTATATATATTCATATATATAAATAAAATTTCACCTTACAGAAGGGAAGGTACAGCTAAAATCTGGTTGCTACATTTACCGTGGAACATTAAAATTATGAGGAAAAGCACGGTGCGAAATAATGAGAAAAGGTTTGAAAGTTTGCTTTCATTTCATATTAAATAAACCTTTAAAGATGTGTATTATTCTTGTTCCTGTTTTTCCCTGTGAAGGATAACTACCTTCACACTATTGCGAAATGTGAGCATTCACGAGAGTTTGAGGACTCTTCAGTGTAGGCCGATTTAAATTTGATTAATTGCAGTGTTACTTCACCGTTTATTACTGCAGATGTTATTGTAATTTGCTTGGTTATGAGGATAATCACTTTACCTGTTCCTTCCATTTGTCATCCACAGCTCCGAACTCATGAGTAACTTCTCCTTTCACAAACAGCAGTATGTGTTCATTATTCTGCATTTAAACTGAAACGCAGGTGATGGACAGTACAGTGCAGCAATGAACTAGGAAAACAGACATTTCTCCAGCAGTATTAATCTGGTTTAATGGGGAAAAGCCCCAGATTTACAAGCCATGGTCTTTTCTTGGTGGACACACATCCCAGACATTTCTGTTCACAGAAGACGTCCAGCCAGTGATGGTGTTAATGGTGGGCCCATCACCATGAACAGATTTAACTGGTCAGTGCTATCTGCAGCCTGCACCACAGCTGGGATACTGTTTGCCGTGGTGTGTGCTTGTGATTTGCTGGCTCACGGTCCATTACACCACCACATAAATGATTGTTGATAGAATGTCTGCCTTCTCAGATATGGTCTCTTTGTGCTGACAGGGTTATTGCGTTTCTCATACAGAATGGTACAGTAATAATAATGAGTTGTTGTTTTATAACAAAATATATATTAAGTACCTCTCAACCCTGACAAGGATGGAAAAAAAAAAACCATTAATCTGATTCTAGGTCGCAGTAAATTTTCCATGATTTATTGTCCATTTTAATGTTGTTTTAAATAAATTTTTATTTATGTTCAGCTTGTTTTTACACGTTGCGTCAAGAGTGATTTAAGATGCAGCAGCTGAAGTGCAAGGAGACTTAAAGCTAAACTTGCTAAAATATGCGTAGCGTTTCAGGCGGACTAAACCTCACTGTCCCTAGAAAATAAAGAACACAGCCTGCTGCGTGTCTCATAACATTTAAATAGATTGTGTGAAACAGAAAATGCCAAAAGACACCAAATGATCTATTATATGTAGAATGGATTCTCTGAATGACACACATCATTACAGCGCACGAGACAGCCGTGTGCTAATGGTAGCTGGCCTGTGACTGAAACTTCTTTGATGATCTGTGAAGAGCAGTTCCCCATTTCCAACCCCCCCAAGTTTGCTGTGAAACGTACATGCTTGGGGCTGATGATAACAAAATGAAGGGGTCGAAGGTCGTCGCGTGAGTGGAATCTGGACACGGGTGCCGTCTGATTCGCTTGATTGCACTCTAAACATTTGTCCTCTCATGGCTTTATGGCTGAACACTCAGAGATTTCAGAATGATTATTATTAGTTTAGCAGAGGCCAGTTAACGAAAACAACCGTTTCCAATTGCCGGAATTTCCTCAAGCAGTCGGGTCTGTCAGATGGTGGCGTGCTTTTTTTTTTTCCCGCCGATGGCCTCTGGAGACCGCCGTCATCGCCACGCTCCAGCTCGCGGGTCGGTTGCCAGGGCGCTGCGTTTGCCGAGCCAAGGCACAGCCGCCATAAATCCTGGCCACGTAGAATCGAACAAGGTTCTCCGTCTCGCTCCCTGTGTTTACTCGGACACGCTGCGCCTTACAAGGGTGTTTTAACGAACCTCGGTCCATTTAACGGCAGGACTCCAGGAAGCTCTTCTGGGTCCCAAACTGCAGTGTAGCGTGAGCAGCAGACCTGCACCAACCTCAGATTGTACCTCGCGATGGGAGGCTGTCCCTGTGGCGATCGGCAGCTCCATAACTGGAGTTGCAGGTCGATGCTCGCCAGCGTGTCCTTGATTGTGATAAACGTCGCTCCACGTTCAGAGACTGCGGACACGTTTGCGTCAATATACTGTATCACTTTGCTGCCTGTCCAAAATTTCTGTAATCCCGAAACCAAGGTCAGCTCCACATGAACAAATTTTGTGGGACCCCCTTTTTTAAAATGTACAATTCAAGGGCACAACTGAAGTAACATATGAAGGTAAATGGTGGAATGTGTCTGACCCATAACATTGTTCAAGGTGATAGGAAAACCTCGAGCCAGAAACAGTAACGCCCTCCTCTTCGCCATTTGCTGTCCTTGTCTGTCATCTTCGGCCGCCATTGACTTGAGGGACGCAAGGGTTTCTCTTGAACAGAGCCTCTCCGCTCCTTTAAGGCTGTGTTTATAAAACCTGAGCACGAGGTCACCTCCATTTTCATTTGCAGTCTTCCCACATTTTTTTTAAACCGAAGCCCTATTTGCTTTCGTACTTTTCACAGCAACCTGTTCCTGTGACGGGGAAATGTGCTGTGGAGGGGTGTCACGTAGTTACCTGCGGTATTTCTCTGGCTCAAGGACAGATGGTTCCAAATTTTAGCTCAAGTTGTTTTCCAGAAGTCATAAAACTTTATTTACACACGTATTAAACACCAGAAAGGTAAGGACTTGCGTTTAAACGCGTTGTTTTTCAAGAAAATGCTTAGCAAAACCACAGTGTTGTGTTTTTGTTATGTATTGGCCTCGTCTGATTTATGCGTAACCCCACACATATCTCGGTCTCTCTAGCGCCATCAGCAGTATCCATCATGCATCAGGTCAGCCGGTCTGTGGACAGCATCACTCTGTCCTGGTCCCAGCCAGACCAGCCGAATGGCGTCGTCCTGGACTATGAGCTTCAGTACTACGAGAAGGTGAGCAGGGGGAGAGCCTGTTGTTCATCCACCCATCAGGAACCAGGCATCTTCTAAACAGGCCACTTTCGTACCCTGACACATGTAGTCACTGCTGGAGGCTGATTCCTTCTTGCCTTTTGAGAGCTGAGAATTTTTTATATTGTTTGGTTGCCAGTCAGTTTTAAAGATTCCAGTTTTGAATTTATTTTTCTCTTAATGGATATGAAATACCAAGGCTTGTAACAATGGCAACATTATTTTCACAGTTCATATACACAAAGTCTCCACATAACAAACTGTTTACTACCTTTTCCCAGTGAGAGATGCTAATCTAGCATTAACCATTCCTGACCTGACTAGCATATAAAACCTGAGTTTAATAAAAAAAAAAAAAAAGCACTTTCACTATGAAAATTCAAAAGGAGAAGTATAAGTAAAATAAAAATTAAGTATTAAAAAGGAAAGAATTTCCAAAATTCTGAGGTATAGCAGGGATATGGGTAGAGCCACTTGCTATACCGCAGATTCAGACATTTGGAGTTTTCGTCGATTCGTAAAATTGGTGTGAGTGACAGAGGTTGCGTCTAACATGGCTGAGTTGTTCTCCGTCCGGCTGCCAGTTTGGCACTGTGTCTGGGTCATGCTTTGGCAGATGTCTGCGGCTGTTGTGACTCCGTGGCTGACTCCTAACCTCAGCCTTTGTACTCCCATACGAATCAGGAATGCAGACAGTGCTGGGCGTGCGGCGGAGGCGTCTTCAAACCCTCACACTTCAGCAGTCCTGCAAATCCGCAAATGCATCTGTTCTTACTGCTCTCTCATCTCTTTCTTTTTTTTGCCTCAAAAGTCTTAGGCAGCCTCGTGCCCATAGTTTCCGGGATAGGCTCCGGACTCCCCGAGACCCACTGGGATAAGCGGTTTGGACAATGGATGGATGGATGGATGGAAGTCTTAGGCAGTCAAAGGAAATTATGTTCAAATGATGTTAATGTTGGTGTAACACTTGACGGGGCACGAATTGAAGCTAAATACTATATGTGCCCAGTCCAATAAAGTGTTACCATGATACATCTGTCAAAGTGTGTCAGCTTAGCCATATCAAAACCTCTCCTAAAGTCACCCAAATATTAGCGGCGACCGTCCAGTGCGCCCATGTTTTTTCTGACTCGCCTACTACCCAACCTTGTTTGGATAATCAATACCTCATCGAGTTATTTTATTTATTAATTTAGTTAATTGAGCTGGTGGTGAAATTTAACAAATTAATTAAATGTCTGGGGTGCCTCTGAGGAGAGGGAACCAAAGAGGTGTTTATCTAGCCATCAGATATCTGTAACTTTTTGGAGAACAGAAGAAATTCTTCATTCTTTTTAATGTGTTACTGTTAATTTGCAGGTTTTCTCTCAGTACTATATATTCTACCAGCTTTCTCTAAAGAACGAATCCAGTCTATCTGGTCAGCTTATTGCATCATATTCATTTAGGGGAGGCTGACTAAATGGCGGAGTGGTGGCTCTGAGCCTCGGGATGTGTGTCTATCTATCTATCCATCCATCCATCCATCCATCCATCCATCCACATCTTCTAATCCCTTATCCAGTATAGGGTCACACTGACCCCGGGGTCTATCTTAGGAGATACAGCACACAAGCCTGGGGACATTCTGTAGGGGATATCTGTCTGCCACAGAGCACACACCTTATACACATACCAAGGGCATTTTGGAGAGACCGGCTTCCATAGATGCATGCTTCGGGGCTATGGGAGAATGCTAGAATACCCAGGGGAAGCCCGTATCAGTATGACATGAGGAGAAGATGCAAATTCAAACACATAGGGCTGGACGTGGGTGTGCAGTGCTGCCCCATAAGCTAACGTACCACCTTGTCTGATGGTACAGTAGGGAAAATTATTTTAAGACATTTTAAAAGACTAAATGTGTGTATGAGTGTTTGAGGCAAGTAGGTGAGAAGGTGTGTTTGACACTTACCACAAAGACTGATCACTTTAAACCTGTGAAATCTATTTTTTCCCCACATTTTTGTGCTGCTAAGCTGTGGAAGTTGGGAGGATCAGTACTACAGTGATAACATGAGCCAGAGCCAGGTTTAGACTGCGATACGGCGTCGATGGCGGCCGGAAAGACGAGCGTCTCTGACCTTGCGATGATCTCATTTCAAGATGACTTGAGATACCTGGTATGGAAAGTGGGAGACGTCTCCAAGACCCTGCAGAGAATCTGAGCCATCTTTGAGTTTTGCCGTAGATAGTTTGACAAGCATAACAAAACAGACCCGAGAAATAGGAATCTAAGCCGAAAGTTTCACCTTTGTGTTTTGAGACGTTATTCTTATCCAAATGCGAAACTGGACAGAAAATCCAGATCTCACAATAGCTTTTTCTTTTTATTCCTGGGACACACTTAACCTAAAGTATTTTGGGATTCACCTACGCTGATTAGGCCCATATTCTGTTTGATTTTCTGTGCTGACAACCTTTGAAGGACGGGAAGATGTGGAATAGGCAGTTTTACGTGACCGTTGACAGCTGGAGGGTCAAAACTGCATTTGAATGCACATGGAATTTTCCATGGACCACCAGCAAATGATGTTGAGAGTTCTGCTCAGATACAAAGGAGAGATTTGCCTGTCCAAACACTGTAAGCTTGCCTTGGGGCCAGTTATAGTGAGCTGGGAAGGGCGTCATACTGAAGCTGGATCCTCCCCATTCGCAGCTTCACCACTTAACAGCAGATGTTTGGAAATCTTGTTCCTTTCACCATAATTCATGCATGAAATAAATCGGTTTTTGTTTATTGAAACTGCCGAGCCTCTTCCATTGGACCTAGTTGGGTTTAGTTCCAGCCAGATTGCAAAGGAACTGTTCATTTTTCTTTCACTCGTTAAATACTCGTTATTTGAACAGGGACGTTTTGGGTGAGTGCATTTATGTATTGGTGGGGGGGCGCACTTAACCCATTTACAACCATTAGTTTTCCTATCAGGCCTGTCAGCAGACCTTAGAGCAGTGAACGGACGTGAAGTTACCTGGAGAATTTTGTCTGCTCTACACCCTGAAGGACCAAGCAGAGTACAACTCATCCATGGTGAAGAGTCAGACCAACACAGCGGTCATCCGGGGTCTCAAGCCTGGCACCATCTACGTGTTCCAGGTGCGGGCCAGAACCGTGGCCGGCTTTGGACGCTACAGCGGCAAGATGTACTTCCAGACCATGACAGAAGGTGCGCCCATCTTTATAGAATAGGGATTTGCAGCCTTCTGGATTTTCATGTTGTTCACCCTCATTAATTACTTTGTATGAATGCTACCAAAAGTAATGTAGCATTCATTTAAGCTGAAGTGTGCTGTTCTTTAGTGGTACACACTATTCCTGCAGTTGTCAGCAGAAAATCAGATAAATGTTTTATTAGGTATGACTTCAGATCACAAAGAATCAGTCAAATAATTGTCATTAACATTCTGCTAAAATAGCTAGCTGTCTGACCATAACCGTAAATGCACATGAACACTTGGAGAGCAGTAAACCCCCGCACATTTAAAACCTTCCACTAGGTTCACCTACATCCACATCCTTCTCCAGACCAAACTCCCACTGCTTGCCAGCTCCTCAGACCATCTTTGATGTGACAGACTTAGAAAGGCTCTTCTGGACTCCTGGACCTCAGCATCCCGCCCACCTTCTGACCCCACAGCCTTTATTAGGCGTACCCTGTTCTTCTAGAACAGTGTTTCCACACCCGGTCCTCAGAGACCCCCAGACAGTCCACATTTTTGCTCCCTCCCAGTTCCTATCACACCTGAAGCAGGTATTTAGTGTTCTGGATTGTTCAGTTGGGGGGGCGGGGGCATGGTGGTGCAGTGGTTGGCCCATGGGTAAGATTGGCTTGTGTGGGTGCCTTGCGATGGGTCGTTCCCCATCTCGTACCCACAGGCTCCAGACCCCCCATGACCCTGAATAGGACAAGCGGTTACAGAAGATGGATGGATTGAAGTGTGTTGGGAACTGGGAACAAGCACAAATGTTGACTGTCTGCGGGTCCCTAGGAAACACTGTTCTAGAACAAGATCTACCAAATGTTTATATTTAGGAGCTCTGGCTGATAATTCTATTCACAGCAAACTTGCCTACCTTTCTCAAAGGTACAACAGCTTGCCCTTATTTGAGACTTGAACTTACATCCTTCCGGTTGCCATGAGTTCCATCTCTGTTAACCATCCTACTGACTGCTTCGTAACTCAGGAGGGACATGGAAAATACAGTTCAGAGCTATAAACCTGCTTTGGAAGTTCTAACCAAAGGGGCCACATGGTTCTGCTCCAACAGAGGAATATAAAACCAGCCTTCAGGAGAAGCTGCCTCTCATCGTCGGCTCGGCCGCCGCTGGCGTCGTCTTCCTCATCGCCGTTGTAGTCATCATCATCGTTTGTAACCGGTGAGTTTTTCTTGTCTCCCTGCCAACCTTTTCCTGGACGCTGTGCCGTTTACTGCTTTTTAACCACCCATAAAACGTTAACGACCTTTAAATCAAGCCACTGAAGTGAGCCCAGAAATTGAAGATAATGTTAAACGCAGGCCATCCTAGTACCCGTTTCCAAGGTCTCGCGCTGGATGTAACCTAGGCCTTGCCGCGTGGTGCGGCAGTAACGGTGTTACGCGGCCATCACGCAGGCAGCCGGCCGGGAGTGTAGAATTGTGGGAAGGCGCCTTCCGTCCTTGTAGCCTCGCTTTACAGCCATGTGTCTTTCCGTCAGGAGGCGGGGCTCTGACAGGGCGGAGTCAGAGTACACAGACAAGCTGCAGCACTATACCAGTGGGCACAGTGAGTATCCAATCCCCCCCCCCCCGCATGCCTACCAAACTGGAGGCTGCTGACCTCCCACCTCCATGCACCTGTGTATCACACGCCATTTTAAAGCCACAGAAGATCTCAGACTTCCCCTTCCCCATTTTTCCATCGTCTCTGTTGTTCTCTGAGGTTCAGCCAGGTTTCACTCCACCCTGCTATGTGCACTTGTCACCCTCGGGGCCTTTCTATGGGGCGGAGTCTTCTAAGTAAAATCTGAAAATAGCTCGATCCTCTCGTCTGACAGGGGTTTGAAACTGCTTTCCCAGAAGCCCTCGTTGTCCAGGGCCTGTTTTATTGGGCCGGATTTTATTTCTCTTGCCGGTCCCCACCCATTCGGACCCTGTTCTCTAAGTGTGATTGCGTGTGCACGCCACCTTTCTGCAAAAGCCCGTGATTCCAGACCGGACGTCCCGCGCACACAAAGGCGCTCAGTATGACTTCAGTGGTTCATTATTTGCACCTGGAATGCTGACAGCTCAGGGAAACCACAAACGCAAAACACGGTATTTATGCCACATAAAAGTATGGAAGCTATTAGGCATTGAAGGCTGAGAGATGAAGGAGGCCGAGCGTAATAGCGGCCATCCCCGGCACCTCCAGGCCGGGCCGCCGTAAGCCGCGGCTCAGGAATCACTGGCAAGCCGTCATGGTAGCTGGGCATGGGGGGTTTCTGCCTCTGCTCAGTCTGGGATAAGCCGGGCCACCCCGCCCTAGAAAGGCAGGTTTGGATAAGGTCAGGTGCTGAGCACGGTTCCTCTCTTCACGATATGTTGGTGTCTCAGGTTTAACTGGGGAGAACCTTAGCTTTCACTCTTTACTGAAACTTGCTTAAAATACTTTCTGGTTCCTTGCCTGTATGTTATGTAGTTATGACAATAGAATCTAATCCAGCAAAAGTGGTGTGTCCCCCAAGCCATTCCGCAAGGCAGCTGACATATTATTTTCTAGTGTCTTCGCCTTTTTTGGTGGGTGAAATCTCATGTGTGAGGGGTGTGTTACTTCACTAGGTGTGGTTTCCACAACTTTAGGCCCTGTGCTGGGTTTGTGGTGCGACCAAACGAGTCAGAAATCTGTGTCACTTCTAAGTTGCTAGTTGTGATTTTTTTTCATCGGTCAAGGACCACAATAAGCCACTTCAGTGGAATTCCAGAGCAGCTGAAATGTCGGCTTATTCCCTGGAACTGGACACAGTTATGAGCAGCTTTTTAAAGTGTATCTCCTGCTCCCAGGCCAGCCGCGCACATGCGGTTCACGCTTATGTGGGCGGTTGTGAAAACTGGTGAAAACTCTTTGAAAGGTGACCATGGGGCTTTGATCCCCCTCCCTGAATTGCTCCACCTGGCATCTGCCAGCGTGCTAAAATCTGCCTTCAATTCCCTTCCGTCTAGTCGCACCATGTCACCCTGAACACCATCGCTCGTGTGCCGTTGGCATTTTCTCCTATCTGAAATTGAAAATGTCTACCTGCTTTGCAGCATCAGATTTCAGGTTCTAAAGACAGATCTTCGACCCAGCCGCTGGGTTTAGCCTGAGATTGTGTGTGTGTGTTTGTGTGTGTGTGTGTGGTCCGGAGATAATTACAGCTGTGGTTTCTTTCTCTAAGTGACTCCAGGGAT
>JAODLD010000113.1:2444228-2485930 GCA_026781065.1 Mormyrops boulengeri
TGATTTCGGTGTGCAACCTGGAGTAACAAAATACCGCACCGGATTCTATAAGCAAAATAAAGCCAGCAGATGTACATATGTCTTTTATTTTACTAGTGAACTTCCCAGAGAGGTAAAGAATATTAAAAACCAGACTCATAGTACAAGCATAAAGGCTAGAAGTTTTGGAGTCATGAGGAGGAAGTAAGGGCAGGCTTGGTCTGGGGTGCTGGTGTTTGTTGGTCAACAACATGAGTACTGAATTTTTGATAGGTGGCCGCTATCCAAGGTGCTCTAGGAGATGAAGAAGATACCAGAGTGACAGCGGAATGCCACATTGGGACATTAATTACATCTTGCAGCCATTACTTTGATATACAGTTGAAAGATGAATCAGAGCATGACTAATTGAGGTAAGAAAATTATTAGAAAATTATTATAGCTATATAAAAGGAAGTATTTCTATATCATGTTAAAGGACATGGGCTTGTAATGTGACTGAAGTTTCCTATTGGGGTCGGTGTGTGGCTGGGAGGGCTAAACCTCTGGGCCTGTGATTAGAAGTTCACCAGCTGAAGCCCAGCCTCAGCATGTCTGTGGGCCCTTGAGCAAGGCCCTTAACCCCCCAGGTGGGTGGCTGCCCTTCATTGCCTGCTTGCAGTCACCTTCAGAAAGCAAGTTGGGGAAGGTGTAAAGAGAATTTCCCCACAGGGATCAATGAAGTATCAATTATTATTATTGTTATTTCCGTACGAACCCTGATGTTGTGCCCCTGAACACTGTATCTGCAGTACTTCAGGGAAATATACTCAGCCGCCAGTGTACAGGTATACCAGCTTGCTAAAGCTGACGACCTGAGCCTTCAAACACCAAGTCGTGCAGCTGCATCTGAATACAACCAGCATGCCGCTTGAGGCAGGAGGTTTGCCTGCTGCTCGACTAAACACTAGAATGGCCAAGCCACCTGATGTATTAGATTTTGAATATGGCGTGATTGTTGGTGCAGCATGCGGCGGCTCTAGCATGTCAGAACCAGTCACCCTGCTGGGATTTTCACACACTGCAGTGTGTGCAGTTTAGTAAGAACAGCACGATGGACAAGAGACATCCACCCAATGGCAAAACTGTGGCCAAAAACACCTGGGCAAAAACATCAGCGAAGTTAGGAAATGCAATTACGCAGATCATTCAGGATTTCGTCTGGCACCCTTTAATATTTGAGCTAATGTCCTGAACACCTACACAATTATTAAGATTTAACGATGCACAGATACTGGCTTCTCAAAGGGAGAATACATATTGCACACTTGCTTCTCAATTGGCTTTCTTTGTCTATGTATCATACTTTCCTGACCTGATTTCCACATAACCATACACAATAACAATATTTTCAAATATATTTATATAGCGCATTTTCACAACATCACATTGTTTCAAAGTGCTTTATGTTATCCCTGCCCAAAGCCCACAACACATAGATGGCTGCAGATCTAATGAATCTTTCTCAGTACTACTTACAAACAGAACCATCTTCAATCAAGAATGGTAAAATAACAGTCGTTTTTAATGTACGAGTCTGGAAACAGGCACGCTAAAGGGGTTTAAAATGAAATCCAAAAGTAACACCATCATCTTACACATCCAGGTTTGCGGTTCAAATTCTACCTATTCTCTGTGTGCGGAGTTTCTGTGATCTCCCTGCTTTGCATGGCTTTCGTCCTGCAGTCTGCAGATATATAATTCATTGTGTGCCAATAGCGTGTGCCCTGTGATGGACTAACATCTCTAACAGGGTGGCCACGTGCCTTTTGCTGCCTGGGATTGATTCCAAAGCCCCCTGCAAGCAGGATAAGTGTTTGGAAGATGGATGGTGTTATGCAACATTTTTCTCTGCCCCTCAAGAAACATTACACCACCTATTTTTAAGACAATGATAAATAATAGTATACATCTTCTACTGAAGAAAGTTAATGTAGGTTTTTTTACTCGCATGGGTCATCAGACAATACGGACGTGTTTCCTTACCCCACAAGTCTTTTAAGAATTGATGTTGAAAAGTAATTAACCCAAATGAGCTGTGGATAATTTGTTACCCATGAACGCTGTCTGTCATAAATCACGTAATGAAATGTGGTTTTTATGAAATCTGGATCGCAACAGCTAATGCTGCAACATATATTACAATTATATTATACGCTCCATCTTTTGGAAGCATTTTGGTCAGCCTGTTTCTACCAGATGTGCCGTAATGTGTATAAAGCAACTTTGATTCTGCACTGAATTAATCTCTTATGCTGTAATATTTTTAAATCCAGCTGCACAGAAAATACAGTCTGTAAATATACTGACAAGAAGAGGATCTTTTATAGAAGGTCATTTTTTTATGCATACCAAAAGCCTAATGGATTCTCCCCGCTATCACATTTTACAAAATGGGAGGCATGCCAAACTCCAGAATCCCCTGTAAGAGAGGAAGGGCCACAGATCTGTTACTGGAGTAGCATCCGACTTTGAGAGATGGCCAGTTTAAAAATGCATGATGCTCGCCCTCTCGCAGGCATGCAAACACAGGAGTCTCTTCATGCAAAATGCACAGAGCATGCCCAGAAGATAGTAGTATTCCGCTTGGATGCTAATGTAGTGCTGACACCTGTCATGTGATGCAGGGTTCTGGCCGTCCTGCTGATAGTCACCTGCTGCCTCTTCTAGATCTTCTGTTATCTGCATATGTTCTCAGGCAAAGTAGGACCCTGCCTGCTACCTGATACACACAGAATCAAAGGTGTTTATTTTCCCCTTCCATTCCCGCTACGTTGTCAATGCACTTCCCTGCCTTTTTACTTAGATATTTGTTTGTGTCAGATCTTATCGCAGTGATGACTAAATAGCGGCGCAAAATATTTTTTCCAACCCCTTATCCTGATCAAAGCGGCTGTCACGCCATTGTCTGTCACCGGTGAAAGTCAATTACATACAACAATGCACTGTTTCCATCGCAGGAAAAGCCAGTCCAGCACACACAAATATATCTTCTTCTACCATTAGGAGTGGTTCTGAAATCATTAATTTAAAAGAGTTTATGTCCTGTTTGGAGCCCCTGGGATTCAATGTTTAGTGTCCAGCTGGAGAAATACATTTACCGTGTTCTACAATTGGGATTGTGTGGTAATTAAATATAAAAGACAGGGAAATATGAGGGAAAATACTGGATTAGGCATGAAGGTTCTGTTTAACAACAATGTTGTTGATGGAAAATGAATGAAATTAGGCCTATATGTATGGTCCATCTATTATATAACGTAACAAATATGATGAAATATGTTAAACAATTTGATAATGACAGTGCACCTTTTTAGTGGTTCCTTAGACAGTGTTTCCCTCACAGCCCAGAGAAGGCAGTTTTTTCTATTCCAGACCTAATAGTAACTCTATTTCCAGTGCCGTGCTGGATGAATTTGCCCTCCATTCCAGGGTGAATGTGCTCTGACAATTAAAATGAGGTGCCTAGGGGGAAAAGTGTACCCGGTACGTTGAATCAATGCGAATGACTCGTGAATTCAGCACAGTCCTATATTAAAAGTTATGTCAGGTTTTGAACCAGAAGCCTGACCCAGAAAACACCGCACAAGGTGTTATTAAAGTTTAGACTGCAAATACTTCAAAAGTGCAAAACATACTGTCATGAGCGAGGGGGCACAGACCAGGGAAACAGGAGCAGGACTCGAGGAATCGGGTGAACACGGGGTTTAATCAGGGAAGATACGCTCAGGAAGATCCTACGTCACAACATTAATGACCGGACTAACTAAAGGCATACAGACACGGACTTAAATACGCAGAACTAATGAAACACATCTCGAAACAGCTGATGACACTGGGATTCCATACGAGGTGGCGAGGGGGACGTGGCACACGGGAGGATTGGCACGAGCGGGGCATGACAGATACCTTGATTTCAGTAGGTGCAAAAATGTATAGGCCCATGTTTTATGAGCTGCTCTGAATCCAAAGTGAAATTTTTGCCAGCAATTAAAATATACTAGCATCACCTAACATTAGCGCTCTTGAAGCCTACTTTACTGATATGAACAAATCATTAGACTAATGGAAGGCAGGAGTGCATCAACACTGATCAAGACAAGCAGCACATGAGAAAATCAAGATTATCAAGTAGTAATTTTTCAAGGGCCAATTCTGAAATGTTGTAATACATCATATTTCATATCACAATATGAAAGTAAATTTTTTGCCTGTTATTGCTGCTTCTGGTGTGACATTCACATCCATTAGTTGTAAACTGATTCGTTCAGTTCACCGTTCTCCAGAAATATGAGCATGTTCATGGAATTGTGTGAGGATTCTGTGAGATTCAGTTTTGGATTGACATCTTAGGGACCAGTGTCAGAAAAGGTCAGAAAAGTGTCAGAAAAATTTTTATATGAATGTAGAACAATACAGAGCATTTCTGCGGATTCAGCATCATGTTTATAAACTGCGGGAGGAAACTGGAGCTTAGAGGAAACTCATGCAAACGTAGGGACAGCTTACAAAGTCCAGTCAACATGAACCTGGGGGCAGGAACTGAACCCATTACTCTGGAGGTGGGATAGGACAGTGCTAAAGTGACTCACCTTCCACCAAACAACATAGACCCGGGGGCAGGAACTTAACCCATTACTCTGGAGATGGGATGGGACAGTGCTAAAATGACTCACCTTCCACCAATCAACATAGACCCGGGGGCAGGAACTGAACCCATTACTCTGGAGATGGGATGGGACAGTGCTAAAATGACTCACCTTCCACCAATCAACATCGACCCGGGGGCAGGAACTGAACCCATTACTCTGGAGGTGGGATGGAAAAGTGCTAAAGTGACTCACCTTCCACCAATCAACATAGACCTGGGAGCAGGAACTGAACCCATTACTCTGGAGACGGATTGGGACAGTGCTAAAGTGATTCACCTTCCACCAATCAACATACAGTAGACCTGGGGGCAGGAACTGAACCCATTACTCTGGAGACGGATTGGGACAGTGCTAAAGTGATTCACCTTCCACCAATCAACATACAGTAGACCTGGGGGCAGGAACTGAACCCATTACTCTGGAGATGGGATGGGACAGTGCTAAAGTGACTCACCTTCCATCAATATGTCTATGAAGTTACTCAGGATATTTCCAGCTATATTCAAGGCCAAAGAGAGACATTTAAAGACCAAAAGTCCCCAAAATAAGAAGGAACTGAAGAAAGCTGCAGAACAGGCCTGACAGGGCATCACCAGTGAGGAAACTCAGCACCTCCCTCAGGCAGTCACTGATTGCAAAAGATTTGCAACCAAGTATTAAATATGACAGTTTTCTTTAAGATAATATTAATTTCTCCAAATACTTTTGGTCCCTTAAAATGGTGTTAAGTGGGGGTGTCTATGTATAACCATGGTTATAATTCCTGCATAGGTCACTCAATACAGTGTCTGTAGCCTTAAGTTAAAGCAGACAGTTCTCACTTTAAGCTCATACTGAGTGTTTCACTTCAAATCTATTGCCGTGGTATTTAGGGGCAAAATTAAAAATAATTTGTCACGATGCCATTTATTCAACTAATCACATTTATTGCATCAGTTATTTCATTGTTAATAACGCAGAATCAATTAATTATTTATATTTTTTAATTATTATGAATTATCCCATGTAAAGGACAACTGTAAACATTGTTACACACACACATAGGCCGTGTGTACACACACACACACTCTATTTATACACACTTTATTGCCACAAGTATTGGGACACCCCTCCAAATCAATGAATTCAGGTGTTCCAATCACTTCCATAGTCACATGTGTGTAAAATCAAGTACCTAGGTAGGCAGACTGCTTCTACAAACATTTGTGAAAGAATGGGTCACTCTCATGAGCTCGTGGTACCGTAATAGTATGCCACCTGTGCAATATGTCCCTTCGTGAAATTTCCTCGCTACTAAATATTCTACAATCAGTTGTTAGTGGTGTTATAGCAAAGTGGAAGCAATTGGGAAGAACAGCAACTCAGCCACAGTGGTAGGTCACGTAAAATCACAGAGCAGGGACAACGCATGCTGAGGCGCACAGTGCGCAGAAGTCGCCAACTGTCTGCAGAGTCAATAGCTACAGACCTCCATACTTTGTGTGGCCTTCAGATTAGCTCAAGGACAGTGTGTAGAGAACGTCATGGAATGGGTTTCTATGGCCGAGCAGCTGCATCCAGGCCTTACGTCACCAAGTCCAATGCAAAGCGTTGGATGCAGTGGTGTAAAGCACGCCGCCACTGGACTCTAAAGCAGTGGAGATGTGTTCTCTGGAGTGACGAATCACGCTTCTCTGTCTGGCAATCCGATGGATGAGTCTGGGTTTGGTGGTTGCCAGAAGAACGGTACTTGCCTGACTGCATTGTGTCAAATGTAAAGTTTGGTGGAGGGGGGGTTATGGTGTGGGGTTGTTTTTCAGGGGTTGGGCTTTGCCCCTTAGTTCCAGTGAAAGGAACTAAATGCTGCAGCATTCAAAGCCATTTTGGACGAGTTCATGGTCCCAGCTTTGTAAGAACAGTTGGGGGATGGCCTCTTCCTGTTCCAACATCAGTGCCTGACCTCACAAATGCTCTCGTGAAGAATGGTCAAACATTCCCATAAACACACACCTAAACCTTGTGGACAGCCTTCCCAGAAGAGTGAAGCTGTTACAGCTGCAAAGGGCGGGTCAACTCCATATTAAAGCCTATGCATTAAGAATGGGATGTCATTAATGTATGTGCAAAGGCAGGTGTCTCAATACTTTTGTAAATATAGTGTGTACATATATTCAGCACCTGGGGAGCAGAGCTTGGGGGCAGTACCTTTCTCAAGATACCTTGCTGGTCTGGGGTTCAAACCTGCAATCTTTCAATCACAAGTGCGTGTCCCTAACCGTTAAGCCACCACTGCCCTATATATATAGTGCAACTGATGTGCATCCAGAGAATGAATCATTTCAGAGGATGTCAAATGAAGGATGGAATTCAATTAACCGGTAAATCACCCGTAATTCATGAATATCTTCACTGGAACAAAAACAACTCCGTGGGGACGGGGACATCCCAGAGCCAAGGCCGGGAAACCCTGCTCGTGTCCTCCCGATAACCTGATTGGCTGTCGCGTCTAAACATAAGCGTGGGCTTGGCGGTGAGGCGGGGGAGGGAACGGGGCTGCCGCTCGTTATAACTGGCCCCATTTCCCAGCGCCTTTTGTGCACGCTGACAGCCGTGCTGACTCACTCGGCTGCAATCGCGGCGAACACCACCGTGTTTCTTCGCTGTCCGCTGGTGCCCACCCGCCCATCAGTTTACGATTAATGACCGTTTTACGTCCAGACTCGCCATAAACGCGGGTTTCTGTATGTTAAAGGATTTCAACCATGTGATCGTTAAATGGAAATTGACGAGATAGGAAACCCCTATCACTAAATCATGGTTTCATAGATAGCCTAAGTAAGATCTTATGACTGGGGGGGTCCTCGCATATGTTTCGGTCCGTGGATGTTATTACACATTAAATACTTAGACTACGTAAAGAAAGACATTTAACGCATGTTTGTAGAACATGTGAGAGAATTAGTATGCATATTGTTAAATTATACAGAATGTTTTTGCAGATGCCAGCTGAAGACCCTTGGTGTAGGTGGAATAGCAAGAGAAAAAAATCATTTAGCTACCGCGACACATGTCAGGAATACGTGACATGGGCCAAATGGAAAGGAAGAGTGAGCAGAAATACTTTTGTTTCTGTGCCTTCTCCTATGCCTCCCACTCTTTCCACGTGTCATTTACTGCCATTAAAAGTGACAGTTACCCAGTTATTACTTTTAGTTCCACCCAAGCATGTCTACTTGCTCAACAGTCTCACCTGGCGACCGATCGGTGAACTGCAAGTAAGCTTTTATTTTCAGTCTGCTCCCTAGACGAAATCCCTTAAATTTCTAGTTTAAGGGAGTGGAAGTTAGAGAGAGTTAACGTAAATACATATTTAAAAAATGTTTGTTGCTTTGTCCAGATATTAGAAAACGTCAAGACCTTTTCTTTTAATTCCAGAATGAAACTCCTTTATTCTGGTTTCATGGAGTAACCAAAGACAGGTACATTTACAGAGACGTTATTTTGAATTACCTTTATATATTTGGCAAACACATTCCTCCAAGTGGGAGCAGAACGGTGCTTAAGTGGGTAACCCTCTTACCTCGGATTTTCTGGGGGTAGGGTTCAAATTCCATCCCCGCTTTATGTATACAGTAGTTTCATTTCCTCCCTTGTATCGCCCCCTGCAGCCCAAACAGGGGATAGGCTCACTGTGTTCTAAATTGCCCGTAGCAATTGATTTATTCTTAAAACTGCAAATTCATCAGAACTCTGATAGAACTCTGATAGATTTGTCTAATGGACAAATTGGGCAGGGTCCTTTATTTATTAATTAATTGTACTGTAGATTCAATTCCATCCGAGGTTTAAACTTGTAGATAGCATAAAGTATCACTTTATTTGCGGACCTGTGAGTCTAGTGTACCTACGTGCCATATACTTTAGATTCAGTGGTTTAAACTACAGTTTCAGAAAGGGAAATCTGCACATCTTCAAATCGCTTATCCTGCCATAGATCCTGAAGCCTATTCGAGGCAGAGTAGCACATAAGGCTGGAGTGCATACTGGTCGGCATGGATAGGGATGCCAGTACAGGATTGCTAGCTTTGGTCTGCTGGCTGGAGTAAGATCTTCAATTCTGCACACGCATTTACATGTATGTAACAGTTTTACTACCTTGTAAATGGTCTGCAGAGTTTGCAACCTATCCAAACGCTGTAGCTACTATTAGGTTTACATTGGAATAATAAAAATTTGCCATAAGATTTCTTGCATGAGCGTGATAGTCTGAAAGCATGACTGTCACGTCAGATGTGTGACAGCTGGCAACCCTGACAACATCACAGTGGCCCAGTGGATTGCATCTCAAGGGTTGTGCGCTTGAATTCCATCAGTTTTCATCTGCAGTGCAAAAACATGTATTGTATTTAGTGAGTGTGTGCCAAGAAATGGACTGGCATTCTGCCTAAGGTGTTTCCTGCGGTGGCTGACCAATGCACATCCACCGAGTCACCAAGTTTTTCTTGATCTAGGTATTTATAGCATCCATCCGCTAGGTGTCCTCAGCATAATTTTAAAAATTAGATAAATGACGTATGTAGTCACGTGACCGGAAGAGCTTGCTATATGTACTCAATATTGATTTTTTTGTATGTCCGTGATGCTGACATCTAAGGGTAGGAGAGCAAAAAGCACAAGGGAGAAAAACAAACAGTTCGTTTCATGGCGAACTTGTTGCTGTAGTGTCGCGACCGTAATGACTCAACCGTTGAAACCTGAATATGTCTGTATTAATTAACAGCCAGTTTGAATTCATTCTTGTGTAAAATATTGGACCAACCTTGTGCTGCAAAACAGTTTCAGTTTCCGAATCTCTCTGCGGTGACATTTCTGTAGGTGTGTAGAAATAGTCGTTATCGAAAAGCACAACAAACTTGATAACGACGTGGCTCTCTGTGTAAATAGTTTGCTAACCTACTGTTTGATTTTGCCTGGTAGTCTCTGTTTTGAAGGATGCGTGTTTGATCTACAGCCACATAACATGAAGAAGTTTTACATGAATGCTGTGACGATGCATTTTATCCAAATACCCAGATGTTTGACGTAAAGGACGTCGGCACCTAAGCTCGCCACAAACAATGGTAAGTTGACCGTTTCTCGTTAGTGAAACCTAAGTAGGCGAGTCACCTCCGAGACCGGTCTCGCTGGCTGTCTCTGGATTTAGGGCAGAGCCAGCTCTGTTCCATTGCAAGGCTATTTAATTAGCCATCCGCTCACCCTGACAAGCATTTTCCTATTTCGGAAATTTGTATGTATTCCAGGATCTCCTTAAGCAATCTGAATGTGCTGTTTACCACTTTGTAAGCTTATGATCTTGGTAACTAGCCAGTGTGTCTAACTAGTTAGCCGTTTCTCTTCGCCTAAGCTGTTAGTTCATATCTGAATTTTCATCCACTCGGATGTGCAACAGATGGGCTGGCACCAAAACATTGCAATGTGGGACATAGCAACACAAGAATGTATGTAAAACAATGTTAAAATCAGTGTTTGAATTCTTAAGTAAATCTGTATTTTTAACGTCCCTAATAGGAGCGCCACAACTTTCTGTTTGAGATCTGATGCTCTATATTAAATGGTTGTGCTAAGGTTTAACCTTTTTGAAGGTTGGGGAGTCGGGGTACTTAATTCCATAGCGCTAGATATAGGTCACCTGACTGTATTGCATTCTCTCCTTACCAGGTCTTGGTGTTAGGATTTGGAAAGTAATTGCTAATGCGCCTCAGTACGTGCCCTACCATTACCCAAAGTAAACCCTCTGGCCTCCAACCACATCCTCCTATTCCCACATTGTAATCCTTCACCATGCTGGAAGGACTTGTTGCCTGGGTACTCAACACCTACCTGGGCAAATATGTCAGCAACCTTAACACTGACCAGCTCTCCATCGCCCTGCTGAAAGGTACAATGAAAATTATGCATGTGTGAGATTACAGCGGCAGTGCGTGCACTTTGTGCTGAGTTTGACCCTTAACACTGTTGTGCTTTAGGGGCAGTCGAGTTAGAAAACCTCCCCTTGAGAAAAGATGCCCTTCGACAATTTGATCTCCCCTTCGAGGTCAAAGCTGGTGAGTAAGAGCCTGATGGGTTTTTACGCATTAAAAGAATGTTGACAAACAGCGTGCGAAATATGGGCGGGTATAGGGGGGTGCGACACCCCCGATTAACCCATGAGACCCCCTGAAAGCCTCAAAAGCAAAATTTTAAAGGGGTCTCAAGATCGGTATTGCGCAACAGTAGGGAGATGGGGACCCCCCCCCCCGAATATTGACGGGTATTTCATGCACTGTTGACAAACATGAATGTGGAGCAGTTATGGGAAACATATTTTGTAGTCAAGCAGGGCAGCATTCATTGCTGTGCAGTGTTTGATCCTTACCGACAAGTTTATCACTGCATTTTAATGTTACCAAACTCTTCAAAGATTAGACTGTCACTGCTATCAAAATAATGAGCCGTCTTATCTAATGCTAAAGGGCTGTTATTCTGTGCTAGTGCATTATCTGAGCAAATCTTAACAGGGCTTTGTGTAACCTCATTGTCATGTTGCAGGCTTCATTGGGAAGATCACTCTCCAGATCCCAGTCTACCGGCCGCACAGCGACCCCTGGGTCGTCTCCATGTCCCAGCTTAACCTGATCATCGGGCCGGCCAACCTGCAGGACTTTGATGAACAGCAAGAGAAGGATGCTGAGCAGGAGCGCAAGAGGCAGCTGCTACAGGCGCTGGAGGATAAGTGGAAGGTGAGCGGTCTTGAGTCTTAGCAGTTCGCTAAGTGTTCGTTTCTTTGTTTTTTTTTGCCCGCACCCCCCGAAATCACAGTGCATATAATGCATAGTGCCAGTTTCAGTAGCTGAGGATCGGTGCACCAAGGCCCTTTCGGCCTACCAAAAAGGGACGACCCTGTCGGCCTACCAAAAAGGGACGACCCTGTCGGCCATAGCAAGAGAAGCTGGTCATTCCAAATCTGTGATTTCTAGAATATTGCACCTTTACAATGTCACAAACTCATTCAAGTCCCCCAAGGTCATCCACAAAAGACAAATGTAATAGAGGACAGGATAATGCGGAAAATGTCAATGGAGAATCGTTTCAGCACTGCAGCTGGAATTGCTCACCAATTCAGCGCTGAACGGGGTAAGGATCTGTCTCGTCATACAGTGTCTACTCTGACCAAACCTCTCATAAGCAGGAAGAATCAGAAGTGTTTATCAGAACCTTCTTCAACAACATATGTGGTTCCTTCCTTGTGTTCATCACCCAATCAGCCAGCAATTTTCATGCAGGACAATGTGTCCTGTAACACAGCAAAATGGGTAAAGCAGTTCCTTGAAATTATGAAATGGCCAGCCCAGAGTCCTGATCTAAACCCAATAGAAAACCTCTGGAAAATCCTTGGTGACAAAGTTATGGGTAAGGAACCCACTACAGTCACTGAACTGTGGAGGAGACTGCAAGAAGAGTGGAGCAAGATCACGCCAGAGCTGTGTGAGAGACTAGTGATGTCCTGTGGCCGCCGATGTGCTGAAGTCATTCAAAGCAACGGCCTGTACACTTCCTATTAATTTTTGACTGTTGTAACCTTCAGAAAATTTAGTTGTAATTTTTCTTCATGCTACAGTCATTGCTGTTCTCTGATTTTGATCACTGACTTTTCTGCAAAACATTTTTTCCCCCCAATTTCCTTGGTTATTTTGTATAACACTGTTCTAGAAGCGTGCTATAGCCACAGCAGTAATTCCTTCAAATGTTGAGCAATGAAAATGACATTATTTCTGAAAAAATCAAGTGTTCATAAATTGTTCTCTAATTCTGTTAATAACTGTTCTCTAATTTTGATCTCCAGTGTATATGTGAGTGTGTGTGTGTGTGTGTGTGTGTGTGTGTGTACACATATATTATTTTGTTGTGATACTGTAGTTAAAAGGCTTTCAAGCATCTTTTTTTTTCCTGTGAAATAATATGGTAATGAATGGTATGTGTCTCAGCGGGTTAATCATCTTTGCCAGTGATCAGAAGTCACTGGTTTAAACCTCAGGAACAGCAGAGTGGTTTCACTGTTGGGCCCTTGAACAAAGTTCTTAACCCCAATTTCTCCAGGGACAGTCTGACTCTCTGTTCTCAAAAAAAAAAAAGTGTGAGTGCGTTGTGGTAAAATTGTCTGCTAAATAATGGAAATGTGTTAAGTTTTTGTTTGCCACTTTGCAGAATGAGCGAGAGCAGAAGGGAGAATCCTATTGGTACTCTGTGACCGCGTCATTGGTCACCAGGATAGTGGAGAACATCGAGGTAAGCTTTTGGATGTTCTTTATGGCTCAATCCCCACTCCATGGATTTCTTATTCTGCTCAGAGTCATGTTGACTGCTCTCTGCCTTCCAGATTAATTAAACTCGGCACTAAAGCTTAGTTATTGATGTATTTTGCAGATTTGACTAACTTGTCAATCAGCTCATCTTGTTGCCGTGGGGTTATATGCAAGTGCATAAACTTGGGTTGAGTGTTGGGGGGGGGGGGGGGAGTCTCCACCCATTTAAGGGGATCCATTGTATCGACTAGTTTTGATTATCCTGCTCTCTGACAGAATTCTGATTATTATTCCTGATCAGAGACACACCCTTAACAGTCTTCTGCTCTCTGCCATTTTATTTATCGGCTTCTTGTTGTATGTCAGCGCACAGTTAAATCGAAACTGGTGTCTGGTTTTGTTTCTTTTCAGCTAAAGATTCAAGATGTTCACTTGCGGTTTGAGGATGACTTTTCCAACCCGTCTAAACCGTATTCCTTCGGCGTCTGCATAAAGAATGTATCTGCGCAAAACGCATCCAAGGAGCCGGTGAGCGGCGCTCTAATGCAGTACACCTCACCTCGGCCTGGCTGATACGTCGCCTTTTTTTGGTGTATCCATATATTTTCACGTGAGATTGAGGATGAGACAATACCGTTTATATTAATATACTTTTATCGTGTGTGTAATACACATGATATTTAATCATTGAGCTGTGAGCATTAGCTTGAAATATAAAGTCATAACACAGTTTCTTTGATGGCATTAACATTAACAGAAAATTTTTAATACAGACCAATAGTATTATTTCCTGGTTGTAAACAACACGCGTGCTTCGGTTGTGATGTTGCACAGAATTCTAAGAATCAGAGCTAAAATCTAATTATTTAGTTAGGAAAGGTGAAGAATCACTTAATTAAAAAAAAAAAAAAAAACTGATAAAGCTCAACGGATACAAACATTGTAATTTGCAATATTGGGTATATTTTATTAAAGGCTAGTACCTTTTAAAATGAGGATTTTTTCTAGCTATGAAATACACTTTCAATGATTGTCAGGCTTTTGGTTTCAGAGCCTTATGCCAAATAGGTTTTAGATATAGTTTTTTTTTTCTAAATATTCACCTTTTTTCAGAGCAATATCATAAATAAAGAAACCCGTCTGTTGGTGGAAATTGTGAAGTACTTTCATGTCATAGCAGTTAATTGACCTTAAAGCCTTATTTTTGTCTCATTTTTTAAAATACTGAATAGTTGAAGTTATGTATTTGCAAACAGGAAAGGAAACCCTTTATGTGCACTTGGTTTTGACCACACTTTGTTTTAATAAGTGTTTGTGACATCTCGCATGTCGTTCTGACTGTCAAACTGAACATTTCCCACTTCCTAGAAAATACTGAGATTTTATCGTGTGTCGCTATTCTGCCTAAAAATACAGGGATGTGGTCTTTAGTCCACATCGCTGAGCCCTGAACCTATCAGGCAAACAAATAGCCAATAAGGCATCTTTCCTCTGTTATAGGTACAGAAGCTCTTGCGACAGAAGCAGCTAGAGATCCGAGATTTCTGTGTGTACTGGGACACGGAGTGCTGCATGCTGGGAAATCTTCCTGCAGCAGAGATCCAGGTAAAACGCCATGGCTGCCATTATTTTCTAAAATTTATTTTAATGCAGGGCTTTGCGGTTAGCACTGCTGCCTGACACCTATAGGGTTGTGGGTTTGAGTTCCCAGCTGAGTGTGTGTGTCA
Organism: Mormyrops boulengeri; assembly: GCA_026781065.1. Taxonomy (NCBI): domain Eukaryota; kingdom Metazoa; phylum Chordata; class Actinopteri; order Osteoglossiformes; family Mormyridae; genus Mormyrops; species Mormyrops boulengeri. Next base: position 2,458,947 of record JAODLD010000113.1, read on the forward strand.
GTGCGCTCTTCCTGTGTCTGCATGAGATTCCACTAAATGCTTTAATTTCTCCCCAAAATCTCAAAACGTGCTTTTAGGTGACTTGGTGACTGAATTGCCCTTAGGGTGAGAGCCCTTAGGGTGTGCACTGTCATGGTCTAGCGTCCCATTGAGACTGTCACCTGTTGTGTGCCATGTCCTCACCGCTGCCCTGCAGTGGATAAGGGGTTGGAGAAGACGGATGGTGGCTTATAAGGCATCATTGTGTAATTTATATGAGAACCTGGAAATGTTGTAGCTCTAGTGCAGCCTGTGTGGTGGAGTAGGCCACTGCTGCTCTATATTCAAATTGCTTAGTTTAAAAATGAATACAGAGTGCGCCATTTTCTTATTTGTACCCTAGAATACGTTAAAAAACAAAACAAACCACATTTCCCTAAATCCAAGAAAAATGTGCTGTTTATCTCTTAAAAAAGAGATAAAAAAAGTTTTGCCTCATCAAAAAGTCTTCTATGCTTATGTTTTGCCTCTAATGTTTTTTTCTGCTAGAAGCAATTTGATTGGTGGTGGCATGTAAGACATTTGTTTCTGGTTGCAGTCGGCAGTAACATTTCTCATTGGTTGATTTCAGTAGCGTAGCCAAAGGTCTTATTTAGCATAACATACACCATCAGCATGTCTAATACATAGATCAGATAAACTTTATTGATTGCAGAGGGAAATTCAAATACAAATTGTATTTGAATAGTGTAATCAAATTAAAAAAATACACAGTATACACATGAAAAATGGAGAATTTATAGAATATATCAGAAATAAAAAAAATATCAAAAATAATGTTTTGTTGTTCTGATGATGATGATGATAATGATGAGTGGTTTTGCGGTTCTTACGGATCACTGGCTTCCAATAACACGCCCCGCCCCGCTCCGCCCCACCAGGAGGCCATGACACGATGCATGCACAGCAGAGAGCACCAGTACGTCTTTGAGCCAGTTTGCGCCTCCGTGCTGCTGCGCAGGAATGCCTCCAAGGAGCCGCTGCGATCCCGCCACACCCCGCGCATCGAGGGCCAGGTGCAGTTGGAGCCCGTGTCCCTACGTCTCTCGCAGGTAATTACCCGTGGGGGGCGCTGCTGCGGACCCAAAGGCTGCAGTGCCTGTAGAACTAACCTCCAGGGCAGATTCTGGCTCAGGGTCTCTGCAGTCATGAAGGGCAGTGGTTTGGCTAGTGGTGAACAAGATTTTAAGTCACTTTGGGTGAATGGATTGTTACCGTTGTTCGGAATATAATGATCTAGTCCTGTGATGCTTAGTCCATATTTTTGTTCTGCTTCACCACCTACATGCCTGATTTTGCCTGCTGGCTAATTATAGATCATTTGATTGCTGGAGATCCTGTAATGCTGGAAAAAGTTCTAATTTTGGCCCACCCTCGCCTTTGTCGAGTTGAGTTTTCCCTGTTCGTTTGCATGGCCTTCTGAGAGCGATCCGCGTCCGCCTTCTCCTGCTCAGGTACAGTACCAGCAGGTCATGGCCTTCCTCAAGGAGCTCGACCGCCGCGAGAAGGAGATGCGCTTTCGGAGGTGGAGGCCCCAGGTTCCCGTTTCCGGAAAGTGAGTGCGGGTCCTCGGCTCGGTAGCCGGTCGGTGCATGTGGTCTTCTCGATGTGCCTGACGCGTGTGTCTGCGCAGCTGCCGGCAGTGGTGGCAGTTCGCCGTCGATGCCAGCCTGAGTGACATACGGGAGCGGAGGCGGCGGCGCAATTGGGAGTTTGCCCTGCGCCGGGCGAAGGACGCGCAGCTGTACACTGCCCTGTACATGGACCGGCTTAAGGGGGACCCCCTGGACCCCATGGAGGAGGTAAGGACCCCAAGTCTTTTCTTTAAAATTAAGGGATGCTTTATTTGCCATTTTCACAAGTACTGACACACACTTGAGAGCAAAGATTGGGGTCTGTGCACAGGGCCAAGCATTTATCTGGCTTCCCTGGAGCATTTTAGGGGGGTTATGGGCCTTATTCGTTGGAGATATGACACGACTGCTAAGGATGAGATTTGAAACAGTCACCTTCTGGTTACAGGTACAGAGGCATAAATGTCAGTGAATTATATGTTCGTTGCCTGTATATTGTCTGTCTACCTTGAGACACCATTGGCTGGAACCAAATTTTTTGTGTGGCTTAACATACTTGTCCAGTAAATCTGATACTGATCCTTATTCTGTTAACTCAGTGAGCCACACACTGCCCCCACCCCCACTGTGGGGGGAAGGTATGCAAGATGTCTTCACGATGTTGATACTGCATTTAATACAAATTTCCATTTCTTTTGGCATACAAAGGCTCAGAATTCTTGTTCCAGACATGTGGACCTTCAGCGTGAACGTAGCTGGATTAAGCTGCGGACTAGATCTGAGAGCCGCTCATAGTCGCTGAAGTTTGTCATGTTGTAGATAGTCTTTATTGCAGGGAAAAGCAGATAGTGAAGAGTTTATCTCTTCCAACAGAGTGACCTGGAGAGGGTGGAGACAGAACAGAGTCTGGAGGAGCTTCAGTGTCTCAGGGAGGTCGTCCATCACCGCTTTCGTAAGCAGGAGGAGATCGCAGAGGCAAGTGGTCGCAATGAGTTTTCATACTGGAGGCGTTGCTCAGGCCTGCAGTGTAAAGTCTCTGTGCCTTATTGATGTTTTATGTGCTTTGTCTCATAATGGATTGCCTTGTTTGCATTAAGCCTTAAAATCCCAAATCTTTTAGGCTGTGCCATTCCATGCCTGGGCTTTGGATGCCTGTAACGAATCCGCTGATGATTAACGTACATGCTAATTTTATTCGGTTATGGATATTGAAAATATGCGCATTAAACCTCTGTAAACATTGGAGCACAGAGACCAGTTATCCCAGCAATCTGTGTGTATTTTTGGATTTTTTTCCCTTTTTACCGTATTTTATCTGTCTGTTCTGGCTGTCTATCGATCTGTGTATCTATCAGCCAATCGGATGACATTTTATATAAGTGACTCTGCTGTGTGTATTATATCTGAGTGAGGATCTGAGGTGTTGAACATTGTTTGGCTGTGGCCTGACATGGAGCCTCTCCCGCGTGCCGTAGAGCCTTCGAGAGCCCATGTCTGACCTGGCCGCCTGTCCCCCCGCCGGCTCCATCCCCAAGAGCGGCAGCTCGGGCATGCTGCAGTATCTGCAGTCCTGGTTCCCGGGCTGGGGGGGCTGGTACGGAGACTCGGACCCGGTCCCGGAGGGCAGCGTGGAGGCTCAGGCGGCGGCTGCAGCTGACAAGCTGTTGACTGACCAGGGCACATGGGACATGCTGGGTGAGAGATCAGATTGGAATCCTTCAGAGACAGGAGCTGTGGACCTTAGGTGTTGGTTTATAACTGGAGCACCCTGTTATTATGCTTTCTACACGAGCAAGAACTAAATAAAGTGGAACAAGAAGAAGGGTGCCTTATGTGGTCTTTTCTTAGTAGTCTTATGACCTGGATTATTGTCTCATTATTATGATTATTCATCTTCAGGCTGTTTTTATCTTTAGTGAATGTTTATAAACCTCTGAAACGAGAGCAATCTGACTGATGCAGTGAATGTATGTGCACCTTCAGCCAACGCTGATGACCTCTTTGACCCGCTGGAAGACTCCCAAACTCTAAACACCTTCACGAGGAGGGACCATGTTTTTGCACGTCTGGACTTCCTCCTAGAGACGGGGGCTGTCACTCTCCTCCACCAGGATGAGAAGGGCTCTGTGCCTCATGACAGGGGTGTTGCCCAAACTGGGAAGAGCGCCACGCCTCTCGAGAGAGGGGTCATTCAGTTGGAGTTCTCAGGTACTTGGTTTTTGTATTTATTTATTTGCAAACCTGTTGTTATAACATTTTTGCGAAAAAGCGAGTCATTTTAACTTTTTTATTTGGTTTCAGGAGTGAAGATTGGGGTGGAGTCACTTCCCCGATCGGAGTCTTCTCTGCTGTCTTTGAAACTTGGAGGGCTATTTCTGAGGGACCTCACTACCCAAGGAACGATCTTCCCTGTGCTTGTCTCTCCAAAACTGGTCAGTGTCACTGTGATTCATCTTTTTGCATGAAGTCATTACGTATGACATCACTTGTTCATCGTACTATGGTATCACTCTTTTCCTTGTACAAGGATATGGTTGCTGTGGGCATCAGCCAGACATTTAATAAGGCAAGCGGTTCAGAAACACCCAGCTCAGGCAAGTGTTTTTAATCACAGCAAACCAATTCTTCTCACCCTCCTCATGGAACCTTGAGTTGCATGCAAACGTTGTTTGAATATGTACCAGTGGAATTGTGTAATTTGTAGATATTTAAAGAAAGTTTACAAAGTAATAATGTACATTATTTTAGTTGCGATATTGTAGCACCGGTATGTTTGTTTTAAATATAAATGGCTTGTGGTTCATATTTCCATGTTTCGAATTTGTGTCAAGGCACATTGTAACAGTAGGTTTATTTCGCCGTTACCCAAAAAATCAGGCTCAGACCAGCCTTCAGCAGCACCAGTCTTTGAGATGATCTATGAGCGGAACCCAGCAAGAAGTCGTTTTGAGAGGCGCCTGGAAGTGAAGACTAGCCCTCTCAATATCATCTACAACCCACAGGCCATCAAAAAGGTGGCTGATTTCTTCTACAAGGGCCGGGTCCACACCTCCGGTAAGCTTTTTCGTGTTTTCAGTGCAGGTTGTGGTGATGGAGGTTTTGATTGGCTGGTGTAGCAGCTGACCTTGTACGCTTCAGGTTTTGGTTATCAGTCTGAGTTGGAACTGAGGGTAGCAGAAGCCGCCAGGAGGCAGTACAACAAGCTGAAGATGCAGACGAAGGCCGAGATCCGGCAGACGATTGACCAGCTGCTAGTTGGCGAGTTCATTGTAAGGCCTCTCTTAACAAACTTCATGATATTACTGTCCATCTACATGTCTGATTTGCCGACTTCTTGCAGTGGTTTCCTTAATAATTTTGCATTTCCCTTGGCAGGAGAACAGCAAGCGTTGGACCATGAAGCTGGATATCTGTGCCCCTCAGGTGATCTTCCCAGATGACTTTCAGTCTGAAGACCCCATGTTAGTGGTTGTGGATTTAGGTCGCATTCTCCTGACTAATTCTCAAGGTACCGTTGGATGACTGTCATACTTGTGTCGTGATTGATTGCTGATGGGTGGCTATTATGACAGTGTTTGTATTTATATGGTGTTTTTCTTTGAAGATGAACCCAAGACAAAGCTGAAGTCCCCTCAGTCGGAAGCAGATGAGCTTAGTGACGAAGAGTACCAGACTCCTCTGGCCACGCCCCCTGGTTCTCCCTCTCCTGAGCCAGAAATGGAGCTTGTAGATTCCGTAAAGACCACAGAGCTTCCCATCTGGAAGTCGGAGGGCACGCTGCCGTACAATCGAAGGCTCTACGAAAAGTACTCATTGTCCTTCAATGACTTGCAGATCATGGTTGGCCGGTACAAGGACAACTGGAAGCACCACCAGGAAAGTGAGGTGGGGCCAACTCATGTTGTTGAGAAATTCAACGTCCTACTGAAGCTGGAGCAGAGGCTCTGCTATACTTCTGACCCTCAGCTCCCTGGTGCAGTTCTATCAGGAACTCTACCTGACCTCAAAGTGCATGTTAACATGGAGAAAATGTTAGCCCTCCGAAGCTGCTTAGCTAGTCTGAGCAGCGCAGGAGAAGAGGAGGACACCAGTCAGAAGATGACAGAGAATGGGAAATCACCAGACCCTGTAACACTGCGTCATGAAAAAATATTCCAGAGAGAGGATGGCCTTCAAAAATCTCAGGGGTCTTCAAAAAATCTCACTCAGAGTGTGATGACACTGGAGCAACACACAAGAGAGGTCCTGGTGGAATCAAGGCTGCTTCTTGCAGAGTTCAACATTAATTACATGCAGCTGGGAGTCGAGAGTGGTGGCCGATATATTTCTGTACTTAAAGTGTTCGGCACAAATGCCCACTTTGTGAAACGGCCTTATGATGCCGAAGTTTCCCTCACCGTCCATGGGCTCCTCCTGGTTGATACCCTACAGACTTACGGTTCAGACTTTGACCTTTTGGTGGCCTCCCACAAGCATCTCAGCTTTGATGTTCCTACAGGTAGCCTTAGGGAGAGCCAGCCTTCCTCCCCAATCTCACCTGATGGTAAACTTAATGAGTTATCAGATATTCATGGAGAATCCTTGCCAGATTTTGACAAAATGTCCCATTTTAGTTCATTTCTCAAAGACCAGGATGCCCTCATTAAGCTAGAGTACCAGTTTGTCAGCTCTGACTGTCCATCTATGAACCTGAACAGTTCCCTCCAAGTGGCCACCATGCAAGTCAACAATCTCGACATCATCCTAAACCCAGAAACAATGGTGGAACTTCTAAAGTTCCTTCAAAATTCTTTCCCTAAAGAAGAAAGCTCCTGGACTTCCTCACCCCAACAGTCTTATCACAAGCCTGATGAAGAAGGTTTGAATGAAACCTATCAGTCTACTTATGATCAGAACACAGAGGTAACTGTGGAGATACACCGATTGAACCTGTTACTCTTGCGCACTATTTCCACCGGCACTGTAATGGGTGGAGAGAAGAAAGGCATGAAAATTGCCACAGCCAGCATAAACAGTACCAAAGTCAATGTTTCCATGGGGAGTCGTCTCGATGTCAACGGTTCTCTTGGATGCATTCAGCTGGTGGACCTAAGTCAGGAAGGAGGGAAAAGTCAGTTTGTGGTCAGCATTGGAAATGTGGAAGATCTTCCCCCAGCAGGGGAGATGGCCCTCTTCTCCGGTGCTGGTGGAGCACCGTCGGAAGCTCTGAATTTCCAGCTTTTGGAGAAATCTCAAGGGGAGTGCTCCCTGCAGTTGCAGATGGCTTCTTTGCACTACAACCATTCCGCTAAGTTTCTGAAGGAGCTCAGTCTCTCTGCTAATGAGGTGGAGGACAACTTTCGCTCCATGTTGAAATCGGCAGCCACCAAAGTGTCCACAGTGCTTGCCACGAAGACGGCAGAGTATAGCGGCATGGTATCAATTTTTGAAGCCCCATCCAGAAGGTCCAGAAGGCAGAGTCAGTGTAATTGCACCGGCAGTGTTGAAAATGAGGCTGATGTTCAGGTTCCAGTGAAGGAACCAAAAGCAGATTCTTTTATGGTCAAACTCAATTTAAACATTAGCATAGACTCCCCTGTTGTTTCCATCCCACGAAAGCCAGGTCACCCAGAGCTTCTAGTGGGCCATTTAGGTAGCATAACCATTCAGAATTTTATGTCTGAGCAGGATATCTCAGAGAGGGAAAAGTTGCAGGTTGAGGTTAAAGACATTTGTCTGTACTCACTCAACACCAGTCACTTGGTCCTCCGCAAGGCCACTCGTGCTGACAGTAGCTCCACCTCCAATTTCTCACCCAATCAGAATATGGGCAGCAGCCAGGAGGAGCTTCAGTTCACACGTCATGACTTTTTTGAATCCCTGAACCGTGGGAGAGGTGAGATGCTTTTGTTATACCTAGATCCAGTTAGGAAAGAAACAGCTGCCTGTTTTTCAGTGGTATTTGAATAAGGTTTTTGTGGTCAGGGGCGTAGGAAACCCCAACATTTAATCTTGCTTCATTCAGTCCTTCTTAATAAATAGACAGTTGTATGCAATTTATTGCTTGTCCCCTACAATATGAAACACTCTTCTGTTTGTGTCAGTTTCAAACCAGCATATAGTATCTCATGTAATATGATTCCTGGATGATTTAAAAACCTCTTGGCCTCTGACTGAACACCACTTAATCAGCTGTCATGTTTCCCTGTGTTTTTAGCTTTTCACATCCTCAAAGACACCACGATCCAGTTCACCCTTGAGAAAGTTCCTGTCTCAGATGACACACAGTTCTCCTTCATTCCTAACGATGAGCCATTCCTCAGCGCAGGACAGCTCAGAGTAGAGGGCAGATTTGTCAATGTTGTACAGGTAAATTGCTCCAGCTTCTTATTTTAATTTATTTTGATTTAAGTTTTAATGTCTCTTGTGTTTAATGCTCTGCACAAGTCATTTGTTTCAATAAACTGTAGTTAGTCTATATATTTAGCCTCTAGATGGAGTCAGTCACGGTTTTCATTGTGACTGATGGGTCAAATGTGATACCTTTTGTAAATGTTACCCAATACCTGTTATTGGCATTTTTTATTTCCTTTGGTTTGTTTTAGTACCGTAGCTGTAATCAGAGATACTCCGTTAATGTAAACCATTCTTTCCTTGGTTTATTCTAGGTGTTTCTCGCCAAGCCTGTATATGAGCAGGTCTTGCAGACCCTGGACAATCTGTCATTTATTGAAGACGATCGAGCAGCACCGAGTCAGCCCCCAACTCCACCGCCCCCCACGCCTTCTTACGCCAAGCCCCCTCGCTTCCCAGATTCGCAGGGCGGGCTTTTTGCGCACGACCCTCCCTTTTCTGGGCTGTCCTATGCTTCTCTGTCCTCCACCCTCTCCACGCCCATTCCCCTGTCAGGCCACAGCCCTTCCCTCCAGCCCCCGTCTTTTACCCAGTTGAGGGCCACCTTTCGAGTGGCAGAGTTGCAGGTGCATCTCAGTGCTGACCTCAGCCAGGGCTCTCAGGGCCTGGTCAGCTTGTGTTTCCAGGACCTGGAGGGAGATTTCACAAAGGACCATCCTCAGTCTTTGGCAGTTGAGCTCACCCTTCGTTCTCTGCTAATGGAGGATCTCCTGGAGCCCAATCCAGACTCGAAGTACAAGCACCTCATGGTTTCCAGGGGTGCCCCAAAGCCCTCCACCTTCAGCCACAAAGAGTACCTCTCACAGTCCTGCCCAATGGCCTCCAGTGTCCTTTACCCTGATATGCCCCGCTCCCTCCCAGCCCAGATGGAGGAGGCTCAGAATGTCTTCCAGTTCTACCAGAGACACCCCAACACACCATCTTCTGGTGCTCGGAAAACTGAAGACCCAGGTTGCCCTAGTACCCCTCCTCCTTCCCCAACCCGCAACATCCCGGCATCTCTCCGGGACCCAGATTTTGACGATTCCCTGGTCCACATAAACATCCTCCTGGTGGACAAACGTCATCCTGAGTTCAAGAGCCGCTATGGCAGTGTCAGCCGCAGTGTGGATGTGGACTTCAACTGCCTGGACGTTCTCATCACTCTTCAGACTTGGGTGGTCATTCTCGACTTCTTTGGCATCGGTTCCACCGCGAACAACCATGCTGTGAAAGTTCCTCTGGACCCTACCCAGGAGACGCGCGGTCACCAGCCACTCTACACTTGTACAGAAGAACCAGGACTAGCCTATGAAGAGGAAGAACCGGAGAGGGTCAACACCAGGCTTGACCTGAAGGTAATTACACAAGAGGACTATGAATACAAAGGATAAGATTAACAACTTGCATTAATTTGAACTTTTTGGTTGCTCATGCAAGTACATGTATTGTTTCCTTCCTAAATTGATTGCCTTTCATTAATGTTCTTAATGGTCTTCTAAGGTCCATTCTCTAGCCCTCGTTCTCAACAAGAAAACCAATGAACTCGCCAAAGCTAGTGTCTCCAAACTGTCTGCCCATTTAGAGATGATGGGTAAGTTTAGAACCTGGGTATCAAAGTCAAATTAATATCCAGTTAGTCCTATATTCTTGTCACAAAATACCAGTGACCTGCATAGGTCTTGAACTGTGTTCCCATACTCTCTAGTGTCTTTCTGAAACAATTCCTGTCTTTCAGAGGGAGACTTGACCCTACAAGGCAGTCTGGGAAGTTTATCGCTCAGTGACCTGACACCACATGGAGACCTGTACAGGGAACGCTTCACCACACGGGGCGGCGAGGCGCTCGTTTTCAACATCCACAAGTATTCATATGCTACTCATGCTTACTGATATTCAGTTATGCGTGAGACAGGTCCACATTCAGTACTTTTTGTTGTTGTGTAATCTTTGAGTTTTGTATTTGTAAGGCGTGGCGTTTTGGCTGCAGTTCTGCCCCCAGGTCTCTGAGGCTGCCCTCTGTGTCCCATGCAGGTATGGTGAGCCAGACCCCTTCCTGAAACGTCAGTGTGACATGAAGGTGTCACTGCAGATGGCCTCCGTGCAGTACGTGCACACACAGCGCTTCCAGGCAGAGGTGGTGGCCTTCATCCAGCACTTTACCCAGCTGCAGGACGTCCTGGGCAGGCAGCGGGCCGCGATGGAGGGCCAGGCTGTATGTCACCTTGGGTGTTTCTTAGTATGCGTACTTAACCATGCATGTGTTCTCGTGTACCCGTTTTACGTCATCAAAGATAAGTTCCAGTACTTAAGAGCAGAATTACAGAGGACAGTAAAAATCCCCGCATGTCGTTCTTGCTCCGCCCCAAATATCAAGGATACATCAGTTGCATCCTCGCGGAACAAGGCCAATCCCATGATTCATTTCACCTCAAGTTTATTCTTGGGAGGCAAGTTAGCAAGACCGGTCTTGCCAAGACCACAAGTACGATCTTTGCATTCTTTGCATTATTGAAAAACATCCCTTGTTTTTGTTTCGAATGTGGTTTAACCTAATTTGAATTCGTAACTCCAGGAATTACTTTATTCATCTTCGTAGTGTAACTTCAAGCCTTTCTCCAAGCACCTAAACAGCACTAAGGGTCTTTCAAAAGTCCCAAAACAATGACTAATGATTTAATGAGTAGTCAGTTAGGCCAAAAACAAAAATGTGTTGCTGATTCTTTTGTAGTGTCATGTACATGTTTGTAGTATAATATTGTTTGTGGCATAAAGAGGCACGCTAATCAACATGGTGTGTAATAAAGATTAAAGGTGTATGCACTCGGACCTTGTGGAGATCCGGCAGTTTGTCAGCGCTCTGTCGGCTCTGTCCGGCAGGTGCGGGAACGTCCTCAGCGAGCGGCCCGCATCCTCCTGGACATCGAGGCCGGTGCCCCGGTACTCCTGATCCCAGAGAGCTCCCGCTCGCCCCGGCTCATCGTGGCCAACCTCGGCCAGCTACGTGTCAGTAACCGCTTCCTGCCTGCCGGCTCACGTGGTACATTTTCCCACAAAGACAAGGTAGAGAAACTTACCATGGCTCATGCCTTTTTCCCCTCTCTGGTGAGTCTCTGGCCCACACCCTGCCTTGCTACCTGCCTGGTCTCTTCAAGCGTTTAGTTATGCCTGAGCTTGATTTCTGCACGGTGTCTCTCGCTATCGAGCCTGGTTTGGGGTTGCTTCCTTAACCTCTATATTTAATTAATTTAATTAAATTTAATTTATTTATTTAACCATAATGTTACAAGCCTGCGACTTTTACCCAAAGCAACCTTCAGGCTTGTAATTTTTGGTGGAAAACCTTTGAGTGTTTTGACAAATGTTAGTAAGCATCTTAAGTAAAAATTTTGTTCGTCATTATTAGTTTTTTGTTCTTCCTTGGCTCGTACCTTTGTCTTTGGAAATTGAGCATTGTAGAATATTTAGTAGTGCCAAACTTGTCATGAGTGTCATGTGTGGATAACCCTCCTGCCATTAATGGATCAGTGTTGTTGTCTATTTAAATTTGCAGTACACTGCCTTTAGTAATGTCTCCCCGCTGTCATTCATGTATTGTTTATGTTTGTTTCTACGAGAATCTGGTTTTGCATGCCAGTCCCTTCAAGGATCCTGCCCCCTATGAGGTACCCTGTCACACAGGAAACCATACTCTCCTTTTGTCTCATTTTGACTCTCACATTTCCTTCTGTGCATGAATGTGTCTATCAGAAATTTCGGTTCTCTTTCATCAGTCAACCTGCAAGGGAATTTTCCAGTTATTATCAGAGTTTGTTCATTTGTTTGTGTGTTTATAGCGTCTCTGTGTGTCGAGCCGCTGCCGTTCCAAGGGCAGTGCTGGCTTTCTCTGATTGCTGTGTCTGTTTGTAGTCAGCAAGTTGCGTGTTTCCCGTCGCACACTGAGCGGCGGCTCGCTGAAAGCAGAATGACCTGCGTTCTGCTAACAGTGCAGGGGAAACCCAGTTTTGCTTCCCTGTGCTTTTTTGTTACTGCTGTTCTGTACTTATTTTTAATTGGCTAATGCCTGTTGGTAATTACCACTATTATTGTGCAGAATGACTGACTGCGTTCTTCACAGGATGCACCAATAAATCCAGCCCGCTGGTCTTTTGATTCGGCACCATTCAGTTCCTATTCCGGCTCTCAAGCTCGTTTTGGTTCATGTTTTGGTGTCTGTAGTGGAAACACGGATCCTGTTGTTTTGGACTCTGCTAACATGTGCTGCATTCTGCAGGACCGTGTGAGAAATGTTCCTCCGGCACCCAGCTCTGGGCCTAGGGAGGAGTCTCCGGAGCCGGCCTCCAGCAGCACTGTCACTGGCACTGGCACTGGCTTTTCCCTGGGCCGGCCCCAGCCTGCCATGGGGAAGATGCCTGCTGTGGATATTGTTAGCTCTGGTGAGCTGTCAGCGCCTAACTGACTGGAAAACCCCCCCCGGCTGTTAAGTGTTATTTGTATAGGCTCTACTGTGGAAAAGGCCAGCCCAGCATTACTCTGCGTTGGGGGGGGTTGGAAGATGCCCCCTTTAAATGATCCATTTTCATCAAGCCCCCAGGCCCCTTTTGGTCATAAAATACACCATTAATAAGATTCTACCCTGGGTGTTCAGGGCATCGTTAATTGGCAAATTAATTATTCAGCTTACAAAGCTTGACTAATGGGCAATCATCACTGCCCGTTAATTAATGTCATAAAGCACCTGAATAGCAAATAATATAAACGATAAAATTACTTGTTACCGTAGTAAAATATGTACCGTTTGGAACTTGTACTCTCAGTCCTCACAAAAAATGTAGGACAAGTGAAAATTGGTCTAAAAATAACTTTGGATCCAGCTGCCCTTGTGACACTCTGACCTCTGTTCCGCCGCCAGAGGAACACGTGTGTCTGCTGGACTGCATTGCCCTGGACCTGCAGGAGATGGACATCTTTGCGGCGGAGCGGCTGCCCTGCGAGTCCTGGGACGGCACCAGGAAGCCGCTGGAAGGCGACCTGCTCTTCCCCTCCTACTCGGTGCGCCGCACAGGGGGCAGCCTGCTGAAGGAGCGCTGCCGGCTCAGCCTGAAGGTGGAGAGGAACCTGGACAAGTGAGCTGGGGGCCCCCGTCTCTGTGCCTGCGCCGTGAGCTGGTGGCCCCGTCTCTGTGCCTGCGCCGTGAGCTGGTGGCCCCCGTCTCCTTGCCTGCGCTGTGAGCTGGGGGCCCCCGTCTCCTTGCCTGCGCTGTGAGCTGGGGGCCCCCGTCTCCGTGCCTGCGCTGTGAGCTGGGGGCCCATTTCCATGTCTGCACTGCCCAGCTCGCTGGCTTAGCATAAGCGTTATCCTGTTTGTACAGCCAGCTGTTTGGAATAACTCCATCTAAGCCTTTTGCTGCATGACCTGAAGGTGGACGCTGCTTCATCTCTCTGTGCCATTTCCAAGGAAACATTACAGTTATGTGATGGAATCCATTCACTCCTTCCTGTAACTTACCTGATAAAGGGTTTCCCTGAACCTCTTCTCCTGCTGCAGGGAGCTGAGCCATTCTGTTCCAGACATGTCTATCCACGGGAGCCTGTCCTCCGTTCACTGCTCCCTGGACCTGGACCGGTACCGGCTGATCCGGGGGCTCCTGGAGAACAATCTGGGGGAACCGGTGGAGGAATTCCTAAGACCCTACAACCTGCAGGACCCCAGCACCTATGTATGGCGAAGGGCGTTTTTGGGTTTTTAGCACAAGCACAAATGTGACGTTAATATTAAAGATGTTAATTATAGGCAAGAGGCCGGCAGAAAGGTTGCTGTACGTTTAAGTATGTGATTAAGGGTGAATGGCTCATTAGACATGTTGTCATTGTGCGACAGTAATATTATGTGAGTGATTTTTGCTCACTGTTTTTTTAAAATGTTTTAAATATTCTTTTAAAACTTTTTTTTGGGGACTGACTGTTCATTTCTATGGGGGAAAACTCCCAACATGACGACCTTAATTTCTACCCAGCCCTAATCTTAACCATAAGTAACCAAACAAAATACTAGGCTTTTGGCATTTTTAGTTTTTTGATTGCAGTCTCAAATTGTGAGTTTCCCCTTGTGGGAACCGAAAAGGTGCCCCCCCCACCCCCAACATCAAAAATGGTTTTTATCATATTGTGGGGACATTTGGACCCCTTTATGTAATATGAACATAACACAAACACACACAGATCCATTAGCAGGAATGTTTGTCCTAGCCTTGTGATCTGCTTTGTATTTCAAACTTGACCCAAGTACACACCCAAAATCATGTTTTTTTGTTTTTGCACCTCTATATCTAATATGACAAAATGCAAAATGAAACATTATAAATGCAAACACTCCCCCTGTGTTCCCTGGCTTCCACACCTGGTGCTCTTGCAGACGGTGCTGAGTGGGGATGTATACACTGGCCTGTCCTTCCTCGTTGACATGATGGACGTCAGCCTGGAGCTGCTCGACACTCCGGCTGCTACGGGTTGGACGCGCTCTTTGGCCAGGTAGGGAGTTCTGTCTCTGGGAATCCAAATAAAATGCTCTCTGTTCTCCGTCCTTGTTAGCCATCCTGAACTGCAGAGCAGTGCATCAGCAGTGTGGCTGCCTGGCCGTGATTACGCTCAGCAGACGCTAACTGCCAGCAGTAGCATACTTCCAGAGCTATCTGACGGCTTCCCCGCAGGCTCGCGGGTTCGGTTCTTTGACCGGTGTGCTGCCACTGCAGGTTCGACTTCCGCAAGTCCAAGCTGCTGTTTGAGAGCTTCTCCAATGGGTCCAAGTCTGTGAACCTGGTATCCCACTCGCTGCTGGCGTACGACACGCGTTATGGGGGACCTGACTCCACGCCAGGCACCGATGCCTCTGGGGGAAAGCGCAACGTGTTCCACTGTATCCTGCAGCCCTCCAGGACCGGGGCCAACCGGGCTTCTCTGCAGATGGAGCTACACTACAGGTTTGTTGGCTGTCCTGTCCTTTGCCCGGTCCTTCCCTACTGTGCCCTCCTTTGTTAGTGTCATAGTTGTTTAAACTGGTCCAGTTAGGAAATAAATTAGTGCTGTTGGCACCCAGCTGTCGGAAAAGAAGGATCAATTTGTTACTTGACACTGGGACTGTACCCTCAAGGGTCTGCCACTGTACCCTATCTGTAAGTAAATGTACCTTTTAAGGTACAGAAATAAGGACATTATTGTTGTTTTACCTTGGAGAACAAAACTGTAGCAGGGCTCTGCCATATTTCTGACAGTGTCGACATTGTTCCCGCCTCCTCCCCCATCTTGGCTCAGGTCCACCCGGGACTCGTCCTGCTTCACAGTGGTGCTCAACAACTTGCGCGTCTTCCTCATCTTCGACTGGCTTCAGCTGGTGCGCGACTTCCTGCGTGTGCCAGCCGAAAGTGGCGCCACCCATGGGAGGCAACGCTGCCCCAGCGGCGGCAGTGATGCGGGAGCCCCCCCCACCGCCGTGATGCCCAAGACAGTCAAGAGCGGCGTGGTCACCAAGAGGTCCACTGTGCCGGTTATTCAGGATCGTCACCTGGAGATCAAGGTCAACGTGACGGGTGAGGCAGCAAGAGAGAATGCTTACGGGACTTAATGAGTTATCGTTACCCATAGGGTATATTAGTTCTGCCTGTAGTTAAATTCAGCCTGAGCCTGGCTAAGTAAAACCAGATTCCCAATGTTTGTATTGGACACTCCTGCTGTTGCACAGGAACAGAGTTTGTGGTGGTGGAGGAATGTTCCTGCCAGGACACCAATGCCATCATCCTGAAGGGCACCACTGTGCTGACCTACAAACCTCGTCTGCTGGACCGCCCTTTTTCCGGAAGCCTGGCTGGCATTGAGGTTGGTGACGCCCATGTCCATGAACAAGTGCAGTGTTTCCCAGTCCAGTCCTCAGGGATCCACAGATATTCCACGTTTTTGCTCCCTCCCAGCTTCCAGTAAAAATGTGGACTGTCTGGCAGGGAGCTGGGAGGGAGCAAAAACATGGACTGTCTGTGTGTCACCGCGAACTGGGTTGGAAAACACTGACAAAGTGACTTGTAAGAGTGTAGAAGAGTATTATTCGTGTGTAGAGAAATGTTACAGTAGAAAATGTTTTTGGTTCTTTGCTCATGAGCTGAGTAGTTGAGCACATTTCTGAGCTCCTGCTTTTGTACCAGTTCTAAACTGTTATAAAATGATTATTTTCATTTCACTTTGAATACTCGACCAGGTGCTGTTTGTCCCGATTGATTGCGCTTCGCTTGACTGTAACTGTTCCCCGCTGCTTTGATAAACAGTTGTGATGCCGTGGCTTCTTGCGACTTCCTGTACCTGTCCTCCTGTCAGCGCTGATGACCGCGGACGTGTCTCGCTCCCTTTACCCAGGTCTTCTCCTGCCGGCTCGGCAGCGAGCAGCAGACGGCGCTGTCCATCATCGACCCCGTCAATGTGCAGGTAGAGCTCTGTGGAAGCCCCACCTATCAGAGCAGCTCCGGCCTCCTGGATGCCTTCAACATGGAGGACATCCCCCCCCTGTTGGAGGTATGCAGGCATTGCAAGCATTTAGTCAGGAGGCGGCAGTCCAAATCTGGCTAACCCCATGTTCAGAACACCAGAACATTTTCTTTACAGATTCAGTTCCCGGCCCTGGACATCCGTCTCTCCTACAATGACGTGCAGCTCTTCCTGGCCATCGCCAAGTCTATCCCCACCTCCAGCTCCCTGGCGCCCAGTGACCCCGCCCCCTGCAAGCCGCCGGACCCATCTGCAGCCGGCCTTGATTCCTCTGCTAGTCAGAAAGACCTTTTCAGGCAGAAGACACAGGCCTTACTGGGTATGACCCTCTATTGCCCATATATTCTTTGCATCTTTTCCAGCTTTCCACTATATCCATTGTAGGAACTTCCATTTACACTATGATGCCACAATATTAGTCAAACATCTTACAATTAGGGTTATGGTAAGTGTCAGGCAGACACCCAGTACACATGTAATGACTGAGAGTGACAATAAGCAACGGACAGAAAAGCGTTAACAGCAACATCTCGTATACAGTCACATAACTAGAGGCTCCCTTTTTTGTACCTTAACAGCCATCTGCGGGAAAGTGACGTTGGAAAAGGTGTAAACTGAGCAGCTGTATTAACATGCCAGGTGTTTTATGTGCTCCTGCAGTTTGACCGATGGGGTTAAGGATAAAGATGACATAAATTTGCCAAGTAGAGGTACATTGGAATGCTTCTCTTTGCATACCCCATCTTGTTGTCCATAGCTTGTGGGTTTCAGCGTAGGGTTAGCCGACATGCAGCGTCCCTGGAGCTGGGAGCTAGGGACCTCGTTCAAGGGCCCGCAGATATGGGGCCGGGGGCTCAAACCGGCGACCTTCCGACCCCAGACGCAGAGACCCATTGAGCCACTTGGCACCCCCTAAGGAGACCTTGTAGCTGCTGGAGGATTTTGAAGGATTTCCTCAAATCAGGGGGTGATGTTTCCGCTCCCAAGAGTAGGAATTCTGGAAAGGAGGAGTGGGAAACCATGGAAGACAGGAGGGCCAGAGTGGGTCAGAGACCTTCAAGGTGGATAACACGTTACTCTCGTCTTCAGAGGGCCAGCTGGCCCGCCTACAGGACCTCGGCTTTAAGAAGGAGGACTGTCGAAGGGCTCTCATCCTCTGCAAAGGTAGGAGTCTCTGCTCACCGCGAGCCCCGCGTCGCCAGGGGACTCACTGTCTCATGAACATAAAAATGCAGACCAAAGTCCTGTTTCCATTATATTAAATGGGAAAAATTTATTTCACCACCAAAAGACCCGAAACATTTTTTCATCGCTAGA
The DNA here is from genome assembly GCA_026781065.1 of Mormyrops boulengeri. Classification (NCBI taxonomy): domain Eukaryota; kingdom Metazoa; phylum Chordata; class Actinopteri; order Osteoglossiformes; family Mormyridae; genus Mormyrops; species Mormyrops boulengeri. Next base: position 2,476,777 of record JAODLD010000113.1, read on the forward strand.
GCATTTTAATCTTGAAAAAATATCAAAGGCTAAATATGAAAAAACAGTGAAATGTCAAGGCGATGCAAATGTTATAACAGACTGAATGCTTATCAATAGTCTGTTCATTCTGTACTTCACACATGGCGCACTGGTCTGATTTATTCCACACGACATTCTTTGGCTGGAAACCTGCCGAGGAAATTGTGCAGATTTTAAATTTTTTTTTTTTTTTTTACTTTTTACACACAATATTTGGCTGAAATGGTAACGTTGATGTGAATCACTGCTTGTAACTTTTTTATATGTATATACTATGGCTTGTATATACATATTGAGGAAACTGAACTTCTGATATTAAACCTGATGATCCATTATGAGGAAAAAAAAGTGAATTACCACAAATCGAGGGATTGCTGTAGTCAGAAGTGAGCATTGCCTTTGAAAAACTGATATGTTAACAGGTAAATATAATGATCTAACTGAGTTTTCATTTCTACTTGTAGCCTACGAGTGCTAATTATCACTGTGGAGCCAATGTCCAGATGTAGCGGTGACTGTGAAACGTGAGCGTGTGTCATTACGTGCGCTGTGATTCGTCAGGGCAACTGGACCAGGCTGCCACATGGCTGCTGGAGAATGCTGAGATGGCCATCTCGTCGGCGGGGGGCGGGGCCGAGTCGACGGGCCACTCCAGCCCCCCCCTCTCCGGGGTGGAAGTGAAGGCTGAGAACGTGTGCATCTGCTTCATCGACGACTGCCTGGACTGCGACGTCCCACTGGCTGAGCTCACCTTCTCGCGTGAGTTCCAGAAGCGACCCTTTCCGGAAGATCGGGCAGCTGGTGGACGATGGGTGAAACGTGTGCACCAGAGAAGCTGTAGCTCATTATTTTTACACTAATACTAAGAATGGCCATGGAATGGCACTGTGTCCAGCATATCATCAGTTCTCTGCCCTGTGCCCTGTGCTACCTGAGAGAGCTTCCAGGCTGGTTGTGACCTCCTACTGGCTAAGCAGTTGCAGAAGATGAATATTAACAAATAACAGATGCAGTTATAAATAAGTATGAAAAGTAGAAGAAGATTTAGAACATTATTTCAAAGGTTGAGGGTTGTAAGGAAAAACGGGTGGCAATTTGGCACTGGTACAGCTGATAGCCAGTTTAGAGCCGGGTGCCAGGCGGTGCAGAAACTGGCATCAGTTATTCCAAGACGAGGATTCGATTTCTAAGCGGGTCTGCTCCTGTAGGGATCCGGCCGTATGAGTGGGTGAGATCAGTGGCTAACGCTGTCGTCTGAGCCGCCCAGTGCTGATGTGAGACTTGTTTGTTTGTTGCTGGTGTTTCCATGTCTAACTGCCTTAATCGTGCCTCTTCAGGACTTTGTGTACTGCAGCGTATCGGCTCCACCCAGGAGGGCAACGCCAGCTTCACGCTTTCCGGAGACTACTATAACCGCGAGCTGTCTGGTAAGCCGGCCCCCCCTCTCAGGGCTCGTCGCCCAGCGCCTGACGTAGCTACGTGCCCATTAGCCAAATTGCTCCCTCCCGTTTGTGTCCCCCAGGCTGGGAGCCCTTCATCGAGCCCTGGTCATGTTTCCTCACCTGGCAGCAGCAGGCGGCGGGGCGTTTGCACCCCCCACGGCTCAGGATGAGCGTGCGGGCCAAGCAGAGACTGGACATCAACATCACCTCTGTCTTACTCGGTGAGTCCTCAGTAGGGTTGCAAGCTTTCCAGAAACTTTCAATTGCATTGGATCTTAAGCTGGGGAATTTTGAAGATATTCCAAGTTGGAAACTTTCCATGGGAATTAACTGGAATATATGGAGATTAACGGGAAAATTCTCAGAATTTTACAGCCATAGTCCTCATTGGGGGTCAAAGGTCAGCATTGTTCCATCAGTCGCTATGTTGCATTGGCTAGTTTGTCAGGTTTCTAACCAGAAGCTTCTCGGCTCAGTCTCCATCAGTGTGGCCAGTGGCCTTGTCTGACATGGTATACTTGTGTATTAACTTGCACTCCAATGAACGTTGTTTTTCCATTTTTTTGGTTTTGTTTATTCTTGCATTAGTTCTGATCTTAATCTGTCTTGCGCTGTGTAATTCTGAAAAATACTCTGTTGTAAATCTGTTGTCTATTTCCCATTTTCACCCTTTTATTTTCATACATACTGGTCCATGAATTGTTTTTCCTGAATGTCAGGTATTATTATGTTCATGTTTGGCGTCGGACCACAAACAATTCTGGTATGTTTGTCCTCACGGGCAATAAAATGTCTGAGTCGTGAATTCAGATAATATGGACTCAGAGACTCAAAGCAGAGCCTCAGCCTGCAGTAATAACCAGTCTGTCCGGCTGAAAACGGATTACAGTACAATTTATGCTCGTGAGTTTCTTCTGATCAGCTTATTACTGATGATATTACTATTAGATGATGATTATGAAAATACTGCCAGTACTTGTCAGTGAGATCATATAGCACTATATTTATTACAGTAAGTTAGAGCATTGAAAACATATTGCATAATATAGTAAATTAGGTGGGAATGTTGGTTGTCTTTCTTCTTTTGTTTCTAATTGCTTTTTGGTTTCTCCCCTCCCCTCCCCCCCCACCCACAGAGCAGTACAGCACCACCAAGAGTTCCTGGCTTGCTGATTACTGCAAGGAGAAGGATGAGGGGGTGACGTCCCCGTGTTCGGCACCCATGCCCTGGATGGGCTCCTCTGTGGACCCGCCCTCTGTTGGCCAGAGTAAGTCTCTGCATTTTTAGCCTGTAAATCCAGTGGTAACATTTAAATACAAGAAGATATTTATACAGGTGTGAGATGCACTGCGTTTGATTTTAGTGTTAAACATAATTCTGCAGTGGCCAAGGGCATAATTTCGGGTTGAGCGTTGAGGGGGGTTGAGGTCTTCAACCTTTTAAGGCACTCCAGGGGGTTGTACTGGCTGGTTTTGATTCTTGGGGTGCTTATAACCCCCCCCGATTTACCCCCATGGGCGTGGCCATTGGATGATGGCTGTTGCCCAGCTCACGGGGTCTTCGGTCTTCTGAAGCTCATGGCCCAAGGTGTTCATACAGCGGAGAAATCTGTTGAAGGTCTTTTGAAGGTCACAGTGTGGCTGTGTCTGCTGCAGGGACTCACCCCCCTTCGCGGCTCCTCTGCTCTCCTTTAGTAGTCTGGCAAATTGGGTGACTGTCATCGCCGGCATGGTGTCCCCTTTGAGAGTCTAGCCCAGCGTTGGCATTTTTCTTCTTCTCCTCTTCCCTCCTTTCCTTGTCACATGCGTACGTCTCTCCCCTCTAACACTCTGTCTCCTTGCTGTCAGGTCTTCCTCTTTTCTACCTTAGAACTAGGAGCTCAGCCAGCTTGACTTGTCTCGAGCAGCAGATTCGTGCCAGAGGTACAGTGCTCAGACTGAGTGGCCCTTTGTTCCGGCCGTGCCGTATGTGCGATAGGCCTGCTGCTTCTCAGCCTTGCCGGATGATTCTGTGCCGTTCATCGGGCAGTTTCGTTAATAAAAATGGGGCTTTACAAAGCCTACAAAGAATGAAGGCTCTTGTAAGCTTTGTAAGCCATGAAAACGAGCATCCTTACCTTCCGCTGTTGGAATGCGTACGATGCTTGTACAAGTCGCCATGCAGTGAATCGCTTGGTGTCGCCTGCAGGTCTGTTTCCTGGCTCTATCACTTTTTATGTTTGTTTTTGTTTGTTTGCTTGTTAACTTATACTTTTTTTGCCCATGTTACTATTTCATGATTAACAGCCTTCTCCCCAGTTTAAGTTGGCTCATTTGTCAGTGTGTCGTCCCGCCATTTTCTCACTCGGCGTTGCGTTTGTTCCCTGTCCTCATTATTGCTTACACTGTGTCGTCGTACATTTTGTCAGGATAGGCATGTAGGACATTCTTTTAAGCAAAATGTAAAGGTAAATCATTTTGTTGATCCTACTTCCAGAAGCTGAGCACATGATTAATTATTTAGATCAGTGTTTCCGGGTCGGTCCTTGGGGACACAATCCACATTTTTGGGAGGGAACAAAAACATGGACTGTCTGCGGGTCCCCCAGGACTAGATTGGGAAACACTGATTTAGATTAATGTAAAGCTGTATTTGGGCAGCCAGTTGTAGATGCAGTGCGAGAACTGGGCCCAAACTGGCGGTGCTTTTGCTGAGATTCCCATGGGTTTGCCCAGTACAAAGCCTGGTTCTCATGGTCCTCATTACTTCCTTCTGGTCCTCAGTGGATGTCAAGCTGTCCAAACGGAGGCAGCCGTTTGTGCCCTATGCCCTGCGGAACCACACCGGATGCACCATGTGGTTCGCCACGCTCACCACCACGCCCACCAGGTGAGACGCCATCCATCCCTGGGTGCCAGGGGACAGACCTTTTATGGTGATTAGACACGGTCAGTGTGTACTGATGGAGCTCCTTTACAGACAACTTGGTTTATTTAATGAATAATATTAGTGTTGTATGATTAGAAGGAATGAGAGTGTAATCAATTCAGTTCAATTCAGTTTGTGTTTATGTAGCGCCTTTCGTAACAGTCACCCCAAGGCCATTTGTGGGGATGTATTGTGGTACATTATAGCATCACACAAAGAAAGAAAGAAAGAACAAAAGAGAATAAATGAATGAAACAAATGGAACGAATGAGAGAATGAACGAAAGAAAAACAAACAAAAAAATGGATGAAAGAATGAATAAATGAAAGAATGAATGAAAGAGAACGAACAGAAGAGAACCAATGAACTAAATAAGGAAGAACAAATGAAAGAGAATGGGCAAATGAAAGAATGACAGAATGAACAAGTAAATGAAAGAGGGAGGAAGAAAGAAAGAGAGAAAGAAAAAGAAAGAGGAAGCCAGATGACAATGGAGGAGAGGAACCAAAAACTCCTCTGGGGCACCAGGGTTTACAGGCCCAACTTTTTTAACCTGCTTCCCATTGGGCAGTTCATTGGTTCTGACCGTAAACCAGACTGTGATTGACAGTGGTGCTCAGATATCCCACCTCTCTCATCATTACATGTCAGTACTAGAGAGTAGCTTAGTCAAATAACACTGAAGGTGTCGATTAAGACCATCCTCTGCCTGCTGCTGACACAGTTTGATTTTAAATATGTGCATCGTTGGGCTTCAGACCAAGTACATCTCCTGGGATTAGAGCCAGTGACCTTTTCAACTATATGTCAGCTAGAAGCATCTGACTTTGCTGTAGCCCTGATGTTAAGAAGCACACTTTTGCCCACAGGGTGGCGCTGTCGCACAGTGGCAGTGCAGATTCCATTTCTGATCCTCATGGGCCGGGTCTGGATGACACTCACAACGTCAGCCAGTGGCGGGAGGTGCTGCCGGGAGAGGAAATCCCCTTTGAGTTTGAGGCCCGGGAGAAACTGAGGCACAGGTGGGTGTGGGGTCCGTGTCTGTCGAGCTCAGAGCATAAAGCCTGTTTATTATTGTGTTCTGGTTGTATTGCAGTGTAAAGCTGTTTATGTTTGACTACTATGCAAAGTGTCTTATTTATGCCTGTAAATATTTCAGTACTTATTCATCCATACATTTGCTTCTTCTGGTGGATGTTGTGGTAGATACAGTTGGGAATGTTTAAAAACAGTTAGGTGACATTCTTACCTGTTTATGTTGGACCCTCCTGGATTTTGTAAACAAATCTTTTCCTGCTGTTGCCAAATATTCCCTGTTTAACAATTAATATTTTTGTTTCTGTGAAGAACGCATGTGATCCAGAATAGAAGTGGGTACACAGGCTGGATGGATGGATAGATGGACGGTTGGGTGGATGGATGTTTATATTTATTTGATAATGTTCATCTTTGTTCCAAACGTAGATTGAACGTTTGGTATTGTGATAGTAGCAGTGGTCTGTCTTTGACCTCTGAGGAGCAGCCTTGGTCTTTATCAGGCAGATCTGTGACAGGTTCCTGGTCGTTTTGAGTTTGGCTGACCTTGTTCCAGGCACACCCATGACCTGAAGTTGCATCAGCTACTGGTTCGTGTGGGAGGCTGGGAGCAGGTAAAGCCTGTCTCCGTGGACAAGGTGGGGGTGTTCTTCCGCTACGCTGCCCCCGATCGCAACAACCAGTCCAGCACGGTGAGTCCCTCTCACCCGGCTTGAAACTAACATCTCACTCTGTTGTTGCGATTCTGGGAACCACCTCGTTCTTGTGGAATAAGTGTATGGAGAATTCCAGTCTTTCTGCTTAGGGTTGATAGTGCTGTTTGTTGTTATGGAGACTCTTTTTGATTTGATGTGAAAGAGGAGACCTGCCAAAGTCATTTTTATGTGTTGTGGTGTGACGCACGCTCAAAGGAACTGTATCTTTTTATCTTTCTGTTTTTTGTACATAATATAAAAACTAATCAGCTCTTTCATCTGGTAGGTTGGCAGCCCAATCAGTCGGACCAACATTATACATCCTCATGTCTACGTAAGTCCATCTTTGTTTTATAAAAAATCTTTGTGGAACTTACCTAAGGTAGAATTTTTATTGAAACTGTCAGAGACTTTCACTGTCTGCCCAGGTTTAACAGAACCCTCTGAATTCATAGAAGTCTTCTATCTGTGGTTTCTTTGTCCTCTGCCGGTCCAGTTCTCGGCCCTTCCGCCAGTCAGAGTGGTCTTCTCCATCACCATGGAAGGCAGCGCACGCAAGGTCATCACAGTACGCTCAGCGCTCATGGTCAAAAACCGGCTGGAGGTTCCCATGGAGGTGCGCCTGGACAGTCCGTCTGCCCCCGACAGTGAGTGTCACCTTTCTAGCCCGGACAGTAAGTGAAGTAAGTGAAGTTGCTTCAAGCCAACACTCATTCCTCATCACCAACAGAGCCGGTGGTTCTTCCTCCAATCCTGCCTGGCGAGTCCCTTGCTGTGCCCCTGCACCTCACTTCCTGGAGGCTGCAGGCTCGGCCCAAAGGCCTGGGCGTCTTCTTCTGCAAGGTTCCGATCCATTGGACCACTGTAGAGCGGCCCGGCGAAGTCAGCAGCAGTAAGAGGGAGTGCCAGTCAGTGGACTTTGAGGAACACCTCAAACGCAGCTTCAGGTACAATGGCCGTGCCCAAGGCAAAGGACTGCCTGTGGATGGGTACATCATGTAGGAGACCTCATGCATCTCCTGAAATAAGGACATTATTTCTGTAGCTTAAGGCAATCAAGTATGACTGCTGATGACAAACATATTCTGGTCAAGTTCAGGCACATGAATTTGAACAGATCCAGTGGGTTTAGTAGCAGATTCATGTTTCTGGCTCTGAGGTTCTGCGTGGTGATCAAGAAGGAGTTCTACCCTGAGCAGCAGCCCGCAAAGGCCGTGCCAGGGGCACCCAAGCAGATATACCGGCAGCCTGGCCACACCATCTACCTGCTGCCCACGCTGGTCCTGGCCAACCTACTGCCCTGTGACCTCAACTACTACATCAAGGGCACCACCATCAAGGGCACCATGAAGCCCGGCAGGGAGGCCGTGCTGCATGCCGCAGATACCTCCCAGAACCTGGAGCTGGGTGAGGCCCCCGGGGAAAACTCTTAGCTAGACTACTGCTGGTGGTTAGCTCAAAACCCGAGAAGTCATGCTGCTGAATCCTTGAAGAAGAGGGAAATGAGGCTTTGATGAACGTTGTGGTCGCTGGAGTTACTCTTCTCTGTGAAGGGAACTAGTGGGTTGAAGAAGCTGTAGAGAAAGAGCACTCTTAAGGACTAGGCCTGGATGTCTTGGAAGCAAGGGGGGGTGTTCATATAGTACTGCATTCTGTATTTAAAAAGTTCAGTAGTGCAAATCCCTGAAATCTCCTTCATCATATCTCTCAGTTCATGCTTATATGACCTTTACTGTGCTGCATACTGTCTTATTTATTTCTTTGTAGGGGGGACTGTTGAGATTTTTAAATACTGCTCTAGCACTAAAAAGTTCTGCCTTGGCAATAATTGCTCGACAACCCAATAAAAACTAGTTAGGTGATGCAGTGAAAATGGTTCCTACACATGGTAATCCCTCCAAATACTTTGCAAATCCTTTCTCGCGCCACTCTTAATTGGCGTGTCGAACAAAATACCTAACTATATAAACAGGCAAAATAGAAAACTGACATCTTCACAACGTTTATTTTATTGCATGTATATATCTATAGCTATGTATTCCGACCCATGCTTCCATTTAGCTGGGCTACAGGTCATTTATGCCTGGATAGATTCAGTCATATGATTCTGTCTGACAGAAGGTTTGCGCTCCAGTTGGGTTTGAAACTGCCAGATAAACCATGTTGTCCAGACTGAATTTGTTCACCTCCCTTTCAGAGCTCTTAAAGGTCTTACAAGAACTCAAGGGTGTTCTGCACTTGATGTCCATGGCTGAGGCTACCCTCCCTCCCCGTGTAGCGCGTTAGCCTTAATTCTGGCTGCTCCGTGCTCTCTCGGCAGGCGTGCTGCTGGAGAACTTCCCCGTATGCAAGGAGCTGCTGATCCCACCGGGAACCCAGAACTACGTGGTGCGGATGCGGCTGTATGACACCAATAAGCGCCTGCTGTGCCTGACCATCCGCATCGTGCTCCGTGCCCAGGGAGCCCTCAAGATCCTCATCTCCTCCCCCTACTGGCTCATTAACAAAACCGGTACACCACCTGCAACCACTTGTGACCAATCCATACATGCTTAATGGGCTATGTCAGTATCGTACGATCAAGTAGCATATGGCTTTTAAACCAGTTTTTGTTTTTGATTCATATTTAATTATGAATAAATTTTTATAGTGCATTTTCACAATATTACATCGTTTTTAATAGGTTAACACTATCCCTGCCCAAAGCCTGCAGTGAGCAAGCCAGAGGCGACAGTGGCAATGAAAAATAGAGTAGTATGAAGAAATCTTGGGAGGAACCAGACTCTAGGGGCCGGCAGAGGAAGTCAAATTAGCCTGATTTTATACACTCAAGTTTAAGTCAGGGCGTAAATGCAGAATCACAGGCAGCAGGGCAGGCAGGAAGGGTGTCACAGGTCGTAGGGGCAATGCGGGGAACAGGATAGGCAAGATAGGGGAGTGTAATATGTAAGCTTCGGCAGATATGGCTATGGCAGTATAAGTAGGAGGGAGGGGGACGTGGGAACGCAGGCATGGGGAGTCCCTGAACGTCAGCACTGCAATTCCACAGGGGG
>JAODLD010000113.1:2498362-2509441 GCA_026781065.1 Mormyrops boulengeri
ACACACACACACACACACACACACACACACACACACACACACACACACACACACACACACACACACACACACAGATACACAAAGGACTGTGAGAGAATGGGAACTGGCCTTCAGATGAACCCGCCCAGGGTCATCCCAAGTTCACGGCCGGCTCTCGCCGACGGTGCGATGTGGAGTCTGTTTGCGCAGCACGTGGCCTTTGGCAAGGAGCATCCGAAGCAGTAAGACGAACCCACTTCCAGCAAGCACCTGCTGGGGCTGCTTGGAGGTGTTTGGGGGGGGAGCTCGGGGGGTGGGGTGTATTTCTGGGCAAAACTTGGTCAGCTCTGAAAATCCAGTGAAGAATTACTCACCTAATACGTTGAACAGATGGGGGAAACGCCAAACTCCAAATGTAAAACTTAACATCCCCATAGTTTAACTCGGCAGCAAAAATCTGTTACTTGATGTGCTTTTTTTGTTCTTTATATAACCCTGACCACCTTCCCCGGGGTTTTTACGCCTTTGAATCCACTTTTATGTAACACGATTACACGTATAGAGTTTCAGATGCTGGGCTGAGCGTCGATAGGGTGACGAGTCCTGGCCGTTTGTTTTGTTAAGGTTGGTCTGTTTTCAGTGCTATAAACCCCACACTTGGCTGCAGGGTCATATAACTCATACCTTGCTAAATTTTCAGTGGTTAAGACTCCATAAACAGCCCAGAGTTGGTAAATGCAGAAAATCCAGGGCTTGAATATTATAAGCATTGGATACTGTCAGATGGCCTTTAAGTAGTTAGCTTAACTTAAGGCAGAATCGTTTTCGTTTTTTTTTTTTTTTTGGCAAATAACAGATTTTTCTTGTTTGTTAACTCTGAAAGCACTAGACAGTGTTGAATATACTTCTTCATATCTGTTTTTCAAAAGTTTGGAGAAGTGTGACGATTTTCGGTGTTTTGCGTTTAAACAGAGAGACGGCGTTGTCTTGGTTACACATGGCAATGCGATGCACCGTGTTGCATGTGATTTAAAAAATATCAGGATAAAAACATTGGCTTTGTGGTAGCTATTTTACAGATCGAGATACAGTGTGTGCTGACCATATTGCAGATCTATAACTCTCTTAGCAGAAGTTAGATATAGGAAAAAAATTTTATGCTTTGTAGAGACATACATTTAAATGAAAACCTTAATTGCTTCTTTTAGGGAAAAAGAACATTCTCTCAATAAGCTTCTTCATTTTCAATGTGCCTCAAATAATGTTGGCTTTGCATTCACAGATAGATCCAGACATCCTCATGGACACCTCCTTCAGAAATGTTCAAACAATCTATTATCACAAAGGTCAGGAAGTTCTTGGGGGGGGTTTCTGACACAGTGGGTAGTGTAACCGCCAACACCAGGCCTTTGATTGAGACAAATGAGGGACAATCAGTCATGCTCTCTCAGGCCCATCCAGTGGGGCATAGCTGACTAATCAGGCAGTTCACGTAGACAGCCCCGTGGGGGCCCTTTGACAGGTTATAGTCCCACCTCCTGTGTCTGCTGCAGGGAACTGCAGAGGGATAATGAACTTACATGATTGAAGGGCTTGAATGGGCTTGACCAAAGGCCCTAGGCATGGAGTCTCTGGCCAGAAGGATTCTTTTCCAAGACTGAAGCTCTACAGAAGAGTTTGAGTATGTGGCGTAGGTGTCCTCCAACAATGCCCTTACAATGCTTTAATTGGCAAGTTCCTAAGGTGTCCTTCAAATATAACAATGTGGCTCTGTCTGACCCCAGACTGGTCTTTATTGGAGCAAGAGTGGCTTTCCCGCAAACACGCCAGCCGTCTAGAAGCCGCATTCAGACTGCGGTTCCGTTTGAAATCCTGTATAAACTCCGCTTTGTACGAATCTGCTGTGACCTCATTGTTGTACAGACATTCTGCAGGTCAACCCAAGGTCTCACCTTGTCAGCTGGAGCCCTCTAAGTTCCATTCAGACCTGGTCTTTATTCTTCGGCATACTTAACGTGTCTTTGTGTCGTAATTGTGAGCAGGAGCTGGGCTTCCAGTTCGTTGACCTTGAAGCAGAGGAGCACTGAAGTAGACTGTCTGCTCCCCTCAGTTTGCAGGAACCCTGTCGGACGGGTTGGGCAAGACCATGGACACAAGACACCAGAGTGAGAGGGAGTACATCCGTTACCATGGCGCCACCAGCGGAGAACATCTGGTGGCAGGGATCCATGGATTGGCACATGGTACAACACAAGCTGCATGTGTGTGTGTGTGTGTGTGTGTTGTTGGGGGTTGGGATGGGGATGTAAACAGTCTGTAGCAGAGTCTCTCAAAGTCCAGACTGTGGTCCGGATGCGGATTGAACCGCACATTAATCCAGACCATGCTGATAATGCACCTTATGAATGACTGTTTTTAATGTAAAAAGGCTTAATGTAGTTTGAAGTATAAAAATACAATGCAGAACCACCAAATTTCGCACACACATAACTCAACATAAAGACTGGTTTAACAGGAGGATTATGGTAAGTTCCCATTATTATTAAATATTGATGTCTATATTGAAGGTTATTGTTAATTCATTAAAGTGCATGAAATGCTGTTATTGAAAATTGTTCCGGACCTCTGATTTTTAAGAAAAATCATAAGTCTGATACGGACCTTTGATCAAAAAGTTAGAGAACCCATTCTCTATAGCTATTGATATTTAGCGCTATCTTTCCATTGACAAAATGCTCAATTCTCGAGGTAAGTCATGACATTAATTTCTGCCTTGTTTTCTACCTTTACATTTGTCCTGGAGGCTTTTGCTCTTCATCTTCATGCTAAACAGACATTAGCGTTTGTTAGAGAGCCCCCCTCGTTTCCCCTCAGCCTGGAGGTGTCACGCCGCTGTGATGTGACTCATTGCCGTTTGTGGCGGGAAGCCTGTGCTTTTCCTCTCGTCTCTTTAATGTCGAAGTTCACAGCACGGGAGGCGCGTCTTGCCGCGATGAAAGATCGAGTTATGCTCACAGTTGACACTGTGGTGTAGACAAGGACTCCGTTTGAACTTTATTTAGCTGTTATGTTAGCTTGATGATGCATTCCTATATTTGGCTGGTGTCTTGTTACATGCTAGTGTTGTTATATATATTTTAAATGGAATCCTCTATATTAAATGCTCCATATTCGTTCATTTTACTTTCACATGAAACTTTCCCTCTGCCAGCATGACTGCCATTAGATTCCACGGCACTCGGCAGAGTCAGTCTAGGGGAAATCCGGCCTCCTGTAGCTGGTAGTACCGGCAATATCCATTACCGCTCTGGTGACAGGCTGTCCGCCTCTGTTTGAATGCCGGGTGCCGGTGTACTCTGGGTGACGCCGAGCCTGTCCCACCCCGTCCCGCCCCGCAGGCATCCTGGGAGGCCTGACCAGCGTCATCACCTCAACCGTGGAAGGCGTGAAGACGGAGGGTGGGGTCAGCGGCTTCTTCTCCGGCCTGGGGAAGGGCTTGGTGGGTACCGTGACCAAGCCGGTGGCCGGCGCACTGGACTTCGCCTCGGAGACGGCCCAGACCGTGCGGGACATGGCCAGCCTGAGCAACCACAGGTTTGAGCGAGTTTTGTCTGCAGTCTACAAAAAAAAATGTTCCCTGGTTTGAACCCCAATGTGGGCCCTGAACTTAAATCCTCCAGAAAGTCTTAAAAGAAACACAGCAAGCCAGCGTACATATGCCTATGTTGATGCTAATAATGCTAATGATATTGTTTGTTTTTCAGCTTCATTATTGTCAGAGTTGGCTAATGATTTCTAGCCTCGTGAGGCCTCTGTTCCCTAGTTTCAACCTGTAATCGGAACCCCCTGGATGTAATGGGACTCGCCGCGGTGTCGAGTGAGCCGCGGGCTCAGTTGTCACGCGTCGTGATGTTAAGCGCCCGGTGTGTGCGCCGCCCTCCCGCGGCTGACCAATCGGCTTACGCTCCATCACCTGGATCGTCTTTCCGCCAAGATGTTTTTATTTACTCTGCCACTGCAGCTCAGGTGAAATGTCCCCCGGCGAACCTGGGTGCGTACGCCGAGCGGTGCGTGGATACCCACGGGGCCGACGTGATATAATGATGCTCGGGGCGGGGGGGGGGTGGCTGCCGTTTCACAATAAGCGGCCTTTTATAGGCAGGCAGCTACGTATGATGCGTCGATCGTCCAATGATCCTGCTTCTGCTGCATGCGGCTCTTTCCGCTTGATTTGATCAGACGCCGTTCATTACAGTCCGGGCTACCAAACAGGAAAGAATGTCTGTCATCAGGATCGATTTCTGGAGGGCGCGTGTTAAATTTTTGCTTTGCGATCTGCTTTCGTGCCATGGATATCCCAGGTTAGCTCTCAAATATTTAATGCGACTGTCACCAGGACTGAACGAGCCGCAAATCCTCCTTATTCGAAAAGGACTCCAAGAGGCTTCACACAATTTAACTTCTGTGAGTGCTGAAAACATGCATCACCAGCCCTGTGACCTTGCTTGATCTGCCGGAAAACAAACGGCTCAGTCCCGGTGAGTCATGGGCCGGGGAGAGGCCGTCTGGCGGTCACGTCCGCGGTTTGCATGGTAGGAGCATATACCTATCAATATTGTAGGAGTACTGCATATGTTTAAGCAAGCAGGGGGTTTGGTCCCTGTCAATGGTGAAACAACCATCTCCAGACACCCTCTACCAAATCCTGGGAACAGGGGTCTTTCTTCTCCCTGGCTCTTCTCACTTGGGGCAGGGTAGGGCTAGGGGGTGTTCCCGACTGAGCCCCCTCGTGGACTGTGATGATGAGCTTGGTCTCTGGGGGGCAGGGCATTTGTGAGGTGACTTGGGGAGGAGCCGGCGGAGCGTGCCGGCTGCTGCAGTGTGCCCGCGAGGTCAGCCATGGGTCACAGACGAAACGTGCCTCACCGCAGGCTATAGCTGACACACTCGCGCACACACAAACACACAAGTGCAGTGGAAGCACTAATATTCACTCACATAGACACTTGTGTCCCATCGCACCCATATTGAGCCCTTACACACCCGGAAATACGTGCCCGCGTTTGTGCTCTTGCTGGTGTATAGAAGCAGGCACAGGCGTATTCATATCCGGGGGGGCTTTCCCTCAGGTCACATTTCATGTCATTAACGATGCCTGATCCCAAACCACCACAGCATGAAAACGTTTAGCTGTTTTACCAAAGCAGGTGCAGCCAGTAAGCAGTATCTAAACAAACATATTCATGACGTTTGCCGTATCTTGCCACTTTAATTCACTTTGTTCGGAGTACTGGCATCGTCTTTCAGTCCCCCCCAGCCTATTTTTGACAGTGTGTCTTCATACAGCCCTTGGCCTGTTGCTGATCTCTGTCTACCTCCAACCATGCGGCAGATTTGCAAATGACAAAACGAGCAGGTGAACAAACGAATACGAATCAACGAACAAGCTCCAAGCAAGAAATGCCCCCTCTCTCTCTCTTCAACGCCCCCCCCCTTCTCTCACCTCCTGCCCTCACATCAAGCACCTACTCTGCTCCGGCCCTGGCCCCCACCCCCCAGGAGGGCAGCCAGCTCCGGCTCGGTTACAATCCCAGAACAAAAAGCAAGAAGTGTCATGACGGGAGGGCGCGGGAGGGGGTTTCATTCTCGGCGTTCTCCCAGCATGCACGCCTGCCTTCCGTTACGTTTATCGTTCTGCCTGAAGTATTTCGGGTCCTCTGCTCCCCCACCCCCCAGAGGTTTGGGTCTAGAGAGACGCCACATTCGGTTGGCAGCCCTGTCACCATGGCGCTGCTCAGCCCCACCCTCAGCTTGAACTTGGCACGGCGTTTCATGGCCAGGCCACGTGCCAGGGAGCGGCATGGTGCAGAGACACGGAGGCTCGGCAATGAAGCCATTTCAATTCTGTCAGCGCCTGTCGAGGTTCCTCCGGGAGGGAGCACTGGAGCTCTGGATCACTGGAGCGGTACGAGGCAAACGTGTGGCTTGTGCGTTCTGTTTTGACACAGCATGGGTGTGTCTCAATATCCCCTCTCGCCGCCCCGTGACACAACAGGCAGGCCGCCCGAGCAGGAGTCTGCTGTAGCCATTAATGTCAGACTGGCTCTGTTCCAAGGCTGATACTGACCTGAGGTTGAACTCTGGTGTTCCACCCAGCCGTCTAGGGAAGGACATTGTGTCTTTACGGCTTCCTGGTTCACCCCAGGGAGAGCTCCGGGTGTTTGACACTCAAAGTAGGCATATAGCATTGGCAGGCCTGGCAGAATTGCAGGAAGAGGCCTGCTTCGAGGAACCAGCCCATCAACGAGGTCATGTTTACCTTAATGGCGGTAACATTTTAGAAATTGTAACCCAGGGAAATGGCCTCAAGTCGTGGGTAGATGCGAAGCTAAGCATCTTTATTGGCTGCTGAGAACCTGATGGTGAGGATTTTTGCTCATGCGTATTAAACAGAGAGAAGATAGTTTGTTGTCTCTTATTTCATGTTAATATGCTTGTTGTGTTAATATTTATACGTTTTTTTTTTTATTGTATCTGATACCCAGTCTTGATGTGAAACTCACGAGCACATCTGCCGGTTCCTCTGAAAGTGACCCACAGAACCCAACCTGGACTTTTCTGTCCTTCATGATGGTTCATATTATGTGCTTTTGAGTAGCGCACACACTCGTGAGATGTTCACATGTGCTTTTGAGTAGCGCACACACTCGTAAGATGTTCACATTTAATTTATTTCTGTACTGGCCATGACGCAGATGCCTTCAAGTGGGGGAAAGATCTGTGAGAAGAAGC
Organism: Mormyrops boulengeri; assembly: GCA_026781065.1. Taxonomy (NCBI): domain Eukaryota; kingdom Metazoa; phylum Chordata; class Actinopteri; order Osteoglossiformes; family Mormyridae; genus Mormyrops; species Mormyrops boulengeri. Next base: position 2,505,134 of record JAODLD010000113.1, read on the forward strand.
TGAGATCATTCATATTCTTGTTGCTCAGGTTTGGTATTAATGCTACAGTTGAGCCCCTGAAAGATGGTCTCGCTTCTCTGTCCTCGTCGTGCCCCGTGGCCCCCACCCCCCCCATCCCAGATTAGCAGCAGCTGTGGGTGCCCCACCCCTGGTTGAAAGGGAAAGGCAGATTTTAGCACAGTGCCGCCTTTGTGCGTCGACTGGAAGCCATCTGCTCCAATCAGAAGAGGGCAGCTGGAGACTCAAGCCAGATGTGGGGGCTGGGGGGGGATCCCAGCCCAGCGGCGCAGGGGTCGTCCTCACCGGGAGCCCGGACCTGGCCCGGCCCTGGCGCTCCCTGCAATTGGCTTGTTTCTCTGGCTTGTCGAGCGCAAAAGCCTTTTTGTTCTGACCCCAAGCCGCTAATTGGTTAACTGTGAGTGTCACTTGGGAAAAATGTGAAAGAGAACGATTGTGGTACACTGAGAATTTTCTGAACTTTCGAGCTAGATCAGTGCCCAAGCATATACATGGGTGGATAGTGAACATTTCAATAAGAGAATTTTCCAGAGGTATTTTGTCTAAGCCTACTGGCTAACTGAAAACGTATGGAGTTTCAGTGTTTCAGCTTCTTTTTTTTTTTTTTTAACATTCCATTCTTTTACTGATTTTTTTTTTCTGCAATTAACTTTGAATTTGCTTTGCATCAATACAGATGCTGCCTGATGAATAACATCTTGTCTGAAGATCTCAGTGTCCAGCCACATTGCACAATATGGGTATATCTGTATTTTTTATACCTATATGGCCATTCACAGTGTGGGGGAGGCCTAGAGCATAATGGCTGTTTTCCTGCCAGGATGGTGTGGGGTTCTGCAGAAGTACCCTCCCCTCTCCTTCGAAGTAATGTACTGAATAATTCTTTACAGGCATAAGGTGTCCACCCATCTTGGAGGAACCACAGGTAGTGAGGGTCTGGGTGGCTGGAAATGGGGGGGGGGGAATAAAAGAGAAAAGCAGAGAGGGTCACTTCAGGAAGGAAGCGAACACCAAGGACAGACGCGAGCACCAACTACATGTATTATTGAATTAACTATCTTGCTAAGAATTGGCTCAGTTTCATGTGTAGCACACAAAGAGTCTGTCCTTTGTGTGGACTATCCCCAAAAATCAGACCAGAGGCATCTGGTCCCCCCACGAGTCCGTGAGCGTGTGGAAGAGATGTCCACAATTGCGGCATAGGTTTTATATTAACACTGGGGGCGACAGGTATATCGGGGTCAAAGGTGTGACGTCACGTCGCCTTATAAGGCGATTCTGTAGTTGTGCTGTATACACCATTTCTTTTCGTAAACTATTGCTGTTATATAAAGTGAAATTTATCTTTCCATTTTTCTGTTATTCATCTTCACAAATGTGGTAGTTTCAGTTTAAGTCCCGCATTATGTATGCTGGGATTATTAAAATTATGCACAATTTGCAAGATTCCGCCACGAATGTCAGGCCATTCATTATGGAAAAATGGCCTCACCATTATGATGCTCCTGTCATTCTCCTGCATCATGTCTCTCGCATCCTATCTTTCTGGAAGGAAACACTACACACATAAAATCGTGACTAGAAGATCTTCTCCTAGAGATGAATAGAAGTAAATATTGGAGATATACTGAATCTCTTCTTGGTAGTAAAAGGGCCTTTCTGTCTGCACTGTTTATGAACTAAATGATTCTGAGTTACTGGTAACTGAGTAACTTACTTTATGGTGTTTCCCCATAAATGCCAAATCTGGCCCCATTTTCTGATGAGTTTCTTACTCATTCTTACGCCGTAACAGCAAACACAGTCGGATGAGAATTGTGACTGACACAAACGCTATGTACCGCTGCGTTATCAGTGTTGCTATTTGTGTTGTGCTGTTAGCTAACCAAGCTAGCTGCAGTTTGCACACTAAAATAAGATCATCTTTGTGAGGCTTAATCGACATGAGATAAATCCCACCATTTCACATATATAGCCTTTTACTGATTAACTGTTGGTTATGATACAAGGTCTTCAATGAGTTAAGTTTACACACAAAGTCGCACCCTGCTCCTGCACTCACCGCTCTGTTAATCGTTTCTTTACTCGCGGGTCTGGAAGTGAGCACCTGCCTGCCGAAGCAGGAGTTGAGAATAAACTGTTTTAATAAAGGGTAGGGCACCAAATAAAAACTAAGAACAAATTTTAAATTATAATTTATATATTATTTGTTTTTGTAAACCAGGCATATGTGCTATTACTGAGGGGGATGTCCCTAATCCCCTCCTAAATCGACGCCTATGTCCAGGAGTCCTTTTTGTTTGGTAGAGATGCCGCCTTCCTGTGATACTGCTGGACGTTGAGTAGCCACTGGCGTGCTGTGGCCGCAGTCCGATGAGCCGGTTCGGTAATGCCGTCCAGGTGTGATCTTTTATCCTTTCAGCGGCTTTCCCTGGTCTCCCGCCTGCGGGTTCTCCACTTACGCGCTTCGCATGTCGGCTCGTTTCCATGTGAAGCTGCGTCTTCCCTTTTTGCTCTTGGCCTCCGTGTCTGGAACGGTTTTCTGGAACGCGGTGCGGCGTGTCAGCTCTCGTTTGCTCTGCGCTCGTATTGGTCCATCCATTGGCTGATCTGCTGATATACTGCGTTTTGGTGTGATGCTAATAATGCGCAAGGTGTGATAATGGTACCTGGAGGATCTTCTCACATAGTTTCACTGAGGGCCATTGCAGTTGTGTGTTTTTTTTGTAGATTTTTGTTGCTTAACTGGTGTCTTCACCCAGAGTTACCCACAGTTTGCGCTCATCTACACAGCTGGGTGTTTTATTGGAGTCATTCGGGTTAAGCACATTTACATTTTATTCATTTAGCAGCAGCATACAATCGAGAAGGCCGACTCAGCCAGTACCCGAAGCAAGAGATTTCTCCTGGGGCCCAATGGTAAAATCACTCTGCTGACCCTGGAATTTGAACCAGCGACCTTCTGATCACTCCTAACCTGCTGAGTTACACACACCACATCCCTTGTTCAACGGAACTGCATCAGGGTTCCGGTCCTGGAGGGCCAGTATACAACACAGTCTGCAGATTTTCCTGCTGAAACACACCTTAGTTAACTAATTACCAGGTTTAGTGGGAGTGTGTGAGCAGGGAAATCTGCAGATTGTGTTGTAAACTGACCCTACAGGACCGGAATTGGGGAACCCTGTACTACAGAAAGATCCAGTCTGGAACATGAACCACCACCTTTGGGTCAATAACTGCTGTCTCGCAACATTCATGGTGATAAAGGAAGACCTATTCGGCAGGGACTTCATAGCGGTGGTTAGCGGTGGCGTCACCATGGCGGCCGTCCTGACGCTCCTCCCATCTGCCCTCAGGCTCAGCGCACAGCGGGTCAGGAAGCCGCGTTGCTGTAAGGGACCCCAGGGTCTGCTGCCCCGCTTCTCGGCCACCCAGGCGGACGGACAGGAGCAGCTCTTCCGCCTCACGGACAACATCCAGTCTGAGTTGTGAGTGTCCTCGCCACCCCCCCGGCTCCCTCTCTTAGGGGGAGAGACGCCAAGTAGCCTAGTGTGCCAAAGTGTAACGGTCTGTTACTCCAAACCGCAACTCTTATTATGCTTTATGGGACTACAAGCCTTTTCAGAAGTAATTTTCAAAGTAATTTAAAAGTATTTGAAGTCTTTACTGGAGTTTTCAGATTTATATTCAGTTCTTGGATGCTGATCATATGTCAGAATGGATTTTTCCGTGGACTACAATTTATTTTTTGTGAAGCATTAAAAATGTATATATAATGTAATTGCTTCTGACATTGAATGTCAAAGAATAGTTATAGAGTTCGTTTTTAGAGCAGCTCACACTCAGGGATCTGCCAGAACCACAGCTGTTAATAACCCTTGACAGAGACTTCAAAGGCTCCCTTAAGGTCTTTTTCGCCCATTATGGGCTAAGAGAAGAACCTCCAGCTACCATTCTGCCTTGGAGGTGTGGCCTGCAGATCTCCAGCTGCCCCATTCTTCCTTGGAGGCGTGGCCTGTAGATCTCCAGCTGCCCCATTCTTCCTTGGAGGCGTGGCCTGTAGATCTCCAGCTGCCCCATTCTGCCTTGGAGGCGTGGCCTGTAGATCTCCAGCTGCCCCATTCTGCCTTGGAGGCGTGGCCTGTAGATCTCCAGCTGCCCCATTCTGCCTTGGAGGCGTGGCCTGTAGATCTCCAGCTGCCCCATTCTGCCTTGGAGGCGTGGCCTGTAGATCTCCAGCTGCCCCATTCTGCCTTGGAGGCGTGGCCTGTAGATCTCCAGCTGCCC
>JAODLD010000113.1:2521461-2537665 GCA_026781065.1 Mormyrops boulengeri
TTTTTGTTTCTCCCAACCCACCCAAAAAAACACACACCCGGGGGGGGTTTTTTGGGGGGGGGGGGGGGGGGGGGGGGGGGGGGGTGGTGGTGGTGGTGACCAATCACTCCCCGCAGCCCCATCGCTGTAAACCCAGAGCTGACTTGAGGTTTTGATTGACTTCACAGATGTTTGAGCTCCACCGCACGCCGCACAGGGGCCCGGCTCTCCAACAGAACAGAAAGATGTTTGATCGCTGGTAAAGTAATAAGGCGGGATGCTGCAGACATGAAAGCGGCGGTGTCTCAGACACTGGTGTGTGTGTGCAGCGTACGCGGCGCATCGCCGTTAACCCCGAAATGCAGAATTCCCCCTCCCCACCTGTTCTGTAAGCTAAGACGGGCAGCGCGGTGCCACGTGGGGCTGCCTCTGACCCACCACTGACAATCAGAGCCATTTCTGCCCGTGGGGCTGTGGCGTCGTCCAATGGGAACGCAGCGTTCTCCTTGAGGAGCGGCCCATTATTATTAACAGACCTGCAGGCCGGGTTTTGTCAGCCTCCATTTATTTTGTAAAAGGAATGCGCAGTTTAGTGTTAACTTTTGGTGTCAGTCGTGCCGGTTTTGGCAAACACATTCCATGCGCCCGAGCCGATCACTGCCGCCTGACTTCTTTGATGTTTATTGTGTGGTAAGCAGGCAGCGAATTTCCCCCAGCGTGTGACGGGCTGGTGGCACCCGTGGACGGAGAGCGGGCCCGGCCCGTCCCTGCAGAACTCACCCAGAACTGGCCCAGAGTGTTGATATGCTGCGTTTTCAGCAGCGCGTCATCGTCACTGTCAATTAAGCTCTTCCCGTGGACCACGGCAGCGTTGTTCACAAGAATAGTAACATCCCCCACCTACAATGAAAACAAGCGCCATTTATATTTTGACACAGTAAAACTCGATACCTCCCCACGGTTCAGAGAGGTTATGCAATTCGTCTCATTTTTTTATTTTCCCTTTCGAGTGCTTTTCTTTCTCCTCCTTTTGCCGGGTTTCATGTTGCCCGTGCTGACAGAGAATCATTATTTGTTGTTATCTTATCCAGACTTCTCAAACGGAGTGTAATCTATCCCGGGACAGGCCTTTGAGGAATGCAGATACGTTAGCTGGAAGGAGCAGCCGCTGAACCTCCTGACGGTCCCGCTCGCCTGAAGTTAACGTGTCCCGCAAAGGGCCGTACATAACAGCGTCATGAGCACTACAGGAACATTCAGAAACGCTTACATCGGCCACCACATGATGCTAGGTAACACCTTTTATGATCTACACTTTGAAAAACATGCCCGCATTCCCAAGCTTAGAACTCTCATTTTGTGAAGGACATATTAACACCTTCACAAGCACTATAAACATTTTAAATGACAACATAAGCAACCAGGTTACAGAATCTCTTACGGAAGATCTAAAAGATCTTCAGGATGCATTTTTTATCTTTCATGACTTTGGCATAGTTTGCGAAGCCGTTATGAAGATGTTTGAAGATGCCGTTTTCCAACGTTAGCTTGTCCCTGAGCACTTTAATAGCAACGCGAGAGCCGTCCTCTGGGTTACTTCTGAGGAGATCCTTACCTTCTCCCTGACGACCTTGGCCTGCCTGTACACCTCCTCCCTGTTGCCCACGTCGCACACGAAGTAGTGGCACTCCGTCCCCATCTGCTGGATCTCGCTGCACGTCTCTCTCAGACACCTCTCGGTGCGGCCCCAGAGGATCAGCTGAGGAGAGCCAGTGGCACAGCGGAGTCCTTAGCCGGCCAGTTCATCTCAATCATGCAGCTGCTGGTAGTTTGGTAGTTCAGAGTGATGAGCCATTGTGCCCACATAAATAAAAGCAATTTATGGTGGAACTGCACGAGTCTCGGCCTCCCGTGGAGGCCGCAGGCTGCTGGCAGCACATTCTTTTGTCTGGAAGACGGACCCCCCACCCCACACCCCCACACAAGGCACCAGAGTGTGGGCCTGGCGAGCCGGTCGGTTGAGTGCTGCCCGCGTCTCTCTTCATTGTGACTCCTGACAGTGTGTCGGCTCGCATCGGGACACACCACAAATTCAAACTCATTAATTTCACAAAGTCGTGGACAAGTCCTGATTGTTCTGACCCGGACGGCATTGCGGGTGACGTTCAGCGTAACCGGTCTATAAACCAGAGCTGCCCCAGCCCTGTGGGATTTGCCTGGTTCAAACACAGCCTCAGCCCTGATTTGCTTATTTAGCCAATTATCTGGATCTTTCCGGAGATCCCAGAAGTCCCCTCACCTGGCGTTTCAAGTGCAAATGAGGTGCCAATTAAACCCCTCTAACGCATGCAGGACTTTATTTCATTTGCTCTCTTTGAAGAGCATGAGTCACAGCAAAGTTCCTTTCAGGATCATGTGACCATCGCGTTTTTGCCCCACGCTTACAATTTCAACATAACTTGAGGGTCGCACGTCGAACCCACAGAGCTGCAAAGGCGAGGGGCCCTTCCCAGACTTCACATGCTCCTCAGTGGCCACCAGAGAGCAGACACAGCTGGGCGGCGCGGGCCGGATCTGTCCTCAGCGATTAGATCCGTCTTCGGGGTCAGGAAGAGGTAATGAGAAAAGCAGCGAGGCCACAGTCTTAGGCCCTGCGTACACACACACACACACACACACACTTCCTCTAATAGATTACATGGCTCACTGGGCTGATGAACTCGGCAATTTTGCGGTCAGAGTGCTTCACGCAGCGCGTGTGTGGACCACACGGTGGGGAGGGGGTTACTTGGCTGAGGTCCAGTTCTTGGGGTCAGTTTCTGAGTTTGAAACCCGTGGAAATTTCCCCAGCACCTCTGTGTGCCTGGACTACCTACATTTATAACCAGTTACCCGCATGCAGAATTCTGGGTTATGCCCCCCCCAGCCCCAACAGGCAACTACTGATGAATACCCATCGATAAGCGAAGGTTTCATTCGTGGTGACGCACACCCCACAGACTAATCGCTGTTTAAGTTCTGATTAAGCTTTTGTTATTTTGAAGTGCAACTCTATAGCGTGTAACGATTACCAGTAAAAGGAGCACTGCGTGTACTGGTTTTCCAACACAGTTGCAGTTCTCCATAGCTCCACCTTCTGTATACACTGGAATGCATCTGTTGTCCACATTTTGTGGTTTGAATTTAGCTATTTATTAATTATAAAGCTGGAAATGTATTAAATCAGCTCTAACTGAGACTGAAAAGCACCACTTGTTTAAACACTTGGCTACCCGTCACCCAGCAACTATGGAGTAGTATTATGGGATGTGTGGGCAAAGGTAGGTCCTACAATTAACAGGCACTGTGTCTAACATCAGGGATACAGGCACATGCTCCCTTCATCATTTTAGAATAACAGAAAGAGCACTACAGAGCCCCCCCCCCAAAGGCAGTCACCTGCTGCTGTTCCATTAGCACCATGACCGTGAGGTCAGGCTGGGGGCAGTGTGCATCCCCGCCCTTGCTGGGGTAATTAATGGCAGAGCTGACTTCCTCGGCACGCCACCGTCGGTTCGGGGTCTGGCGCATCTCCCCAGCTTCAAAGCGGAGCCTAGGTGGGGGGGCAGGCGGGATACCGACAGCTTTATGACCCCCTATTTAACCCCAAGCTCTCAGAGTAATCCTCAATGACTGTCAACATCCACGGTGTCTCTCTCTTCCAGCCATTGTGGCTCACGCCACTTAAATGGGAAATGATCCAACTGAGACGATTGCTGGCATCTTCTGGCTTGGTGATGAAACCCATCATTGAAAAAAGGGAGAACAAACAAAGTCAAGCCGACAGAACCAGGCCTGGATCCAAAGCAGTGACCATCAAGGCCAAGCTTTCACGGTTTGCATGTTCTCCCCACGTTCCAGTGGGTCCAGGTGAACAGAGACCTGGGGTTGTGATGTGCGTAGAAGGTAGCATCATTTCAGAGCAGCTGGCCACGCAGGATGTACCCGGCCTTGACAACAACTTTACCTGGCTTGTCAGTTGTAGAAACCGAATTAACTGAACTAAACAAAACAAAGGGTGACCGCATGTGTTCAGCAGAGTGCTTCAAATCAGTAAAGTCAGATACACCTTTTTTCTAGTTGCCCTAGCATTAGGTTCTGATGTAGGTGGATCCAGAAACAGATGGGAAGTGGACACACTGCTCTGGCAGTCCCCCCCGCGCTCCTTGCCAGCTCCTGTGTGTGCATGCACACGCTCCTTTTCCCCGAGTCGGGGCGGGGGGTGCTTTGGCACACAATAACCAATGACATCATCGGCCTCTCCACACTCAGACTCGCAGGCTGACCTGCCCGTGAACCCGTTCTGGTGAACGATCTGCAAGATGCTGGCTCCCTCTGACCGACACGCACCTCCCCGGCCGGTCAGCCACCTGGGGAGGTGTAGCTATGCTGCTGGCCGCAAACCCGGAATACAGATCAGCCCGGCAGCCCGCGCCTCGTCCACTGTGGAGGATTAGGGGCGCGACGGCGGGCCTCCACTTTTAAAAGGCTGGCGGTAAATACCTCACGGGACGTCGGATTCACAGCTTGCCCGCAACTGCCAATCAAAATTTTACGATGAAACAGCAACAGGATCAATACCCAATAAGAAATCTCAGCTTGAGCCCAGCACATCACCGAAATGGACACGTCAAAAAGGTCGTTCCCCTCCTTTGAGAGCCGTAAAAATCCAAGCTTCACCTCTGGTTCCTGTTCTTCCCCTTTGTCGGAGGATACTTGAGGGGATCGGCTGTGGCAGGGCTCTGCAGACAAATGCTCGTCATTTCAAATGTAAATGCTTCTCTCTCCCTTGACTTCCCTTTGGCGGCCTCCACGGGGACAGGACGCCGTTTGAAAGCCACACGCCGTCGCAACTCAAAGCCGTAAGCCACCCGAGCCCCGGCTGCCATTTCTCCGAACCATCAGGCGCGAAGTTCAAGGAAACACCTGCCTGACTTTCACCCCTCCGCGGAAAGAACAAAGACCAAAGACTCGTATGTCAGCTACGTCTGCTGCAGACTGTACCTAGGGAGCGAAAACAAAGAGCAGAGACTGCGCATCACAGGCATCTGCGAACGCAGCTCGAGCAGGCGCGAGTCCCAGGGGTAAAAAAACCCTTATATCAGCAAGTGAGAAAGTTATTTAGCTTACAGTTTAGTTTTTGCCCAGCTGTACCACTTGATATATTGTTGCTGCAGCAGCTTTTAAGAAACATTCCCAAGGGTACAACAGTAAGGCACACTTGTGGATTCTCAGACCCAATCTATTAACCATCATGTCACCATGTCTTCTGTATACGGAGAGTGTATATACTACATAAAAGATTTTTTTGTTTGGTTCCTCTCCTTCATGAAACTCCAGCAGTTCCAAAAGTTCTGTGCATTTGAGAAGTTGGTCTTACTCCTAAAAAAATTTACAAGATTATAGGGCCCTGGGGTTCTTCTGTATGGAACAAGCGGAGAATCGAGCTTTCGAAAATACCGCTGATTTGTGCAGGAGTAGCAGTGCAGTTCATGCGGGGCCAGGGAGGTAAAACCAACCACTTTGAGTAACAGAGCCTTTAAATCCCAGAATTGTGTCAGGCCGAGTGCGGGCGGAAAAAAAAAAAAATCTTCCTGTTTGGAAAGACGGCTCAAATGGCCAGAGGGAAGCTCAATCTCCCTGAACTTGCTGTCAACAGAAATGAGTGTAATCGCTGAGAAACGCAGGGGAGAATCTCCTACTGCTTCAGAGCAAGTGCCGTGGTTCTGACCAAGGCAGGCAGCCTTCAAGTCAACATGTCACTCCCTTCATTCAGTGTGAAGCGCCAAATACCAACAGGCAGCATAACAAACATCACACTGCATTCTTTAAAAAAACCTTCACAATGTAGCATTTATAAGCACGTGGCTGGTTTCACCTACACCCTACAATGCTTCTTCCCAAAACCTTCTTCGTCAAACCGCTGAAGACACGACAGGCGCCCAGGCTCTGCTTTTATCAGCTCCACGGCAAGATAATACAGTTAGATGAGGCGTTTTCTACTCATCTGCCCCTTGGGTGACCCTAAGCTGATAGCCTGTCTCAACCGAAAAGCACCAATGCTAAACCATCAGACAAAAGATAAAGCTGAACGCAGCAGCAGCCCATGGTGACGCCAACAAACAAGCCGGGGCGCGTATCACAAAGCCAAGGTGTCCCAGTGTAAACCGGCTTCATCTTCGGTGACTTGCATTTAGCCCAGACTACCTTAAATCCGACAAGTTATAAGCAGGAAATCCTGCTTTGTGATACAGGCCCCTGATCTAAGCATAAAAGCCACACCCCTATCGGTGTGTAAACACCAGAGAGTAGCGGCACCTGTCAGCGGGAGGTGGATTGTGTGCTGTGTTGATCCGTTCATTGTCCTGTTAGTCTAAAGGGCGATGCGTTCATTTAGAAGTTAAACACTCAAAGCGTGTGATCAGACACACAACACAGAGAGATGAAGACCTTGCACACGTTCCGTTGTTAGATGTTTTGGGATTTATGGTGATACTGACTGTTCCAACCAATGCACTCTGGCAAGACACAACCAGCCAATTCAATAAGTTTTTAGCTCAAACAACAACTCAAAAAACTTTCCATCTTAAATTTCTGGATAGCTGTGTCACTATTAACCCAGGGATGAGTTTTCCATGTGATTCTTTTTAAATATCAGCTTTAATAACATTGCATATATCAGGTATTGTAGGCCCACTGTACAATTTTTATTAAATTAACTCCCAATTTAAATCTATGTGATCTAAAGTCGATCACAGCATAAGCAGGAAAGTGTCCCTTCTGTAGAGATCCAGCATGCTTGGATATTCTCATTTGCACATAAACCGCATGCAGCTACACTTCTCCTGAGTATATGCAGAAACCACTTCGCAAAACATATAGTTCAAAGCTGAAAGTCCTTCCTATTTTAATGTTTAGCCTGTCAGCTTTCGTAACAGGGACCTGCTGCCCTAAAAACATAGTGGTAGTGGTGGTGGTGGGGGGCAAAGATTTATTTAACCCAACATTCACTCCAGTTATGCTGCTGTGAAGCCAACCCATGACTTTCACTGCACAGCATAGCACAGCTGTAGGGCAGTGTATGTCCTGACCTGTGCAGCAGGGGGTGTGTGTCAAATTCAACCTGCAGAAGGGCGCTGGCCTGTTGATTTTAATTCCACTCCCCCAGCTTAACCTGGCCCATTTGAATGATCCCTCCTATTTATACCAATGCACTTGCTCAAAACTCAGAACCATTTATGGGCACAGTATCCAATGGCACTGACCGGGAGCCTGTCCTGGGAGTACTGGGAACAAGGCGGCGCACACCCTAGGCCAGATCACAGACAGCAATTCCAGTGAAATGCATTTGTACGGTGGGGGCACATGTAAACACACAGAGATCCAGGGGCAGAATCAAACTCGCCAACCTGGAACTATCTGTGAGAAAATGATTCACACTAACCCACTGTACTACCCAAAAAATGGCACAGATGGATTATTTCCATAGAAAAGGGGGGGCGGGGGAGATTTAATCACAGGAGGTGGCAGGTAGTCCTCACAAGTACCCCACAATCTACACAACTGTGACACCATAACTGTGAGATTTCCGGCCAGACAACCCAAAGTACGGGAATGGTACCCTCATAGTACAGAGTAGCAGTAGTTCATCCCCAACCCCCATGGGGAGACTGGATAGTTTTTACATATCCCATCTTACTCTATAAGGGACATAGGCGCATGTGCATAAACAACTGAGAGCAAATTTTGGGGTGGGGGTGCCAGGGTAGCCAGCCTTGAGGAATTCGAGTTCACTTCACTTTGGTCTGCAACCAATGTGTCTGAGAACAATGTCGCTGTTTTAAAGAGGCTTCTTTGAACAATTGTCCTGTGACCTGAGACCTGCGGAAATATGACTTATTACCTCATAAGCTGATCTACTCTCATACGTGTTTTCATATTTCGCACAAAAAGAGAGAGTTCGGGAAAACACCACCCCATTAAAATCATTTAAAACCATTTAAAATCAGTCCTGAAATCGGAGCCTTCCTACTGACGCTTCCACATCCTCCGCCAGACCCGAAATCGCCGAAGATCCATTAATCATATCCTGAATATATGAGTCATTTGATTTAGACCACCACAATATAAAAGTTAAACGAGATCAAACGGAAAATAAAAACTCTTAGCAGCATTTGTTAACCGACACTTTTACGGACTGTAATGAAATTCACCAGACTTCACTCCCCCTTAGGAAGGTGCTTCACAGGCATGACTGGGGCAAAGTCCGACCCCATATACCTGATACACTTATAAAGCTCAGTCCAAACCTTATTGACTCTTCGATGACAAGCCTATGCATGCATTTGCTCTCGACTGCGCTTCACCAATCAATGCTGTAATGTAACAGCATTTTCCCACTAATCCTGCTTTGGGGCCAAAAGGCAGGCAGGCAGGCAGTCCCAGGTGCCTTATAAAGCACACCCGCCCGGCCGATGGGCAAACTGACCCGCAGCCTTCCCCGTTTTATAATCCCGCATGCGAACTCTGAAGTGTCGCCAGCAAACAAAACGAGCTGCTTCTCTCGGACGAATGAAATGCGTGTCGCATACAGAAGTAACGCAGCGTAGGGCTACTTTACCTTTTTCGCCCCTTGTTTGGCAAACTCCCTCGCCAGGTGCCGGCCAATTCCCCTTCCACCGCCCGTGATCAGCACGACCGATCCGCTCAGGTCTTTCCGCTTGCACGGCAGCAACAGGTACACGCATGCCTTCAGCATGTAATATACCATTTGGATAGGGAAACGTACAACGAGAGTTAAATACTTAAGATCCATATCTCTTTTTTCCCGTTGGGATAATTAATTCCAGTCTTGTTCTTTCGGAGTTGATACAATGTCTTTAAGCACAGTTCCTCGATCACAGTCTTTTGCAGGACTGCTGTTCCCGACGTGAAAGTGCCCGTCCGGCGTGTGCCGTCTCCTTCACTCCTGCCTTTAAGATTTCAGGATCAAACGCGGCGCTCTCTGCAGATCCCCATGTGGAGACCCTCCTCTCGCTCCTGATCACGGACACCAGCAAACAGTTTTTTTTTTTTTACCAAAATGCGCCCGCAGTGTGTGACACAGTGGCATAAACTTTGCCCCGGTGAGCGATCCAGGCAAGTTTGCATGCCTGTCACGGTTAAAGAAACGCACCGATGTCGCTAGTCCTTTTTTTTTCTTCCTGTGTCCTTTTGCTGTAAGGTGGAAAATAATTAAAAGACAATAGTGATTAAATAATAATAATAATAACAATAATAATAATAATAAACCCTTAAATTAAAAGTCAAAACAATGTAATTAGGCAGTGCGGGAACCAAATCGATATACGGGACAATCTTATGTACCCTAAAGACCTTGTCAGATCCGGACCCCTTTCTCAGTCTATTTTCATTCCCGCAGTTTCTGGAAGACCTGTATCTGATGGGGAGTTTTATAGACCATTAATCCTGATTGACAGTTTAAGTGTTTGGGAATATTGCACTACTGTGTTGTCTGTGAGTGGCTGTTTTCTTCCTCTGCCTCCCCCCCCCCCACCCCCACCCCCACCAGTCGCGCTACGGCTCCGATGGGAGCCAATTATCGTCAAGGTATTTTTCACGCTGAATCCGACTTTGTAAGGTTTTATTTGGGCCCCGTTAAGTGACATATTTTTAGGGGTCTGATTTTTAATCAACGAATCTGTTTCAAAAAGTTTCCCAGAACTTGGATTTCAGGTGTCACAGATTTATTTTTTTCTGCTTTACTAAATTAATGTCACCAGGGCATGCAGGCGGTGTACCATCCTTCAGATGGGTTTCAGATATTATTTTTTCCTTCACAAGATGTCTCCCAGAGTGATCGCTGTAATTATAAATTAAATTTTTACCCTCTTTGCTACAGTGAAAATTACGCCTATGACAAACGCGTATCACGCCGTATATAATTCATTCTGTCTGGGGTCATGTAATTGATGGCGTTGCCAAGCTATGAATTTACGCTGGCATAAGCTTTTCCTCTAAAGTTTATTAAAGCTGCTGCTGTTTATACGCCCGCACCTTGTACAGCGATGCAGTTGTCACGGGGACATGCCCTTTCCCTCCTTTGCCTGTCCTTTCCGTGTGTGAGCCAGGCTCCTGGTGTCAGGCTTGTACAAGTGTTAACACGCTCACAATGAGAGGTATATGCATCACCGTGGTACTTTTTTGCTGGACCAGTTATACAAGATCTTCAGGGCGCACCCGGCATCCGAAAAGCGCTTGGTATTTTCACTGAAACGGGGATCGCTGTTTCTCTTAACCTGTAATGCAATATATAGGGTTTTTTTTTTTCTCCATGCACCTCAGATGTTAATTTCTGATACGAAATATCGCTGTATTTTCGTTTCCTGTTGATGACACCCTATGCACAGTCACCGGAAAGTGCAAAGATACGTTTTGATCCATGCAAAATGCTCAGCTCAAGTTTTCGTTTTCAGATTTCCGTATAGCTTGGGAAAGAACATTCTTGGACTGGAGAGTTTTATGGAAAAATAAAATGAAAGCGCACTTCTTATTAGATATCCCTGTGTTAAGAAAGAGGTAGACTTTTAAAGGATGGATAATTGCCTAGTTTCTGCCATATTAGCTCCAACCCTGCAGTAATGTAGTCCTACACTGAAACATCACAGTCGCACGTATTGGACCGAATGTAATTCCTGCGCAAAAATATGAGACGTTAAACGCACTCACTAATATCTGGTGCCAGGCTGGGTTTGTGGGGGTGGATCTAATGTTGCTGCTTGTATCCAGAGCCAAAAGGCAGAGATAGAACTCCTCAAGAAGATCCCTAAGATCCCCGAGTAGCGCTCGGCTCTGTCACCAGCCAAGGTATCCCTGCATTGCACAGGAAACACACCGCAGGCATACTTACTTTAATGTTAGTTGGGAGAAGAACAGCAAATAAGTTACCTTGCATGTTTTCCGCCGTGTACGAAGGCCTATAGTTTTAATATTCTGTGAGCTAAAAAAAAAAACAAACAAGTTTAATCATTCTTCTGTTGGATGCCTCAAGACACTGAGGTTGATGTGAATACGTATAATATGGTATTTGTAGTATAACTGACATTAATAATATTCCTTTGTAGATATTCTTCAAATCTGGGATATAGTATTGTAGTTATCATATCCTCTATAGTACTTCACATTAAGGATTCAGATATATTACAACAGGAATTCAACCAACAATTCGGAGGTCTTCACTGCCACCTACAGATGCTTAAAAAAAGTCGCTAAGGAAGCATATCATTGTGTATCTGAATGTGCTGTATTTAATTTAAAATACGCCCTATGGCCGCAGCCATGTTGTTTTATATATGCGTATGGGAAAGGTAATGAGCTTTCGTACATTTTGTATTTCGGCCAAATAAGGTCAGACTTTACGATCTTATACATTTCAGTCATACATATTTATGAGTGTCCTGTACCAAATTATTCGTACAGAATGTCACACAACAAAAGAATACTACAAAATAAGCGTTTCTTAGAAAAATTTATCAATATATGTTTTAATTTTTCATATTGTCGTGAGTTCTGTACAAAGTATTTTTGGAGAAATAGTCTTGAAGCTCTGGTTTAACCTGATCTGAAGGGCGGCCGCATTTTCTTAATGACTTTCATCTTACAGGCTGCGAAGGCTAAAATAATGTTTATAATATGTTAGATTTTGTACACGAAGAGTAATTTCTGTTGATTGTTCATTTTAAAGTGTGGCACTTCTTGAAATTTCTTACAAAAGCTGAATATGTACCCTAGATATTTTGGTGGTTGATGTACAGTTTAATAGAACATTAACACATTTTAGAACAATGATTTTGTGTTACAAAATAACACCCATTATTCTTAAGATGTCTTGTTTATACGTAAAATACCATGTTGTCTTTTTTCTTAAATCTGTACAGAGTATATTTTGTAATATCGTGTTTATTTAACCAGAAAAAAAATCTCACTTTTGTGACTCTGTTTATTGAGACAATTATTCTTACTCTAAGCTGGTCTAATCAGCGACCTCTTGCTTCAGTGCTGCACTGCTGTAGCAGAGCGACATTAATGTCACTGATCAGCAGAGCTCTAACTGATCTGGAACAAGTGTGGAAATGACTTGGAAAGGGATAAAGTTCTTTAATTTGGTGAAATTAGGTCATGTAACTTTGCCCAGCAACAACAAACACTTACACTTGGGTTCTTGGTGTCTCTACTTATCAAGGCTTTAGATAGAAGCATTTGTTCAATTAATATTTAGGTGACTTAATGCAACTCCTAAGCAACCTAAATACGGTGTACAAACTGGGGACCAAGTGCGGTATTTAATCCAGTAGCAGCTGTTTGTGTTTTTGTCAAAATATGAATCCATTTATGCGATTTTTACCCACATTGAACATAGAAGTTTTGTATTAAACTGTATATATAATTTATTGTATAATGATATTTTGTTCAAATTATTAAATTACATTTTATTTACATTTATTTACACAGCTGTTTTTGTTTGCAAAGCAAAAAAGCAAGACAAGGTTTGTTTATCTTTTTCCAGTTTAAGCCCAGATTCATTAAGAAAATGTCATGTGCGAAACGGGAAATAGTGGAGAAGGCATTCAAACAAACGATTCCTGCCTAGAGCTACTGTCAACGAGTACAAAGGGACCAAAATATAACTGAGTGAAAGGTGGGGAGATTCACATTGTGGGCCTGCCCACACGATGCCAGTCCGATTAAAAAAAAAATAAAAGGTTACTGCAGACAAACACTACCCTATTGTAATTAGGAAAAAAAGGAACAAACTGATGTTTGCTAAATTTGAAACCAGGCCCGGAGATGAGTCGTCAGATTTTTCCTTCTCACAAAAGGCCGCCTATTTTTTAAGCAGTCCAGCAGCCTTGTAGACGGGCAGAGCAGAACCCCAGGTCTGTGCAGAAGCGGCAGTTCCAGGTCCAGCGTGTCTGTGGCTCTCATGTGACTTCAAGGGTCATCGTAAGGAGCAGTGTCAGCAGGCGGAGCGCCAGTGCGTCACTGCGGGATGCGGCGTCTGCAACAGCAATGGGCGAACAGGCGTGCAGTCAGGAAGCGCAGGAGGCCACTCCCTATATCGACGACCTCCAAGACCAGGTACGTGAGAATACAGCATGTCCTGATTTTGCCAAGTTCGACATGTCCCTGGGTCAACAACGGAGGGGCTTGCGTTTCGATTCTTTATGAACATCCAAAGTTGACAAAATCAAGACGTCCTTGGAGAAAAGGGTTCCTAGTGGAAAGGTGTAACTGAGTGGGGGGGTTGCTTTTAGGGTATGTGTATTGAAATTACACCCTTGTACACAAGGAGAGAAAAAGTTATATAGCAAACATGCACTCATATATGACAAAATAATGATGCTGGTCTCTGCAGGGGACATTAAACACATTAACCGCTGTTGCCAAACCCTCTACACTACAGTGACAGAGTACGGTAATGCTGACCTACATCCGTTTTACTTGACTGCTTATCCGGACCATCTCTATGGAGTTATAAAATGCTACATTAACACACTGTAAACGTAGGAAGTGGGACTTTCCTTAGTCACATGTTTAATTACAACCATGAAGACATCAAACCCATGCAAAATTTCACAAGTTATTTGATTTCCACGCCAGGTGTCTCCTTGAAATAAAGCAAAACCTCATTCTGTCAGTGCTACAGCAAACTACAGCTAAAACCTTATCGCATCATCTTCCAATTTAGATATGGCTTCATTTTCCTGTTGCAGAAGCCGTCGTACTGGGGACAACCTGTTATGCTTCTGAAAGCCTTCATAGCACTCATATACAACAGCCCATAATTTAATTATATGGCCGTTTATTTTTTATCTTAAGTGAGTTAATTATTTGTGCTGAAGCACACACACTTCTAATTCACTGACATCTAAGCTCTACCCTAAAGCACTGATTCCTTATAGTTTGAGGAGGTTAATCTTGACTTGTATTCTACAGTTTCTAAATATGAAACAGACCAGCCCTCGTGTTGCCTGCATCCAGGCCTTAAAGAGCCAGTTAGTTATGTGCATGGGAATGCAGGGTCACTGGTATACAGCATGTAACCATCACTGGACAAGTCTCTCTGGAAGTTTTGGAGCACGATCCACATGAAGAATCTTTTGTGCATAATCAAATACTCAGTAACAGCAGGGCCCGCCATAAACTAACTGCAATGTAACAGTTCGGTAACACTTAACTTAAAGCAGTCATCATAATGCATTATAGATACCTTCATTATGCATTCATAAAGTATTATAAACATGGCTATAACTATTTATAAAAAGGCAAAACACATTATAGCCATGTTAATTATGCATTATGAATTCTCTATGAAGCTGTCATCTATAATGTACTATAGATAACTTAATAATGCGTTATGATTGTCATTATAAGCCATTGTAATGCATTATGAAGGTATCTATAGTACCTTTTTATACATAGTATTAGCTGTGTTTATAATGCTTTATAAAATATAGAATTTTTAGATATTATTTGACTTTATAAAAGTCAGACCATTCACATATCTTTGTGGACACCATAAATAGACCAAATATCATTATTAAAAAATACTGCAAAGCTACCTTCCATCAGAAAACCTCCTAAATCTTCTAGAAATAATATTATACAATATCTGTGGAAACTGGACCAGTGGATCCATTTTTATTTATTAACTTACCCGTCGACTTTGAATGAGTCAACAACACATGCCACGGCATTGTTACTTACTGTTTCGATCCTGTGTGCCTTTCATCATACTTGGGTTTTCTGTGGAAGCAAGGTGACAGACTTGCCATCAGGGTATGCAAGGTGTCAAGGCCATGCTATTATTACATTCCACAGATTCAACAACGATCCAGACAACCGAACCCTGAGCCTTACTGTAAGCCCATGCTCAAATACCTCTGTGTGCTTCTCCCTGAGCCCCAGTATAAGCTCCACCCAAAGTCCCAGAGCCTTCCCATAAGCCCCTCCCTAAGCCTCAGTTTGAGCTCCACCCAAAGTCCCTGAGCCTTCCCATAAGCCCCTCCCTAAGGCTCAGTATAAGCTCCACCCAAAATTCCTGAGTCTTCCCATAAGCCCCTCCCTAAGCCTCAATATAAGCTCCACCCAAAATCCCTGAGCCTTCCTATAAGCCCCTCCCTAAGGCTCAGTATAAGCTCCACCCAAAATCCCTGAGCCTTCCCTTAAGCCCCTCCTTAAGGCTCAGTCTAAACTCCACCCAAAGTCCCTGAGTCGTCCCATTAGCCCCTCCCTTAGCCCTGCTCCGCCATAAACCTCTGAGCCATTCCCACACCCGGACTAAGGCCCTCCCCCACCTCAGATGCCCAGGGATGCCCCTGCACTCACGGAACAGAACGAGTCTGGCGTGCGTGTCCACGGCGCCCAGCGGGTTTTCCGCTGTGCAGCGGTACATGGAGCCATTCAGCTCAGCTGGTACCCGCTCCAGCACGAGCTCCCTCCCATCGTGCTGCACGTTCCCGTCCAGCAGGAGGCCCCCAACACGAGTCCAGGTGACCAGGGGCTGAGGGAACACGTCGTTCTGTAGAGGGGTGGGTTTAGGTCACCCAGGGACGTGCATCTCTCATGGAGTCATTATTCAGGACAGAAAAGGTACCCCCATTCATTTCACACAACAGTCAATTATTATCAGTGCATAATTAGTTAATTTTCCAACAAGAATTAGTGGTTAATGTACCAACCCCTAATATCACAGAAATATGTAGCACATAGCTGTCAGACAGCTTATCGATTACTGGACTGGCATTGACTTGAAGCCTGCGGCCACAATGAAGGGCCTTCTGGATAAGATTCCTGTCCGTTTCACGGCAATTTTGAGACGCCAGTTCACATATGCACTGGTTTTGGAGTGAATCCACACAAACAGGGGTAAGGTAGGCACCTCAGACGCTGAGTGAGGGCCGGCATCAAACCCAGAGCACTGGAGGTGTGAGCTCTTCCGTGCAGCAAATGACTGACTTGAGTAGGAAATGAATGATGCAATTGTGTGAAACTGAGCACCGCCTGTAACGGCATCGTGGTGTTGGGATTGAAACACTTGTAGCTGTATTAGCAGATGAATAACATCCAGTACAAATCTTGCGGTCTCTGGGGGGGGGGGGGGGGGGGGGGGGGGGGGGGGGGGGGG
>JAODLD010000113.1:2547150-2558778 GCA_026781065.1 Mormyrops boulengeri
CCCCATATGACCCTGAACAGGAAAATGAATGACGGAATGCGACTGCTGCCTCATCAAAAATCACGCTGGTCCCTTAGGCCATTTTCCCCAGCAGCATACGCTCTCTTTGATTTTGTCACCCTTTAAAACTTAAAAAGACTCTTTGTGTTTTGTTTTCTCGGTTTACCTGTTAAATTACAGTACCGCAAAGGTCGCTGTCTGTCTGCTGTTCCCGAGTGCTGGCCTGCAGTCCGTGGGCTTGTGACACATTATAAGAGACATTACTTTGACGGGATAAAAGCACTTAAGTGGCGGCCTGTTAGATGCAGCTACAGCCGGAACAGCAATGCACCACACTGGCTTTTCTCTCTTCTGTTCTCCTTGAAGCTATTGACCTTCCTACCATCTTTCAATGAAGGAAAACTATACATATATAAGTATATATGAAATTCATGACTTCTTAGCTGATATTGTACAAGTGCAAATGTATTCTTTGGGGATTATACAGTTATGGTCAACATTATTGGCACCTTTGAATTTTTATGTACAATATCTCTACAGAACTAATTGGAAATGTACCAACTTTGTATCAGCAGAAAATTTTAATAATGTGTTCAAAGTTATTCAAGAAAAAGATGCCTTTGCAATTTAAATGTTGTGATTTCACATAAGAAATATGACCTGGCCAGCATTAAGGGTCTCTTGGGGGGTAATTTCTTGGGGTCAAAAGCACCCCGCCCGCAGGTGATCTCTCCCACTCTTCAATTGCATTTCGTTCCAGCTCTTGAATTTTGCAAGATTCCTTTTTCCCAATGGCAGAATTCAGCTCTTTCTGAAGATTTTCACTCAGATTGAGATGAGGACTCATTGCAACCCAGTTTCAAAAAGACCTTTTCCATCCATTCTTGTTTATGGATGAGTGCTTTGCATGGTTTCCCTACTACAGGACCCAAAACCTTCAGCTCAACCCTAGTTTTCTGACACTGGGTAGCACAACTCACTCTAAAATGCCTCATGATTCTTTTAATACAGTGTTTCCCAATGTTATTGCTCACTCCCAGCTGGGAGGGAGCAAAAATATGGACTGCTGTGGATCCCCAAGGACCAGTTTGGAAAATAGTGCTCTAATATGTTCATGGTCTCCAGGACCAGAGGCAGTAAAGCAGCCCCACAACATTACAGATCCTCCTCCATATTTAACTGTAGGTACGGTGTTCCTTTCCTCATGAGCTTCATCCCATCACCTATAAACAAACCGTCAGCCTGCATTGCCAAAGATCTTTCCTTTGGTTGCAGTTGTCCTTAGACCATTTTCCCAGAAGGACAGACCTTATGTATGTTTTAGCAAAGACCAGTCCTGCCTTTTTTGCTTTTGCTAAGGAAGTGGTGTCTTTCCTGGCCTTCTCCCATTAGTGTGCCACCTCCCATACGGGTTGAAACTATGGCTCTAGATTGCTGAGGGTCAGTCGTCAGCTCTGTGAATGTTTACTGCGGTGTGTTTTTTTCCAGTTTGCTCCACACTTCGAAACCTCCACTGATCAATTTTCCTTTTCCCACCATATCCCAGGAGGTTCTTGACAGTTTCCATGAACAGCAAACTTCTTAATAACATCGTGAATTGTTGAAACAGGGATGTCAAGGTCTTTGGAGATGGCTGCATAGCCTTTTAGAATTCCTTCGCTTGGCGTTATAATAGCATTTCTGATGCACTGAGACAGCTCTCTCGAATGTACCACGGTGGAAAAGGGAGGAAGTAAAAACGGCCCTTTTCAGCATTAAAGTCATCATTCATTGGGTATCTCAAGTCATGTGAGCATTGATAATTTATCACAGGTGAGCCTTGTTCTGTCTTTTCAAGCTAATTTGAATTCTTAAAACCGATGCTAATAATTCTCATGGTATTGCTCCTGTTTTAATAGTTCTTCATCCCATTCAGTTTTAAAATTTTTTTTATCCTGTGCTGTTCTGTACCAAACATATGAGCGTGTTTAGAGCTAAGCTTCCGCACGACACTTTTTTTCCAGGAGATATCGTTCGTGATGAACGTAAAATTCCGAGGCCATAATTTTGGCCAGAGCGGTATTTACGATTTTTGTATTATAGTATTATAATATATTTGCAGGTATATATAGGAGTATAAAGCTCCACCCCTGTTAGGAAAAAAAGAAGTTATTATGAGTTTCTTCTAAAATATACAAAATGGCCTTATCTCTCTTGGATGTAAGTGGAGGTCAAATCCAACGGCGTGTCTGCATCTCAGAGCGAGCACGCTGGAGCTTCTGTCCCCAAGCAATCTCCCCTATTTGATTTGTGGTTGTAATATTTCCCTTTACGCATCAGAATGCATTAAGGCAGCTCATGAAACACTTAATGATAATCAGCTATTTGTATCATTATATGTAATTACTGAAAAAGATAACCGCATCTGCATTCATTTTATACAAACAAATTAATCTGTCAAGTCTCCTTAGGTTCCGCAGGAAGGCAGTCAGTGTTGTCAGTGTTTTTTTGTTAAACCATGTTTATATAAGCAAAAAGACGGACTTGCTAAGCTAAACATCAAATAACTGCATAATACGGAAAATGTGGATCTGTGATTCAACAACAGTTAAGTTTCCCTTGTAACTTCCACGCATTTAAACAGATAAAACATTTACGCTCACTGGCCACTTTATTAGGTACACCTGTTCAGCAGCTCATCGAAGTAAATATCTAATCAGCCAATCAAACATCAGCAGCACAGTGAGTAAAATCATGCAGATGCAGGTGAGGAGCTTCACATGAAACATCAGGATGGGGAGGAAAGGTGACGTAAGTGACTTTGAATAATGACTTTAACTGAGCATTTCAGAAACGGCTTATATACTGGGATTTTCCCGCACACCCATCTCTAGGGTTTACTGGGAATGGGCTGAAAAAGAAAAAAACATCCAGTGAGCGGCAGCTCTATGGGCAAAAAAGCCTTATTTATGGTAAGGGTCAGAGAAGAATGGCCAGACTGGTTCAAGCGGAAAGAAAAGCAACAGTAACTCAAATAACCCCTCATTACAACCAAGGTATGCAGAAGAGCATCACTGAACGCGCAACACATTAAACCTTGAAGCAGATGGGCTACAGCAGCAGAAGCCCACACTGGGTACCACTCCTGTCAGCTAAGAACTGGAAACTGAGGCTGCAGTGGGCACTGGCTCACCATCACTGGACAATGGAAGAGTGGAAAAAGGATGCCTGCTCAGATAATTCCTGATTTCTGCAGTGACATTCAGATGGTAGGGTCAGGATTTGGCATGAACCACATGAAAGCACAGATCCATCCTGCCTTGTTTCAAAAATTTCTGGCTGGTGGTGGTGGTGTTGGTGCTGTAGTGATGTGGGGGATAATTCCTTGCCACATTTTGGGCCCCTTACTAGCTACTGAGCACACAGGCACATGCCACAACCTACCTGAGTACTAATATTTTATACTGAATTTGAAAAATGCTATAGTATATTATAGGGCTGAGCGATGTGCGATATTAATACCAACATTCCGCGTCATGTGTTTTTCACATCACAAGGACAGTGATATTCAGCTGGGTTTAGATCAGGCTTTTTCTTATCATCATACTATACGGATATTGTAGCACGGTCTGTTTAAGTTTCACTAAATCGTTTTTACTTTGTTATAGGACACAAAATTGAGCAAGTATTGCAATTTCAGTGATTGTTCCTTTTCAAGATTATAATGGACAAACATGCTTAATTTTTCCTTTGCACAAGTACATATGAAACGCTTCTTTTCCCTGACCCCATCTTGCTTTCCATAGCTTGGGGGTCACAGTGCAGGGTCAGCTAATGTGCGGCACCCCTGGAGCTGGGGGTTAAGGGCCTTGCTCAAAGGCCCACGGAGATGTGACTGTCCTGCTGAGGTCAGGACTCAAACTGGTGACCTTGAGATCAGGAGTACAGAGACTTGGCTCACTGAGCCACTTAGCACCCCCAATATATCCTAAAAAATCTGTTTAGTTTTACTGCCACTGCTTCTGCATGAGCTCTGCATTCTGATCATTTTCATCGTTCCAAGTAAAAATCACTCCTAGATGGATTTGGGAGAAATGTATTTATTTTGAACTTTTTTTTTTTTGCTTTAGAAATAGCCCGATATTTATTACAACAAAATCACATTGTGATATTTACATTTTCTCCAATAACACTTTTTTAATTTCTTGTCACGGCACCCTGATCATCTTCTTATTCTTCCAGCCAGATCGCAGTTACAGCCTGGGTCTCATGTCTCCACATATACATTATTATTACTTTTCTTTTTTTTATTTTGTTTTTTTGTTGTTTTCTGAGTTCGCAACAGTTTTCAAGCCAACGTTTGAATAGTGTTTCACTGGCAGACTATTTGCGTAACAATCGACAAAGAAAGTATTTTAAGTCCCACCCCATAGTGGGACTTTGGTGCCGAAGTACCAAAGAAGCACCCTAGCTGGTTTAATACTTTGGGTACTGGAACTTCTGGTACTGGGACTCAGCCAGAAGTCAAAGCAAAAGGGAAAATACCAGAAGCACAGTACCTGGTGCAGTGGAAAAGGGCCCTTTAATTACACTGTACCCAGCTGCTACTGGCTGTTCCTGGCAGAATAACTGACATGTCACAAAGGTCACACCATCTCAGACTGGTTTCTTGAACATGACAATGAGATCGCTGTGCTCAAACGGCCTCCACAGTCACCAGATAGATCCAACAGTGTAGCTATGGGATGTGGTGGAACGGGAGATTCGCGCCATGAAGGTCTGCCCTCCAGAAGCAGCGGAATGAGTCAGACTGCCATCGTGACCCTGGGGTGTGACAACATCTATAGCGTCTTCCTGTACTCGGTATCTGCCTGTAACTCCACTGATACCCAAACCATCAGCCCCAATACTGCAGTTCCAGAATGAACCCACGCTCAGAACAGTGTCCTAAAAGTAGGACAGTCACCCTGTCACGCGAAAATGTGCTTATTACGAAACTTCATAGTAGCTGCAAGACCAGTTCTTGTCTCGACTCTAGACGGGGAAAAAGTAAATAGAGCATAAGGCTGCACTGAGATGTATTTGTAATTGAATTTAATTAGAACTTAAGTGGAACGCAAGTGAATTTTCATAAACACAATAGAAGATGAAATGCATTGACACCAAGAGATTAAAGGAAAGCTCTACTATTAGACTTCAGACCTACCAGGCTATAATTCCTACCGGCTGATTCTGTCATGGGTTCTACCTGCGTGTGCTATTACCTACCGTTAACAAAGTGACTTTAAATGAATCGGTGTAGTATTTTATGTGATCGACAGTAGCAGGTCTCCACATAAAACACAAGGAGACGGTAGAATTTCAAATGTAATTTCATATGTTCTCATATTTTGCTATCCACAAAATAGTACTGTAAATAGTCTTTCTAACACTGACTACTACTGTTTCTGGCGCCCTTGTGAGATTCAACGAATTGAATTATGAATATTAAAATGTTTTTAAAGTACAGTTAGTGAGTCAGTTCATGCATTTGGATTTTATTCATTAGTATTATACGCAGTCAATTGTCTGATTCACACATTTTTGTTTATCCACTCAAACAAGCTAAATGTAAAGGTACAATAGCAGTTTCCTGCATGGGATCACATCCACCTCCATTCGTCCCACCCCATCTGCAGCTTTGATTCAGTCATTTAAAATGTTTCTGTGTGGTACCATCAGCATTGCCCTTCATGTCGGAATGCCTCTGGAGTCTCCGTAAGACCACGCAATCCTTCTGGCAAGGAGGTAACACTAAACGTCTGCTGTCAGAACCAGAACATTGACTTAGACAGATACCAGTATGTCTGGAAATTCTTGAATATGAATGAAAAGTTACAGGAGTCTGTTAGTTTCCAGTTCTTAGCTATTCTTGCTGTTTCAAGGTATCAAGTTATGAGGACTGGAGGGAGCACAACTACTTCGGCACCTGCAGTTACATATTATTTAACACCAAGGGGCAGGGATCGCAGAAATGGGGGAACAGGGGGGATGCACCCCCCCCCCCCAATATCCCAAAAAACAAATCAATAAATAATAGGATGTTCCTTATCTTTCATTAGGAATCTGTGCGTTACTGAGTGGTACCCAACGAAGATTGTAGTCCTGTACCATCATTTTATCACATGGATTAGTTATTTTTCGTTTTTTTTTTGTGAAACTGCACCCAAAACAGTTTTAGTCTCATTAAATTATTTCAAAATCTTTCTGACATCGCCTCCTTTCGTGATAGCACTGCCCAGAGGACTACGTCGACCGTTTCTATACACCAAACCAAACCAAAACCAAAAATAGTTTGTCACAGTGGCGGGTGTCTACCTGATCGTTGACTGATAGACGAGGTCCTCGCGCCTTCTGTAGTCCTCCATGTGTGAGTAGTTGGTGTTGAACATGGCGTCGTACGTGAAGATTTTCTGCTTCATGCTGCCCCCATCTGTAACCTTCAAGTGGAAAAAGGGAAACAACAGGCTTCCTGTGGTGTGGAACTTAACATTGCCTGAAGGTACAAGGCGGAATATGGCACTGCTGGTGCCTGCCCTCCCGACAGACATCAGGAGTCACCACACGAACACAAACACAACCTGCGCTGCAGTTAAGGCTTTTCAGTTATGCGTTAGAAATCATAGACAGGCTTGACCTGCCATGGGATTCACATAGATGCCATTTCCCATGGGAAAGAAATGACAAATGCCATCGCCTTTGAAAACATACCGCCCCCTTTGATTGTCCTGCTTAATTGTCACTCAAGTAAAAGTAAATCTAGCGATTATATCAGGAGTTCATGTCAGGCCGACGGTGCAATCTTTGGGGACCCCTCCTGCACTCCACCGTCCGCCTTAAAATATTTTTACAACTTGACCTGGTTATATGAGACAAGGGACGTAACAAAGGGGGAAAAAAGTCTTTGGAACATAATTGTGGATATTTCCTTTTGATTGTTAGACTGGTGAGGACATTCGTAATCCCCACTAGACCGCGGCTCAGAAGTACCTTGAAAGCACGGTTCTCTTCATAATTATGGTCCATGAATGAAAGAATTTTGGACTTCTCACTAATTCCAAGAGCCATGTACCTTTGAGAAATATGTGGACTGAAAGATTATAGTACTGCGTTCATTCTTACTGCGACAAGACGGCTGTATATAAAAAGCCTAAGATGTGTTTTGGATAGTGACTGAATTGTGCTATTGTTTCCTGCGTTTTAATTCAAAATTTTCGTGAAAATTTTATAAAGACCTTCACAAATAATCATTGCAATTACAGTTAATTATGCTTATCATGCTAATAATTACATTATGTTGGTCTATTCTGTCTTACACATTCAATAGACAAATACTGGTCTAGCTCACATAAATCAAACACTTTATTAATTTAATTAGTTTTCAGAAGTTAGCTACCAACAGTGAAGTGTGAGACTGGATTCGCTTTTGTGTGTGCATAATTGCTTATGCTGAAACTGCTGATAAGCGCTGTTGTGGTTGCATTAAGGACAGCTGAATGGATCGGCTGGTGCCTGTACAGATGCTGCTTATTCCAGCACAACTGAAAGCCCATCACTTTCAAACATTACATGACAACATTAAAATTCTCTTATACAAAACCTGTTATATGGAAAGCTGTTTGTGCTGCTGAACAGAGTGGATGTAAAGGGTGACCAGCCCTGTAAATTAGCAAAATTTCTAATATAAACAATTTATATAACTTCTCCTAATATAACTATTTCATTTAGGTCACACCAGCTTATCAACAATGTGAATTAAGTCATTAGTTCATTAAGCAATTCAGTGTTCATTTTTTTTTATTCACGGTTCCTGAGGATTGGATTCAAGCGGAATCAAGGCTAAACGTAGGCTTTCATCTCCACCAGAAAGCTTTTTTAATTGCAAAATACATTCAATATGTACCCTAATTTCTCAGGAATAGTGGACAAGTAATGGACAAGCCTGGTTTGCTGGTGTGCAAACACTGTGTTTAATTGACCATTGGTTTGGTTTACGTTTGTAAATTTGCAGGGTTTTTAGATTTTTATGCTTCTAACACAAAGGTTAGGGCTCGAATCCCAGAAGGGTTCCTGCTGAAATATCCTTCAGCAAGCTACTCGACTGGAATTGCTTATGTAAAACGCCCAGCTCAAAAATCAAAAATATGAATTACATAAACAATTTTTGAGTATGTGTCAACTGATCTTCATGATACAGCAGGATATCCTCAGTCTTTCTGAAAGACTCGTTATTGCTTTTGAAGTATTTGCAGGATTGACGTAAAAGACGCAAAGTAAAATGCCGTGAAATCAACTGACATCTGGTAAGATAAAATAAAAAAATTCTATTTACATTTATTTAACTGATATTTTCATCCAAAGTGGAAAAAGTCCCAGGAGCAGTTGGAGTTAAGGGTCTGGCAAAAGGGCCAAACAGTGAAATCAATCTGCTGACCACAGTATCTGAACCAGCAACCTTGCATCCACATTGACATGGGCCTAACCCACAGACTCACACACTGACACAAGTGAAGGTTCCGATGGCTGGTGATCGAAGCCAGAATTCTGTCCCGAACCACCAGCGTTACAGACATACAACTTAGCTGTTGATTCACTTACCCGAAACCAGACGATCTCCCTCAGTCTGCCGTCAGTCTTGAAGTTACACTTCAGGGTCACGGTGTCGCCCACAATGACAGGGGGTATGGGTTCGATGGTAACAGTCAGGTACCCTGTGGAACCAGATGGATGCGCAGATCACTGTCACTGTCAAGTGAAACTGCCATTTAGCACCAAAGCCCCTAACCTTGCACTGGAAAAAAGGGCCCAGTACAGGATTTTAATGAGGCTATAGCCAATTCCAGGAAGCACAGGGGGTAAAACAAGGCAAACCCTGAATGGGAAGCCAGGAGTAGCGAGAGGAAGCTCCGCGCGACACAAGAACATGCAGACTACACAGACCCAGAGCAGAAGGAGGCTGTATGCGGTTTGCCTGGGAATAGAGGCTCTATTTCCAAGTCCCTCTGGATCTCTGAACTTGTCAGGGAGAGGGAGACCAATGATGACGCAGACAAACCTCATTTCGCAGCCTTATCCTTTGGTCATTGCCCAAAGCTCATAGACTCAGATGAGGATCTCCGGACTGGTCCCACCATCCATTGCGACCTCCTGCACCCCCCCAGGTTACATGGGAGGCATGGTTACCAGGTTCCCACCAGCTATCCAGGGCTGGGTCCCTATAACACTGCTCTGGCCGGGGTACTTGGGTTACTCTTCATGGAGGTCTCTGCTGGATCAGGCATCTCCACACCCTGTCCACCCTGGCAGGCCCAACTAGGAGCTCCAAACGTTATGGAGCATGCTCACGATGCTAAGTGTTATCATTGACATTCCTAATATGATATTAATGCCACTTGTGTTGTCTATGATAACTTAAATACTTAACAGGGCCAGAGGAGGGAATTACTTATTTTGTTCCTTATGTGCAGGGCTGGGGGGCATTTGTGGGCTGTGCCCCCCCCCCCCCATATAAGCCATTGTGCCCCCTAATGTGCCACCCATCAAGGATGCAGTCTTTTACTTAATTTTATTTAAATGTTATTTCTTAATAAAGGCATTCACAGTGAAACAAACAAGCCCAGTCTCTCCCAGTAGCGCGGCTATAGGTCGCCTGCTTACCCAAAGCTTCCACCCGCCAGACGGCAATTTTTAAACTCGCCAGCCTGCACCCCACCCCCCCACATTTGTTCTGGTGCTGTGTTTATGTGCCTGAAACAGGGGAGAAAAGGTGGCATTCAACAAGACATTTACATGTCATTAGCATATTACAAAAGAGCGTAATCGCCATTTTGCATTTTTACTAACACAACTGGCAGTAATTGACAGTGCTGTGTCCTTTATTCCAATAACTGAAGATGAATTTAAACATGTCCAGCTATATAATACATTCTCTATGCCCAGTACATTCAAATATGATAACATATCACACAAGATAGTTATTTAAAATATACTGTAGGTGTCATATTGGTTGAAAGAGCTGTATAATCATAGACACCATAAAGAAATGATTTTTTAATGAAAATGTACGTTCTGTATAAAATGAGCATTGAAATAACCCTGTCACGGCGCAGTATGGGGGTTTTGTCAGAAGGCATGTTCTGCACAGCACTCATACTGAGGAATGTTCTGCTGAAGCTGTTGCACTGCATGAGTGATAATCAGCTACAGCAATTATTTCACAACTGGACATAACAGAAGAGTTTGATTGGTCTGATTTGTTCGGCAAGCCAATCATATTTCTTGCCAGGGGACCGGGTGCAAAAAAATCACACACTAGAAGTCTGGTTCAGCCAATCATTGGGCATTTCGGGACCTGCACTGAATCGCAACCCGCATAGCTTCAGCTAATGATAAATACACCTAATATTTTAAGGTGGGGATATAAGAAGATAGGATGGAGGAAATTAGAGATGACCCATTTCTTACTGTTTTGTTGATAAACTGATGCTTTTACAAAAAACACTTTTTTACCCATTGTATAACCAAATGTGCCACTCATAAAATTCAGTTGAAGTAACTGAGATCAAGTACCTTGCTCAAGGTAGCAACAACGGGGCTCCAGATAATTATGATCCGGCTTTCAGGCCATTCAGAGGTAACGACAAACTCCTCAAAATGGTAACATTCTCATTGCTCTCAGACACTAAACAGCAGATCACTGTACTTTGTTCACTTTAATATTTCTGCAAGTCAAACAAAAAGAGGTTCAGGTCAAGTTTCCTGAAAGCACAAGCGCTCCTGCAATATTCCTGGAGACATCAGGGGTCGATATGTTGATAAATGAGGTTCAGTTTAACTGACAGGGCATCTACTGTAAAGGCTTGTTTCAGCACAGGTACACTGTAAGTTACCCATAAACACCGTCAAAGTTTCATCAACATAGATGGAAGTGTACAACATAGACCGCAAAGATAATCGGAGTCACACCACATATTCTATCTAAATTTAAACAGATTTTACATTTGAAGAGTTGCAAGACTAGCCAAATGGTGTCATTTAAACGCCCCTAGCATCTACAGATCAACCCACACTGTTTTACTTTCTGCATAAAGCATCAAATGTAACTATATAAGTCTGCAGAGCTGATAGTGGGAAGGAATGATAACAAAAATATGACATTTTACACTATAATCCTCCCTCCATTGAGCTTCCTGGAGGCGCGTAGAATGAGGCACAGATATTGATTCTTCATTGATAATCTGACACTGAATCTTAAAATAACAGATTGCAAGGGCCCTGTGTAAAAGATAGCTGGATTGTTTGCTAGCACTTACTGACTTAACAAGCATTCTTGGGTAGGGGGGCTGACATTTTGCACTTTGATGACTCATGCAGTGAAAATTTCCTGGTTTTTATACCTTTCTCTAGGGTACAGCAGCTGAGCCACTGATCTATCCAAGGCTTCAGGTCAGTGCCTTCACTTCCACACAAACCCAGTGTGTCTCCCTGTGCCTGAGTTTTGTCTGTGCCAGTCTTGAGGTAGATAGTCCTCACATAATCCAGCAGACACCAGACGAACGGGGGGGGGGGGGGGGGGGGGGGGGGGGGGGGGGGGGGGGGGGGGGGGGGGGG
>JAODLD010000113.1:2566965-2593331 GCA_026781065.1 Mormyrops boulengeri
ATACACACACCAAATCACCATAGGGAGGGTATACACACACCAAATCACCATAGGGATGGTATACACACACCAAATCATCATAGGGAGGGTATACACACACCAAATCACCATAGGGATGGTATACACACACCAAATCACCATAGGGAGGGTATACACACACCAAATCACCATAGGGATGGTATACACACACCAAATCACCATAGGGATGGTATACACACACCAAATCACCATAGGGATGGTACCCGAAGAAAAGCCACAAATACCTCAAAACTGATCTCACCAGGGCGATATGAAACATCGATGACATTTGAACGGCCAAATATTGCTTCACTTCATACCACTAGTTTAGCGTAAATACACTATTTGATTAAATGATTTGGGTATTTATTTGTTTTTACCAGCCCTGGGACCTGCTTCATGAAGCAGGATTTCTTGCTTAGCTGGATATCTTATCAGATTTAAGGTAGTCTGGGCTAAATAAACTTTATTTTCAAGCACTTACATTTAGCCCAGACTTAAATCCGACAAGTTACCCAGCTAAGCAATACATCCTCCTCTGTGAAACAGGCCCCTGATCTTCTGTCCCCTCTCTCTCTCTCTCTCTCTCTCTCTCATGAGCACGCAAGACTTTTGGTCCTCACAATGTAATATAAACATAACACATACACACACACACACACACACACACACACACACACACACAAACTCTAATGAAAACAGGAAAATCCTCTGTAGATGCTACCTTTCCATTATTGTATGTCACAGTCTTATGCTTTTATGTAAAAGGAAAATGAACAGTGAATTAAATCCACAATGTCTGATCAATTCTGTTGATGTCTACATATAGCATCGTGCACATAATCAGAATGTGAAGTAAAACGATGGTCGTAAAATGTATCATTTGACCGATTTCTTAATAAACACAGAAGCCCCCTTGTGCACAG
Organism: Mormyrops boulengeri; assembly: GCA_026781065.1. Taxonomy (NCBI): domain Eukaryota; kingdom Metazoa; phylum Chordata; class Actinopteri; order Osteoglossiformes; family Mormyridae; genus Mormyrops; species Mormyrops boulengeri. The sequence continues at coordinate 2,567,910 of JAODLD010000113.1, forward strand.
GTAAACCTTGTTGAATCCATCATTCAAATTGAAATGAAATTGCTGCTTGTAAACAGTATCGTTTTGAATACTGGCAGTTTTCATTACCCTTCTGATTTGTCTGATACCCAAATGTAACATTCCTTCCCAGCTAAACAGAGGCTAGTCTCTACAAGAACTGCAGCGATATGGTTGGAATCTGTATTCCTTAACAATCTGTATGGGAAAATACTTCATTAGAAAGCACAGACTGTTTTACATTACAAGAATAAGCAAATAGGGTACCGGAGAATATCAGAGAATGGATTGTGGCAACTGTATCAGCAGTCAGTCTTACCGAGGTCTATGAGCACTATCGCAGTTCACCGTCTGAATGTACATTACTTGTTATATTAGACCTTAATGTGGCATGAATTATAATATCCCCACCATAACTGGTGTTGCTTCCATCATACAGGCAAACCTAAAGTCACAGCAGTCTGGGAGCAAGAACAGTTATCCAGCAAAATGCAAAAGACTCATTACACAAGTTTAATGAGGCCTAAACTATGACATGAAACGCGTATCTACAGTAGTGTGTGTTCATTTTTTTATTTGCGCTGTTCATAAAACTTTTAAAAAGTAATAGAGATACTCCTAAAGGCCAAAAGACAGGATCAGGGCTTATTTAAAGACACTGTTGCCCAGAACAAACAGTATCATGGCACATTTGAAAAATTCAAATGTATTATTATATTGCTTGGTAGAATTTTGATGTATTTATGTCGCTCTAGTCAATTAAATCTAATCACTACACATTTAATCATCACCTTATATCATATATCAGGCCTCACACTAGGGGTTAGAGCTGGTTAAAATACCCAGTGTCACCCAAAGAAAAACACAGCAATAAATAATAAAATGCATTTCACTCGAGCTATAATTTGCGCATTTATCCGTCCACCTTCTATGATCTTGAAAAACTGAGCGGGATGGCAGGGCTTCACTGGCATACACATATACTGCAGGCCTTCACGGGCACGCACGCACACACACAGCAGGCCTTCACTGGCACGCACACACACACACAGCAGGCCTTCACTGGCGCGCATGCACACACACAGCGGGCCTTCACTGGCACGCACGCACACACACAGCAAGCCTTCACGGGCACACACACACACAGCAGGTGTCCACTGGCACGCATACACATACAGCAGGTGTCCACTGGCACGCATGCACACACAGCAGGCCTTCACTGGCGCACACACGCACACACAGCGGGCCTTCACTGGCACGCACACACACACGGCAGATCTTCACTGGCGCGCGCACACACACATCAGGCCTTCACTGGCGCGCACACACACAGCAGCCCTTCACTGGCACGCACACACACACACACACAGCGGGCTTTCACTGGCACGCACACACACATAGCAGACGTCCACTGGCACACACACACAGCGGGCCTTCACTGGCACGCACACACACAGCAGGCGTCCACTAGCATGCACACACACACAGCAGGCGTCCACTGGCACGCATACACACACAGCAGGTGTCCACTGGCACGCATGCACACACAGCAGGCCTTCACTGGCGCGCACACACAGCAGGTGTCCACTGGCACGCATACACACACAGCAGGTGTCCACTGGTACGCACACAGACACAGCAGGTGTCCACTGGCATGCATGCACACACAGCAGGCCTTCACTGGCGCACACACACAGCAGGTGTCCACTGGCACGCACACACACGGCAGGCCCTCACTGGTGCACACACACGCACAGTGGGCCTTCACTGGCTCGCTCACACACACACACACACACAGCAGGCGTCCACTGGCACGCACACACACAGCAGGCCTTCACTGGCACGCACACACACACAGAAGACAATTTGCAGGCGGCAGCTTGTGTGCACATGCTTGAACTTCGGCGGTGGAGAAGCTGGAGGTACCAAGACAAACTCAGAGCACAAAAACACACGGAGCTAAAAGCAGGAACTGACAACATGACCCCAGAGACGGGAGGCTGCAGAGCCAGCCACTGAGCCCCTGTATTACACTGTCATTGTTCTGTAATCTTAACAAATTCCCTGTGCACCTAGGCAGGCTGACGTCCCCACAGACCACGTTGCTATAAGATCTTCCAAGAAAACAAATGTTTCAAAAGCCATTTTGCCTTCTGTATTCATTAATCCCATGATGCATTTGGAACGTAGATCTACTCTATGACAAAAAAAGGCATGATTAAGCTGCAAATCTGCCAATGATTAGGGTGCCATTAACTGAAGGAGCTGTTATTTTTCATTCTGTACCCCAAAGCTATAGTCACTTGACTGCATTGTCGAGAGACATTTTAGACAGAGAAGAGTAGAAGAGGTTTGCAGTGCTGCTCTTTGTACTCATTTTACCTGCACATTCTTCCCACAAAGACAGAATTATCCCCAACCTCTGTGTAACGAACTACTCTTGTCTGTTAAAGCAATTATGCTTATTGTCTTTAAAGAAAGAAAGTTTCTTGGTATTAAAATCTGGCGCATTCAAGTCATGAAAATGGGTGCAATTAGAGGTTTGAGTACTGTGTTGGCGGTACTGGGAGGGGGGCAGCAAAGTGGTGTGGCGCAGGTTCGAGGAGATGCACCCAGGTGAGACTTTTGCCCTGACCCTGGAGGGCGATGGAGAACTCGAGTCATCTGTCTCCTGGAGGAGTGTCGGGTTAGTTTGCGCTAGTATATCTGCCAGTGAAACCCTCCCCCAGGGAGAACAGCCAATCGGCTTCATCCCTGACAGCTTGCATGAAGTCTAAGGAAATAATATGACTCACACTGTTAAGTACGATTTATTTCTGCAAGTCTTTTGCAGCTGCTGTCTTTTCTTCTGAGTTCCAAGGTCTTAGCGCTCAGCAATAATAACACTTTTCACTTGATTTTAGAGACTTCCATTGCTAACATGCTTGCTCTAATTTAAAGTAATTGCATATTAATTTGAACAATTACTAATGGCGGTATAGACAATTCAGAACCCTGTACATCATAATACTTACAAATCACATGCAGTAATCAGGCTGTTTTGCAACTAAGTCCCAACATCACTATACAAAACAAATTCCAGATTCACAGTAGCTCTGAATTTAAAGTCCCACAGTTAACGTTTCAGTCTTGTGGCTCGTTAACAGGCTGCAGTGTCATGCTAATTTACCCGAGTCATTATCAACTCATCTGTGTATCCAACACATGTCCATAAATCCTTTAAATTAGTTTTAATTTACTCTCAACTAAAAAGAAAAAAAATAAACAAGGTATATTATGAATACCAAAACACAAAACATCCTCAGGCTATTAAAAAATCTCATTCTTGTTAAAGTTCAATGACTTCTCTTCTGAATTAAATGTCTGTGAAATATTTTTAATGAATCGGGATCTTGCCTTTATGCATTCGCAACAAAGAACAGTCCTGTTAGTGGTTATAACCATGCGTTTTGTCTGACAGTTTCTTTCTCAGTTTCATGTTTATTAGCTAACATAAACACTATAGCCATCTTATTTATTGCAGATTGTTGCCTATTTTTATTAAAACTCTTAAACCAGTGCAAAACTTATAATAACTTAAGGCAAACGTTCAAAGCAAGTAGTTTGCTTAGCAGACAATACTTAATGTTGTCTAAGTTTAGTGGGAAAATGGAAAATATAAATCCAGTCTCAGGTACATACAGTACTGTACTGGGTGATGTTGTAACCCAACTAACTAGAAATATTGAATTGTTTTCCAATGTGAAGGGAACATTAAATACATTAATGGATATATTTATAAGATATACCTGAGAAACATACTTTAAGAAATTATTCAGTTACTCTTCAAAATATGGGGGAAAAAAAACTGATTTCTGATTTTACCTTGACTGGATGATCAGGTGGTCCGAAGTCAACCAGTGGAATTTAAAATGGAAACAGGGAGCGACCCTCCCTACCAGACTGAAGGCGTAATGTCTGCACTGCGGTCACTTCACTGGGCTGATTTCACTGGCTAATTCTTAACAGCATTTACATGTGCAGATGGCCACACTGGCATAAAGTGGACATGCAGCAGAACATGACAAAGCTGCCCTCTGACACAGGAATTCATGCTGAGCAACGGGGGTCCTAGAACAATCCACTGGGTGACAAAATCACACTATAAACACACTATAAATTACATATTTTTTTATCAGCTTTTAAATGACCTGTGGCTTGACTAAGAGCAAATGAAAAGAGAAAAAGAAAAATCTGTTTGGCTCTTTACAGTACATTTCATCCGACTGATCCTAAACCCCTCTGGGGGGGCCTGGGATCCATCGGGATCCAGTCGTGCCACTGGGGTGTGAGCTGAGCATTCATTCAGTGCAGTGACGTTAGCTAATGCGCAGGATCTTCTGAGTAAAACACGGAAAATGCTCTTCCATCATGTGACATGTCCATCCATGCTAACAGGAAGATTATATTAACTCTAAGTACAAATTTATTGTTTACAAAAACATATACTCACATTAACCGTAACCAGCTTATCCATAAATTCAAACCCTTAACAAAGGTTAACAGGCACAGAATGAAGTTGGAAAACGTAATGTCTCTTTCTATCACCCAGTTGTAGAGTCCGGGATCTTTGGGAGATTTGATAACAATATATTTTACTATACTTTTAAAAATTTCACCCTTTTAATGAAATGTGTAACATCAGCAAAAAAACAGGAGTGAATTCAGTTTGAGCGGCACTAATACAGTCAGTTTAATTATGTAACAAAATGAGATCTGATTTGTACTACTGATATTTGTATAAAGAGCGTCTGTAATTTAGCATGGTTATGCAAGGGCCTCAGTCAACAGGAAGCACAATCTCCATTTAGTTGATGAAACAGAAATTACTTTAGGGCAACAAGTCACTCTGTGCCTTCCGTGCTACTAAGTGAAAACACCATGGTATATTTTGGTGTCACCTGTCGGCTATTTCCAAGCTTTATTTTGGGATGTCTGGAGTGTTTCTTAGCAACCTGGCAGTGGACTTTTGTGCGCCACACAAGATGAGGTGGTTGGGCGTCATCACACCGATGTTTGTGCTGTTATTGTGTCTTGTAATCAAGGCCACTATGGCTGGAGAATATGGGGGGGGGGGCACAGAAACCCTCAAGTATAAAATCAGCCTCTTAGTCTCTGCATCCGTCTCACAAACTGCTGTTCATTTACGGGCCAAATAAAAAATCCGCAGTAACACGATCCACAGAATGACATCGACAGTTTTCTCGCATGACAGCAATAGCAGACACTCATACACGCTGCAAATGCGATTAAAGCTTGTTAAAACTTTTCATTAGCTCCACCAGTAGTGTCTCTTCTTGATTTCACGCAGGTGGTTCCCTAACTCTTCCACCATATGCTCTGATTTCACAGGCTTTTTGCAGGATTCACAGCTTTCAAGCATTGCTGTAAACCCAGGTTATAACAGTAAGAGCAAAACAAAAGAGTGATAAAACAAAACAACAATCAAAAGCAGAACATTCAACCCATTTGGATATAGAAAATATTAGAGTTTTATGTCTCATATCTTTTGCTGACCTGAGTGGCTGTAAAGACCAGTCATATTTGCTCGAGATAAAAGAGATTTAGTGTTCTCAAAAGCATTGACGCCTCACATGAAACCACAGGACTCTGAATATATTCAGTTATGTGAATTTCGTTGTTGTGATTTTTTGTCCTAATCTCGTAGCTCAGGCCTCCAGAACTCTGATAAGATCCATGGATAAAACAAGGACAGCGAAAGGGTCTGAAATTCATCAGACAACATGGCAAGCATGTGAGAGCCAGTGAGAAATAAATAAGGTCATGGAGTGTGGGTGATGATAAGGAAATGACCCGTGTTAAAGGGAGCGATCTGGTCCTCAGCGGGCAGCATGGCGGTTAAACACAGGGACTTATATCTCAGAGCCTGCTGGGTCTAGTTCCCACAAGAGCCCACGCTGAATTTCCGTTGAGCGGGATGCTTAATCTAACTAGTGTAATATACAGTATGGCTGGTCAATCAGGATGAAAGCTGCAGTCAAATGAAAGCATGCAACCCCCCACTGAGACAAGGCCAATGTTGAAGAAATTGCTGGATTTCAGCAGACTAACCCACTGGCCTATGCTTGCCATGCTGACCTACTCAACTCTCCATCCGTGCTTCACGAAAACTACAATGGTACTGAGGGAGTCCAGCAGAAGAGAGCTCGCATCACAGACTCAACAAGTTATCGGTTCTACATAAACCACCGGAACCACCTAAATATGAAGCCCCTGGAGACGACGCGAGAATAATACATCACACAAGCGATATGCCGTTCATGGCTACAGTGTGGCCAACGTTACACACAGCAAATCCCTTTGAAGCCTCAGGTTCACGCGGCTAAGCTGTGAAATGGGAGCAAGCTGCACTGAACAGCCAGCCCTGCCAGCCGCAGAGGTCAGCGGGGTGTGCATCCGAGGCCTTGGCGTCTGGAAACAGCCAAGCGCCAGAGCTGAACTTCCCAGCAGCCTCTCTCTGGGCTGATGAGCGGCATAAACAACCCGGTAGGGACCCTTACAGGTTTCAATGGCTCTTTGCTCTCTCTTTGCTTCTCATTTTTATTCCCCGGCTTCCCAAAGACGAGCTCCAGGCATGACAAGTCTCCACAGAGACGGATCCCCCTAGAGATATTCACTCATAATCTCAGCGGCGCTGCATGGAAGAGGAATGAAAGCTCGCCTGTTCCCAGCAGAGGAGCACAGTAAGCTCCCAGGACTGGATTTACTCTGTAGGGTGAACCACCAGCTGTAGGCATTTTATACACTGCAGGTAAATTCCAAGGCCACTTTGCATTATATCGATGCCATCAGTGCAAAACACATTCTGGCACGTGGCAGCGCAAGTTTCTTCAGCTTTACTTCATATGTGTATTTATGCAAATACGCTGAATATGACAGTAGCATCTTGCCATAAATATTCTGGATATTGATTTCTGTATACAGACACTTCCTGGTTCACGTCGGTCCGTGTTACGAAATTTCGACCTTAAGATGGGTAAATGTTTTTCACTTTCAGTACATTAGTCAATAAATTGCCAGAGATATTCAACACTTTATTATAAAATAGACTTTGTGTTGATGATTTCGCCCACCTGTAGGCTAATGTAAGTGTTCTAAACATGTTTAAGGTAGGCTGGGCCAGGCTATGATGTTTGTAAGGGTAGGTGTGCTGTATTCAAATTCATTTTCGGCTTACGTCATTTTTGCCTTACGATAAGTTTATCAGAAAGTAACCCCGTCGTAACCCTGGGAGAGGCGGTATATAACACATTCACGAGTGTGACTGTACTTTTAGAGGAGACGTGGCAAACTCTTCATTGTGTGCCGCCATTTGAACCGAATGGCCCCAATGAGTTTTTCACCAGTCCACTTCTGTCCAGGATCATCTCACCTCGTTATCGTATGAAAATAAGCCTTGAGAATCCACGGCTGGAAGATATAACTCCAAAGCCATTCAAGAGAATAAAAAAAAGACACCGGTCTAGGTCATAACTCTCTCTGTGTCCCTTTCGCTTTCTGTCATCATTTCTGATGCTAGTCGCCTACTCAGTGTTAGTCACTGTTTCAAAGTCAGGTGACAAGGACATTCATTCAGTTCCCCCAAGCCTTGTTACAGATCACATAAAATCAACGTCTGTTTTTCCTCTTGGCCTCCGGGATGCATGTCCAGTCCCCGATACCACACTCACAAACCCCACTGTAGCCCTTTCCGCCACCCAACGTCTGATTTTATTCGCCCCCACCCCTTCTTTTGTTGCTGTTCCTCCCCACCATGTTGTTAAACACCCCCTGCTTTGTCCCCTCATCCCCGTGACACACGGTTCACCCTGCTGTCCAGCCCGGAGCAAGTCTTACGGACATGAACCAAAGACTGCAGCGGAATTGACAAGAAATCAAGGACAAACTTCTGCGTTTGTTTACTCTGAATCTTCAGACGGACCCCCCTGCATTCCGCACACAGCAAAATCTTTAAGCGGGAAGACCCTTCTGTCACATTTCCACAGCATAAGAGGACAAATCTGCATGTGTGTAGGTTAAGAGCAGGAGGGTGTAGTGGATGTTGATAGTACTGTAGTTATTAGATGGTATAATGAGGAAATCTGAACCGAGACCTATTCTGTGTGCCCTCAGGTTCCATTCATTCCATTTGAGTCATTACCTCTGTCTTTCAGGGTAATCACTGTCTGTATTGAATTTCTGATTCTCTATAATGCCATGTCTGTGAGCAAGTCTCTCTCACTTCAGGTGTAGCATGACTGTTTTTTTTTCTAAGGAATCAGTCCGTTTGTGCTGCATTTCGATGAAGGAGCAAAGTGAAATGGGAGAGATGTGAACGGAGTAACGGGAAGAGATGGAATATGGTATAGAAAAGACCCCAAGAGGTGTAACTCTTCTTTGATGGCACTATCATGCGCTATCGCGGTAATGGAGGCTGCTCCGGAATGCAAAAGCACAGCTGTCATTTACATATTGTTTCATCTTTTCCATAACATAGTTATGCTTTAAGTAACGCCTATGGCAGTCGTATATTCTGGACATTTTTTGTCATTAGTTTAGTTCAAACAAATTGAATATTATGTATGCATTTATTAAAGATTTGTCTCATCTAACAAGAGTTGTTCAGATTCATTGCAGCTTGTGTGCTGGGAGTTTGATCGGCCACATATCTGTCATAGGAACTCAAATGCAAAGATTACAGGTAAGGACACAAATCCATACTCATTGACTTTCATTAATTACATCTAGTACTTAGTACTGGCAGGGAGACGTTTTTACTCATTATATTGTATCTCCAGTTTTTACTGATTATATTGTAACTCCAAATATGCTTGGAATGCAGCGTTCAAAGACTTCCCCTTTACGGTGCAATTAAAGCAAGCTGAAGTGGCCCAGGGGAGACCGCAGAAAGAATTCTGCAACGCGTTGATATGGTGATTTTTAAACAGTAGGAACGATTTATTAATTTGGTAACCCCTGTCAAGTTGTCCTCCATACAGAACATAACCTGTGGAGTTAATTCAACTGGAGATTTTGGAATAAACGGATTATTTGCTGTTACCCAGCAGGTAAAAAGAAAGCATGTAATCAAAATACATGGAGACACGGATAAGCAGATAGCAGCAGAGGTGCAGAATGCAGAGGGAGCCGAACACCCCGTGATACGCGAAACCTAAACACAGCGATTCAATAGTATTTTTTTAATGAAAAATGTCTGATTGAAATACCATGAGAAATGCCAAAATACAGCATGTAACTGAATTACATGCGGGTGTGTGCATTACTATTTAATGGCATTAGTGGTTCTAAAATCATCGAAGAAACTGTTTGTCTGTGGTGATATAATGTTTCTATTAAATAGGAAAAATTAAAGTGATGGATCAGTGTCCTGTCGAAGGTCTGTGGCCCCCTGTCGAAGGTCTGTGGCCCCCTGCCCAAGGTCTGTGGCCCCCTGCCCGGCGGCCTAACACTCCTGGGAATAGGCTCCAGATTCACCGAGACCCTACACTGGATGGGCAGCGGTGGAAAATGGGTGGATGGATGATTGAAAGGACGATTTCAAAGGGGAACAGCAGGTGGTTGGCTAGTGTCTTGTCCACGGTGCCTTGTCTTGTGTCTTATCCTTTCTGGGTTAGGCTTCCCAACCCCGTCCTTAGGGAAAGACGTGGACTGTCTTGGGTTCCCTGAGGACCAGGTTGGGAAGCACTGATCTAGATCATGGGTTCCCAGCCAGTCCGGTCTGCGGCCAGTATTCCACCAAGCCATGGAACTCTGATGGTGTGGCGGAGGGGTTGGTTAATTTTCAAAAATAAACAGTATATTTTCATTTATGTTCAAATCTGGAAAAATGGAGGTGATTAAACCTATGACACCGCAGATCGATCTGCCGGCACCCAAACACCCTGCTCCGTTCTAGTCCTACTTCTACTAGTCCATGATATTTTTATTCAACATAACTAGTCCGTGTGCACTGAGGGGTTAGCAGCCATTGCTGTAGACCACAGGAGAGTGGATGGGAATCCCCGACATTTCCATTGTAAAATGGATGAATGGTGCTTTAGAGTTTACACTAAATAATAGGCCGTTTCTTATAGCTGAAGGAGCATTGGCTGTGACAGCTGACTTGACAGTCTTTTAGTATAGGAGGAAACCCCTCCCCCCAGTTGTGGCTGGAACATCTCATATGTGTTTATCTGCTTCACCCCATGATTCTTAGCACAGAACTTGCTTTGTTTTTCTGGCAATAGAGGGAGTCACTTTAAAAGGTACTCTGGTCTACAGGGAATTGCTTCAGGATGGTAGGGGGCTCATACATTCTAGATGTCAGCTCATGGACGGATAACACAGCAGACTCTAATCCAGGAGTAACCACGGGAGCAGATCTGAACCAGCTCCACTGAAAACCTCCGGCGAGGCAAAAGAAGCCTTATGCTGAATCCAAGGGCAAGAATAGAGCAATTCACCTCCATGATGCGGGAAAAAGCAGCAGAAGACAGAGGGGACTAATGACTGTCAGTTTTAGGTACCTGAGTCACGACACCAAGGAGTCACTTGTGGCATGGCTGGGAATCAATCATGCATCCCTGATCAGCTCAGACAGCTAGAAATCCACATCCCTGAACCCCAGGACGACTTGTGTCGACTCCAGTCATAAAAACGATTTTATATACCACACTTATCCAACCCTGACTGTCTCCACCATGTGTTCTGCACGTCCTCATGCAGGATCCAGGATATGTTAGCTATCTTCACTTGAGGTTTCTCTCTATGGCCCTTTCATAAACCCATGATAAGTCCATTTAAAAATCTTTATACTACCCTTAAATTATAGGGAGTTGGTACTTATTTGTGCTGTTGGGTCATCGCTGATGCAAACTGCCACAAATCGTCTTATAGCTAGACTCAAGGCTCTGGTTTCATTTTGTCCCTGACAATTTGACATTAAGTGTCAAAGAGGAAAAAAAACCCCATCTTATTCTTACCTTAGGCCTGTCAACACTGTCGACAGTGACTGGCAGCCATCAAAGCCGGTTCCTGAAGTCGTGAATGCCAAGCTGTGTGCACTAATGCTGGTGTCACATAATAAGGAAAGTCGTGCACACTTAATAACACTTCAGGCTCTCCATGCGCTGAGGTTTCCTATGTGAAGTCGTCTTAAAACACCATTTCACAGCTGCCTGATTAACCCCGAAGATTACCCCATGCATTGTCTAAGGCTCCCAAGCCATTAAGATTAATTATTTTGCCGTTACAATAAGTTGCTGAATTTCTTCAAGGTTTATAACTTGCTCCGCTTAAAAATTAGGCTACAAGTGATACTTTTTCATTTTCCCAAATCCGAGAAGTCTATCATTTTAGATAGAACAGTGAGAAAAATGTTCATCAAACCTTATTTTAAGAAAAGGCTAAGAACAACGTTTACCATGTATTTTGTGAAGGTAAGGAAAATATTCTGATAAACTGTATTAGCAGCATTAGGTAAAAGATTCAAAAAATGAGTAGTACCATGATGGACTAGTATCCTGCTCACGTTCTATGTTACCCAACATCATATGTTTCTCAGGCAAGGCTCCAGACAACCATTTAAAGGGTTATCACCATATAAAGGGTCATAAACCTGCATGGAGATTTAGCCAAAGGCAGAGTCTGGAGAAGTTATACATACAAATGTGCAAGAGCAGCTACCGACAACCTACTCTTGTTTGTTAAGGGTGAATGAAATCGATGACGACTATGGGCCACTTGCTCCTTACAGGTTGATAGTACATTAAAACTCTATAAGTACGGATGGATAACTATACATCTGTCCATTCATCTTTCTATAACCTCGTACTCGGACTGGGCAACAGTGATAATGGAGTTCATCCCAAGAAATACAGGAGTCAAATCTGCAAAAAACATGGGGGAACGTGCGAATTCCTCACACACAGTCCAGGAGATGGCCCTGCCACATGTATGCTAATCGCAAATAATATATTCACAGATGCACCACCTATTTTTGTTATCCAGTGACAAAAAAAAAAAATAGAGGAGGCTATGTTCACCATTAATGTTCTGCCAAATAGAAGGGCATTGCTGAGCTTAACACAGAATGGCTGCTCATCAAATTGTTACTGGGATAAAACATTCTTGAAGAGTTGCACAGCATACGTAGAAAGAAGCTTCTGGAAATGAAAAAGGAGAAGCGTTTTCAGAATAAAATGGCCTCTTACAGCGAATCATTTCTTGCTGCTGCTCTCTCCTCAGTCAACAATCGGCCGCTGTTATTTTGAGAATCACATTATACTGAAAAGCGGCGCTTTTTTTTTTAAGTACAGCAGATAATCCAGATATATGCGTGGGAGGAGAGTGGGGGCTGTTTGGGGTCTAACAGCATCTTCCATTCAACTGATTAATGGACAAATGGCAGCTGCCCGGGCTCCGCACACATCAGCGGAGTACGGCAAACTTGCGGCGTCCTCACTGCCGTGAATGGAACCACGTCCAGAGAAGATGACAACTGAAAAAGCAGCTTTAAAGTCTGCTACTACTCACAGCCGGAGCATCGACACGTCTGCTGTGTCCTCAGTGCATGCCAAACTTCAAAGAGGAAGAGGGCTGTGAGAAGAAATACTCTTCTTATCCCAAACTTGCAAGCTTATTTCCATATCTGCAATCGTGGCTCAGAAGAACAACGAAAGGCACTATAAAAGACGTTTTAAATCGTCCTGCCCTTTACGGTGTCATTTCAGATGCGATAATTACAGTTATTCACCAACCATATCTGAGTCACTTTGATTACTCATTCAACAAAACACACGGTATAAAATAAAAGATTATTTTATATATTTAAAAAGGACAATAATAAAATGAGACGACAATGATTTAGTACTTTTGATATAAAGCGGAATCGCTGGTGGGAGAGTGACAGCAGCCTGGTCAGGGCAGCAACAGCGTGTTTTCAGCACTTTACCGCAGTGTAACCGGGAACGGCTTCAGATCAACTGACCACAACACGCCGTGCACTTCCGATATGCTGCAAGCCCAGTTCGCGATTACATGCAGAAATGACATTTTTAAATAAGAGGGGGCCGAATCGCGCTCCCCCTGCACTAGTTGCAGGATCTCCGATAGAGGACGAGTCCATACCACATCGTAATATTTATCATTTTATCTTCCTGACAGCAGAAGGTACATACAGTAACCCGTCAATCTGGCAGTCTGATTAAAAAAAGAAGGATAAAAGTTAACTGGAATACATTTCTCATATGCAGAGTATGCGCCAATTAACAAACGAGTCGCCAGATGACAGGTTATCAGAGGCAAAAGCACTGTTATGTTTTTATAACGTGCATCATTGGTTAAACACGTCCACGCTGCAGGGAGCTCCGGAGATATTAATTCAGGAAATAAACGTTTCTTTATTCAGCTATAAAAAGAACTGGCAAGAAACCTAATTCTGTGCTACAAATGACACGGAGCATCAAGGAAACAGACTCACGTCTGACGAAAACCATTACAAAACTGTGCGACTTACCGACAGCTCTATCCATTAGTTCCACGCACATGAGGAGCCGTAAAGAAAAAGCTATCATCCTCTCCATATTTTGTAATCAATCCTTTAATTGCTCTCCATTCTTTGGCTGCTTGTCGTCCGCCACTTTAAAGGAGGGAAATTAGGTAGTCCGCATAAACTGCTCATTGTACAATTCAAACAGGGGCAAGACTGTAATATATCGAGATACATAAGTAATCATCTACGTAAAATTAAATTGTTACAGCGTGGACTGATTTCCCCCCAACATTTCGGGAGTACTATAGCAGTTCATACTGGCAGGCTCCCTCTCCGTCTCTCTCGCTCTCTCTCTGTTAAACACACACTCGCTGCACTCATACACAATTCATCTAGTGATCTTTAGTTCACTGAATTTATTGTTGTTGGTTATGATTGCAGTCCTCCTTTTTTCTTTTTTTTTTTGGTGGTGGGGGGGGGGGGGGAGTTTGAGTCTCAAATAGTATACACCTGAATTGTGGTTGGAGTAATAAACAATAATTGCCCATTGCAATAATAAAAAGAAGTCTGGTTGTTTGTTCTATAATTTCCCCCCAGAATGAATTTTTTCAATTCAGATGTGTAATTGTGGACCTTGTGTATCTTCTGTCTCGGAATATTACACACAGAATGTGTGGAGAGTAGTCGATTCACCTGGACAAGGTATCGTTATACCTCAGGAGGGACCCACGAGACCCTAAAGTCACATTCAAAGCAAGGATATGCCTCAGAAAACAGGGTCACATTGAAGCCCACAACGATGACACTGTGATGCAGTGACGCTAACCTGCACACTCACCGAGTGCTGTTTTAACTCCAGTCAGTGTATATTACAATATAATAATACACAGACATTGTAAATATTAATAAAATATGAATGAAAATGTAAGGGACTTTCACAACAGGGTGTCGTTAGTTGTTACTAAAATATTGCACTAGTACTATTCCCTTAGCACAAGAGGTATAATTTCTCCCTCCTTTGAAAATTTCGGCTTTAACATCACCATGCTGACAGACAGAAATGTATATATTTTCCAGCATAGGTGATAAAACACATCGTGTTCTCGCACAAGTGGCTGGTGTGCTTTGTCACAGCTATTCGTTTGTTTACTGAAAACTCAACTAGGTCTCGTAGGTCACTTGATCAGGGCCGAAACAAAAACGGCAGTACAGGACAGAAATCACTTTTCTTTCCATTGTCTTTCCTTCTCCCGGTGGAGTGTATCACTCACCTGAGAGAACAGCTGCTCTCTGATTTTAAACAGCTGAGAAACTGCCCCTGCACACAAGTCATGTTCGAGGTGAGATGATTCTATTGAGTGGTTTTGCTTCTTCACCAAAGCTAACAGTGTAGGACAGGATACATTGACTAGAAAAAACTCCAAACTCCTGAAAGATGGTGTGGCTTTTGGCCGGAGAACCTCAGCATCTGCCTGAGATTTACTCCTTCCCGTCGCTTCTCCTGCACGACGGCCGATTCGTACATGCAACTGCACCCGGTGCTTCACTGAGATGATCTCTATGGCCGTTAAGCTCGTCGACTTCTTCAGCTCCTCTCCACTAGATGATGCACTTAGTGGTTCCAGTGGATTACTAGGTTCAGAAGACACCACATAGCCAGGCCTCAGGATTCAAAGATGAAAAGCAGAAAAAACAACTTGATTTGTAGCTTAGGAGGCTGCATTCTGTACCCAAGCTGCTACACCTGTGCAGTGTTTGTGTCTTTGATCCTTTTCTTATCTGTGAGCCAAGTTCGTGCCGGTTCACAGTATTTTGATTTCGATTCCCACGGCTAAGAAAAGTCTCCCACACCAACTCAGCTGTAACAGTGCATTTGTCTAAAGGAGCTGAAATTGATATAGCCAGTTAATACAAAGAAATGGATTGAAATCAGGCTGTCACAAAGGCTGGAATGAGGCTCATGGGAGTTTAACATACACAAGAATGTTCTGAGGGTAGAACAAAAAATGATTGGTTCAGAGAGGTAACCAATCAGATTGCAGAGGAGGTGGGTCCAAGCAACTATAGGACACTGGACCAGATGTCTTGGTCCTGCCTCCTCTAGTTGTTTGGACCCACCTTCTCTACAATCTGATTGGTTATCTCTCTGAACCAATCATTTTTCGTTCTGCCCTCAGAACATTTTTGCGTAAGTAAAACTCCCACAAGCTGGAATGAGGTGCAGGACACACATTTCACCAAAAGACTTCATTAAGAGAAAGGGGCATTGCACATGATGCGAGGTACATGCACTACAAAGTGAAGAACCAGATACTGAAAGGCAGAACAAGAAAAAACGTCCATGATACAGACATCCCCAAATACTTCCCAGGGAGCGTGTGTCAAATTCTCTTCTCTCTAGGGATGTACACTAGATGACCCTACCAGTGGCCCATCCAATCCAGCTCAGCTAGATTGTATTACCTAAAACATCAGCAGGTACAGCACTGGTGATCAGTCACCATGGTAACTCAAGAACTCACCCAAATTCACCAGCCCCGTACCATTATTCAACTTGCATTTATTTTCAAAAAGTAGTCTGCGGCATAGAGTGGATTGTATGAAAGCTAGACATATATTTCAGATGGAATATGTTTGTGATCAGCTGTCTTTGTTAATTTTATATAAGATAGTAGTAACACAAAACTGTGCACTGTGTGTGTTACAAAAGCTGGCTGACATGTGTGAGTAATTGGTGACCCTAAATTGTCCATTGTGAGCATGTGTGCGTCTCCTCAAAGGACCAGTATCTCATTCAGGCTGTTCCCTATCCTGTGACAGGTTCTCTGTGAGGCTATACTGGATGAACAGAATAGAAGGTGCAGATTAATTGGGATTTTAGCGTTAATTTGTCGTTTCATAAACCCAAAACATCACATGGTTTTCTTTTCTTACTGCTGCATCTTCTGTTACTTCTGTGGGATCCAACTGTTAGGAAACCAAGAGAAACAGCAAAGAAGAACAATGAAAGCTCATGGATTTTAATAGGCTGTGTTGCTGTTCACTGTATATGCCACAGCAGTGCAGCAATGCACTGAAACTGCGAAGATAACAAGCATATTAGCATCTGCTGTGGCTAACGTGGGTCAGGAAGAGTTTACGTAATTTGCATGTATTCATCTTCTAATGTCTTATCCTGCTCAGGTTTACAGGGACAGCACAGGGCGTGAAGCTGGGGTTCACGCTGGATGGGATGCCAGTCCATTGCAGGGAACACACACCTGAACACTCAGTCATGCAACAGTAAGTAATTAAGAGATGCAGATTTCACTAACTGCATGATTTTGGAAAGGGGCGAGAATGAAACACCGGGGGGAAAACCCCCATGCAACATGGGGAGAAGATGCAAACTGCACTGGGGCAGTGCGGAGGCAGGATTCATACCCACAAACGTGCAGTAGAGAGGCAACAGTACCACCTACCGAACCACCATGCTATTCGCAGTGAGCTTTGGGTACAAGGCAGTGAGCACCCTGCACAGGATGCCAGTCCATCATATGGTACAAACTCACCCACGATCACACACTGTGGGGAGTCTAGAGAGATTAAACCTTCTGGACTGTGGGAAGAAAGCGGAATACCTAGAAGAGACCCGGTCCAGGCCCAGAAAGATCAAGCAGACCGCACAAACAGGGTGGGGGCATTTACAAAACCCACAGCCCTGTCAGGCTGTGGTACTATACACTGAGTCAGGTTGTTATCATTTCTATATGTAATTCCCTTTGAGTAAATCAATGAATAAATTGACAAGATGTAACACATTGTATGCGGACAAATAAGCTGTTAAGCATTATAAGAAGATTTACAGATGGAAAAAGATAAACACCCATGAATTCACTAGTGCAGAGAAAATTGAAAATTACTCCCTGACCCCTGTAATTCATGCAATTTTAATTAACCAGCAAAAAAGTATTTACAGTAAAACATTTGCGCTGCAGCCATCTGGTGCGTTGCTTAAGGTCTCAGGAGCAGTGATCCGCTATAATTGGACCAAGCCGCAACCTTTTTAACAAACAGACTGCTATCGTTATGACACCGAAAGCGTTATCCAGAATCTCACAGTGTATCTGTTCATACAGCCGCAAATTTTCAGATTAAGTACCTTGCTAACAACCACAGGACCCCTCCTGGGATTTCAGCTAGCAAATGTCCGATTATTAGTCTATAGCCTTCACTATTATACCCTCTGCTGGCTACGATATAAGCGTACCCTTTTAACGGTTTGATCTTGTTTAAATCTTTGGTTAGAGTTTGCAAACATATTTTCATATTCCATCTTCTCAGCCAAGTGTGCTTTGCCTATGCTAGTCATGTCTGGCCTTTCTGATGCAAGATACATCCTCAACAACGGTCCTCAGTGTAATCCAATTTGCCATCACTTGCAAATGTGCCCCCAGAAGGATAGATAAGAACCATCACTTGGGAAATCTGTAGATTCCCTTCACTTGTTTCATTTCTAAAATTGGCCTCTGCTCCCCATTGATGATGGGAGGATTTGAAAGTCAACCCAGAGGAGAAGTTATTAAAACAGCAAGGATAAAAATCTGACTTTGCTCACATGAACCCGACTGGTTGCAAAAAGACCAAATGAAATCAAAATAAGCACAGAGTCTCCTTATTAAAGAGCGACCCAAAGACTTTTTCTTGTGAGAAGATGCTGACAGTAGGGTTCTCCGCAAAAGAACACTGACGCTTTTCTGACGTGTGCATTTTTTCTACACCTCCGCAACCATGTAGCTAATGTGACAAACACCAGGGGACAGTGGGAGGAGATGACAATCAACTGATTATGATGCATGATCCGTGTGCGTACAGGACCTTATCAACGATCCACATGCTTTGGTTCAGCGTAACAATTATCAGATGCCACCTTCACTACACAGTTCAGTCCAACAGTATCAACTGTCATCATTTACTAGAAAAAATAATAATCTCCAACCTTGATCTAAGTATTGACCTGTCCAGGATATTAATTCACCTACATTAACTACCCATCGAGCATGAAACTTAACTACATTTATTTCCAATTTTGCAGCAATTTACCCTGGTGTCAAACAATATTAACCTAAGGACTTCACCTAAATGACTTTCAATATTGATTAGGCATTAATTTGACACAAAAGTACATGTTAATAAGGACTGTATGAATGACACGGCTAAGCACGGTCTTAAAATTCATAAAAAAGATGCCAGCTGCCGCATGGTTATGAAATATGTGAGGTTCCTTCTTCTCTTTCAGTAGAAGGTCACAAGATGTGGAGTCTACATTCCTGGTGGAGACACTGTTCTTTCACACGTGTAATTCATGGTGCGGAGCTTGGTGTATTACGTAGGGCGTCAGAGCTCTGTGTATTACGCAGGGCGTCAGAGATCGGTGTATTACGTAGGGCGTCATAGCTCGGTGTATTATGTAGAGTGTCAGAGATCGGTGTATTACGTAGGGAGTCAGAGCTCTGTGTATTACATAGGGCGTCAGAGCTCGGTGTCTTACGTAGGGCGTCAGAGATCGGTGTATTACGTAGGGCGTCAGAGCTCGGTGTATTACATAGGGCGTCAGAGCTCGGTGTCTTACATAGGGCGTCAGAGCTCGGTGTCTTACATAGGGCGTCAGAGATCGGTGTCTTACGTAGGGCGTCAGAGCTCGGTGTATTACGTAGAGTGTCAGAGATCAGTGTATTACGTAGGGCGTCAGAGCTCGGTGTATTACGTAGGGCGTCAGAGCTCGGTGTGTTACGTAGGGCGTCAGAGCTCGGTGTGTTATGTAGGGCGTCAGAGCTCGGTGTGTTGCGTAGGGCGTCAGAGCTCGGTGTATTACGTAGGGCGTCAGAGCTCGGTGTGTTACGTAGAGTGTCAAAGCTCGGTGTATTACGTAGGGCATCAGAGCTCGGTGTGTTACGTAGAGCGTCAGGATTGCAGCTGATGGGGCTCCATGCCAAACTAAATGAAACAAAGTATTTCATTTAAACGCCACCAACACACTGTCCGGCATAGGGAGTTTATTCAATACTAGGGCACTGCAGCTGATCAACGCTGCAATAATCAGGCCTGAAACAAAAATAAAAGTCACGGTGGGATTTTTTTAGACTGAAATTAGGCATGTTGACATGCTGTGTTTGATTGTGATTTGTGTTATTTTAGGGATTGAGGGCAGCATTGGTCCAGCATACCGGCAGAGTTCTGGGCCCCGGTGACTCTAAATTGCCCTTAATGTGTGACCCTAGGACTGAATGTGTCCTCATACCCCATGATGAACTGGCATCCTGCCTCGTGGCCTCCCAGTACACGCCCTGACCACTAGGTCAAGATTGTCCTGCTTTAATGCAGCTTCTCATATATCAATGCAAAAATCTTTGTTGATTCTGCGGTAGTTCCAGATCAGGGCTGACATGATGATGACCGCACCTGATGGAAATCGCTTTCCCTATCTTTTTAATTTTTCTTGCACCCAGCAGAGTTATCGCTCATTGGTGAGAACAGCTGTTCTGTGATTCTTAACGGCTGAGAAACGGCCCTGGACACACAGGGCATTTCAGATTCTTATACCGAGTGTCTTGCTGCTGGAAGCGATTTCTCATAATCTGCATATAGAAAGCAGAACGAGTGGATGAGCAAGACCTAGAATTTAGCTATCGGCAGGACAACCTAAACACGAGTGTGAACCGTGTTCTTTGTCTCACAGAGTTAAATTGCATTTGAAATTTGATTATATCTAAGAAACATGTTTGTTTGACTGAGACACCACAATTGCTAGGATTCGAAAGCCTTCCATTACAGAGTACAATTTGCATGTTACTTGAGCAATATGTTTATGGACAGAAATGGTAAAAGGTAAAAAAAAAAAAAAAAAAAAAAAAAAACTCTTCTCATGTATTTGAATTATATTTAAACAGGCAATGCATTCACAATATAATACATTTCACAATATTCACAATACATAATGATAGCATTTTCCTTCTGATGAATTAACACGCCGTTTAATCTGTTTTTAAGTGGTGTTACGTGACTATGTGACGTGTTTAGCGGTGTATTTTAACACGTTAAGATGAGCTTTTTGCAGGGGCCCTCTCAAAGAGGAGGGGCCTGGCATTTGTGTCACCTGTCCTTCATTCATTCCTTTTGCTGCATCTTTGTCCCCCCCCGCCACGTAATCTTGCCCCGGTCCGCACATCTGTTGTGACACCAGCTTCGATTAGGCCGCTCTGACACCCCCGTCCAGACTAATTTGCTCTCCTCTTGCTCATACAGCTGTTCTGTGTTTAACCCTGCTCTCTTGCTGACCCCCGCCCCCCACTGTCTGGTGACTGTGAACCCCGAGTCAGGAAACACAATCCCCTTTAAGCCTGAACTCCCAGCTCACAAGGCTAGATTCGCCATCCCGGCCAGACTGTGTCTGCGGTAGATCAGCTTCCTGCTGTTTATCACGACTGAGGCTATTGATCCCCCCCCCCTTTGAGTGATTTAGGGTTGAATTTACAGAATATTACTTTGTAAGAATCTGTTTTAGCATCCATCAGCCTGTGGGTGCCCTGCTTAGCACCTACTTGAAGGCCTCAAGGTGGAGGAAATAGGGACAGTGCCAGGGTTGCAATATGCACAAAAATATTACTAATGTGCCACTCTGAAACCATAAACCCAAAATTAAACCGCCTTCCCTGCTAAAACAAAAATTAATAAATAAAACTGAGGCAATTGTGCTGACTGGCCGATAAACCTGTTTGAAGGAAACATCATTCATAATTTCAGAAGATGATTCTCCATACAAAATATTGTATATTCAGCCATTATGAATACAGCCTCACAGAAATCTTAGTGCATCATCATATACATTTGAAAAAAAAAACACACACACACTTAGGACATATCACACACTTGGCCTATTAGACTGTTGATTTACGGTGTGAATATTCACTCTCCTGTATCAAACCATAGTTTTGTGGACACAAATCAATTAAATACATTTAATTGATTTCCTAATAGAAGAAAGCGGTAGGTCTAATGAAGTTGGATATATATCAATGTGGCTAAATGTATCTGGGAATTCCAAGGAATTTCACCAATGACAATGACGTCAGTGACCTTCACTGCCACGAATTACACTGCCCACAACAAAAGAAAGGCAATCAAATAGTAGCAGAATTATTAATTTCGAAATACGTACCCACCGAAACACAACTGGTACTTAACAGTTAAAAACCATAGCCTGGTTTAATTTTTATGGTGGTGCTTCCTTTTAAAGTAATCTTAATTAGCATTTCAGCATCCTCCAAAGTTCTCTGTCATTAACAGCCTCCTCCTGAATGACAGATGTGTCACATTTCATTCATGGCTGAGCTGTGTAGTTTGGTACAATAGTACTAGGATAAAAAGCACTGCATTGCTTATATATACCAGCTGAATGGAAATCTGATCTAAAATTACAATATAAACTGAAGTGTATCGAGACTTAGTCGCTGTCTGAAGTGTATTTTCTTCATGAAATCCAGTTTTGATGTTTGTAAAGTGCATTGGCTTAAATTCTGCACGTTGTTACACTGCATCTATGTTGGGCTGGTTTTGCATGTTGATTAAATTATTAATAACATTATTCATATAATTGAACAATTATGGAACAGTGAAGTCTTTTTAAAGCCTGGAATAAGGACTGTAAAAGCGCAACATGGTATGAAGCTTAAAGTTTCATAAGTTAGTTAGTGACCTGACTTCTATCATACGAGTACTATGAAAAATATATGATGCTCATCCATCCATCCATCCATCCATCCATCCATCCATCCATCCATCTCTAATATTCTAATCATTTAACCAATACAGGGCCATGGGACATGATGTTCTTTACATATACATATGGAATTAGCTATAACACTACAGAGCATCTATAAAAGCAGGCGTCTTTATTTAAAAACGTAACTGCTCTGAACCAAGAATCTTGCTTTTAGTTCCTTTACTTAAGAGGCATTGTAGACACAGTGTCAGACCACCAAAAGTGCACCTCTAGTAACTGTTTATCTATGCTTTCTTTGGGTGTTTGGGAGGTAGAGCTGATCTGGATTTTAATTTAGATTTTAGATTGCCTTTTACCGTTATCGTGTCCCCTGCATACAAGCAGACGTTTAATTTTCTCGGAGTGTCCGAGCCGAACAGTGTGATAACACATTAGCAATGCACTAATAAATGAAATATATTCATTAAATCCGGAAGTCAAACACAGTTACTGAAGCTAGCTATAGGTACGCAAAATAGTCGTCCCCGAAACCCGCTGCTATTTTCTTTGACAGCACTGGCAGAACAGAATAGAGAAATTAGTGCTTATGCTAAAGTGTCTAAAATAGAAAGACAGGAAGTATTTTCAATCTTTGGACTAAGGCATGACAGTGTCTGACAGCGGTTTGATGCCCCCCTTACAGTTTTATCCACAGTTATATACATTATTATATAGTCATTTAAATGAGGTGAAATTATGGCAACTTGAGGTCGTCCGGCAGACATGTTGTTACTCTAAATAAATGACATAAATGTCTGTAACATACCTCAGAATGCTCCCACTTCTTATCCTATAGGCAGGCTGCTATCTGGGTTTATGTCTAGAACAGTCATGTCTTGATTCTTTCCTGCTGCCAGAATTGAAGCAAATTGTGCCCCCAAGCCATTCAGAGGAGCATAAAGTGGGGGGATTTTTCAGCATTGCGGTGGAGGTGGCCAGCCTGCCATCCGCCACACAAGAAGCGAGCGTCCCCTGGGCGCCTTCATATGTTTCATAAGTGACATTAAGAAAAAGCGCCAGGCCACTAAGATAATAAACAACACAGGCCATCGCGGCGGAAAATCATAATAACGACGGCCCTCGTGACACCAAATTATCAACCAAAAAAACAGGTACCAGAATGGAAACGTCTTCTAGCTCACAGAGCAGCGGGTCGCATTCCCGCCATCAGAGTTGCTCATTTATATTCATGACAAATGATAATACTCTCTGGGCTCATCAACAATTTCATCTGGCAGGACCTTAAACGTGATCTGTACGCTGACGAATGGTCAAATGAACGTAGCCGTAACAACAGGGACGGCGCTGGTGGCAGGGTACAGTGGACCAGGTGACCGTTGTTTCTCAGCATCTTTTCCGCAGCCTATTCACTCTGGAGACAAACACAGATGTCTATGTGGGACACAATCTCTTTATTTTACAGCAAAATGACTCGGTGGAAGTGAAACTAGTATCATTAAGTACCTGAAACACACCAGAAAATTCCACGACAGCTTCCCTCATTATTGCGGCCCTCCTTTGCTCGTGGCAGAGCCAAACAAAAGCACAGCTTCCTTCATATGTCTGTTATACTCTGTTATGTTTGGAATGGTAAAGGATTCAGTAGAGGGAATGCAGGAAGACATTGGCTGGGCTCCCGCAAATGAGTCGGAGGTTGAAGTTATTTGTCAGCCAGACTGTACCGTTACTTCTTAAATGCCACGCTCCTTTTCTGCAAGGTTCATCCTCTCCTGACAAAGACGTAAGATAAACCAGGTCGACTGCTACAGCGTACTGCGATTATTTCCAATAATAAATGCAGGAACACATGTGGCTGACAACAGATTGATAACAGGGTCCTGAGTGTTCCTGGAATGAGTTCGTAATGGTTTATGGAATCTCCCAGCCCCCCCCAAAAACCAGTACAGTATGGTTTAAATATGTATACAGAGCTTCGACGGAGAGAGAACATCTCGTACAGCAGGGCAGTCCCTGTAGATACAGCATTCTGTGAGCATGTCAAAAGTTTGTGTGGATCTGTATTGAAACGGGCGTGGAAGACACCAGTGCAGAGCCTCCTGGGCAGAGTAGGGATTCAGGGGTAAGGTCCCTGCAGCATGCTGTATCCACTCTCCACCAGGGGGAGCACGGTCACATGACTCCCTCTGCCCCACCCCTTTCATCAGACTGTGAGGGGAAGCTGCCACACCATGAGGGTGCTCTCGGCCGCCTCTCCGCTGTCCGGCCAGTCCTCTGCCACCAGCCTCCGGAAGCCCCTGCCCCCTGAGACGACGGCGGCCGAGGTGACCTTGTCCCTCCGGCTGCCGTCCCGGGCGGAGGGCCGTCCTCGCACCCACACCTCGGGGTCGTCACTCAGCTCATAGATGGAGCCGTCCTCCGGGCCGTGCTCCAGGGACTCCAGCGAGGAGTCGGACGAGCCCTCGGGCCGAGCCGAAAGCAGCCTCCCTGGGAGCTGGGCCGTGGACCGCAGCCGGTACTGCAGCAGGATTCCCCTGGACTTGGCGTCGCGCCTGGGGGAGCCGTTGACCTGCTGCAGGGATTCCTGCGACGAGGAGTCGACGCGTTCTTCCCCGCCGCTGGCCGAGTCCTGCCCGTCCATATCAGAGTCCCGTTTCAGCAGCTCTGGGGACAGGGTGCTGGTGGTGGCCACCAGGAAGTCGACCGGGCCTCTGTGTGCGTTCAGGGAAGTCATCCCCTTCCCTGCTCATGCAGAGACAAGCGCACAGTTCACAATCCAGGCAGTTCCCCTAGGGTACCGACAGCAGCACCAGAAGCATACTGCACCTTGCAAGGAACAACTGCAGGGACTAGGAATTTATTCTAGCGGTTCTGGTGCGTATGTTCACAGACGACTTAGAACATAAGTTAAGGAAAACAGTATGAGTAGAAATAAAACAATACAATAAAATAGTGCAAAGATGTACAATTACTACCAATAAATACAAGCTTAAAGAGAAGGTCTGTATTTTTATATTATGTCTACAGCAGTGGTCGCCAACCGGTTGATTTCAATCGACAGGTCAATTTTCAAGACATTCCTAGCCGATCCCAAAAGTCAGACTGAGGGGGACCCGCCCTCCCAACCCACTCTCAC
>JAODLD010000113.1:2593381-2604030 GCA_026781065.1 Mormyrops boulengeri
CCCACCCACCCCCAGAAAAATCTTGGTAGCTCCCCAAGGTTTTCTTTGTAAAAGTAGCTGTCATTGTAAGAACAGGTTGGGGACCACTGCTCTACAGCATATGTGATGACATCGGCGAAGAGTTCAGGGTCCTTTAAGACGGCCCCGAGACGGCGTTCAGGCATTCGGGACGGCATGCTGCCGCTGCCACTCATCACCTGTTATTTTGGGGATGCCCTCCAACCTGGGTATGGGCAGCGTGACGATGACGCCCTGAGCGGTGCCCACCCACAGCAGCCCTTGGCAGATCAGCAAGCTTGTCACACGCACCGTCTCCGGACCTGGGGGAGGGGAGAGACCCAGAGAGACTGGCTTCACCAAACTCTTCTTTGTCATGCCCGTGCCCTGAACCCCTCACCAATCACAGCAGACGCTTTGTCCCGCTGTTAAAAATCTGCCAGCGTACAGAGCGCAGATGCGCGCGATAATTAGCACAGAGGAGAGTTTTTTTGGTTTCACTGCCCCATGCTGTTGCATTTGACCAGGGATGACTGTGGCTATTCTGGCTTGTGAGGACATTTAGGTTTTCAAGGAGAAGTTCAGAGAAAAGCACAGGAAACTTCTAACCTGCTCTCCCAATTGTGTGGAGCATCGTGTCACTGGGACGTTACATGCAGTCCCCAGGTTACCAACGAGATCCATTCCAAGTCCAAGTCTGGCTTTCAGTTGAATTTGTAGGTAAGTTGGAAAAATAATGATACAATGCAACAGTAACTATGTATGGTGCTGTACCGTACCTTGAACTGACGGACCGCTGAAACCGCGCAATGTTTTCATGAGCATCACAAAGTAGTGCGCGCGTTTGTTATTATGAACTAACTCATTTTTTTTATATAATAGGATTTATGGCAGTGTGTTCATAATTATGAGTTGTCCGTAAGACAGACATTCTTAACCTGGGGATTGCATGTATTTTATAATATTAAAATCTGTAGTCTTACTCTTAAGTCCTAATCTCTGGCTATCCATTAATTATCAGTGACCACTCAGCCAATTATGACCTGAGTGCTGAGAGTCTATCAAGAAAAGCAGATGGCATAAGGAGGGGGGGGGGGGCCCTCCCACGGCACTTACTGATCCGTCAGAACACGAGCTGTGGAACGGGGGCGGAAGCCCATCCCAAAACACAAGCAGAACATGACCTATGAGCCGGGCCTCAGTTTAACCCAGCGAAGCAGAGGCCTGAAGGCAAGAGCCATAGCGGCAGCCCCACTGTGATCTTTTAAGTATATTTAGATTTAGCGGATCCACTAATACCCCTGCGGAGGAAAGGCAGTGCACTGTTTGCTAAGGTTATTAAGTTAAGGGCAAGACTATTGCTGTTAAAAACCCATCAATATTCCTGTTTTTCCGGCACTTACTTGGGTGGATCAACACGCATAGGGAACAGGTTTGTTGATGAATATTTTATTAGTCAAGAGGGCAGGGAGCTCCGAGAGTGCAGATATGTTTGTAACATTGATTCACAGATGGAGAATGAGAGTGAAACACGCAGACAAAAGGAGAAGGCAGAAACCTCAGCTCGAGTCGGAGGAAAAATGTTTCTATAGCAACCACTTCTAATAACCCCCTGTCTGAAAAACTTTGTCTCCGACGACACATGGCTCCTTGGAGATCTGCTCCCTTTGTTATTTCCGCCATTTAACTAGCGGGTCTCCAGTTCGATCACTGGTCTTAATATTCAAGCTCATTCAGGCTTGTGGACAGAAATGACCAGGCAGGCTGCAAAAAAAAAAAAAAACGTAGAAAAGCATTTCCAAATAGAGCAGAAAAACATCTTTCAGGCTTTAAGGCCGCTATTTCAGTCATGTCGCATCACTCTAGTCACTGATTTTGTGACTTTGTCCATTTTCCCTTCAATTTAATCAGAAAAATCTATTTTATTCCCTCTGTGAAGAAAGCAAATTATGCCTGAAGGGAAAATAAGCGAAGACTGTATTTTTCTTCTTCTTCTTCTTCTTCTTCTTCGATGGTTCAGTTTGTTTGGTCTAGTGGCTTTCGTTCGGCCTGTACCCTCTCCCGTCGGCGGCGACTTGCCTGGATTAAGGAAGGCGGAGCGAGCAGAGATGTTGATCTCCTGCAGGTGCTCCAGCGTCTCCATGTGAAACAGGCGGATGGAGGAGCTCTCAGAGAACGCCATCCAGACGCCACCCCCCGCCCGAGCCATATGTGCCACGCTCACCCTCGCGTCAGGGTGCGCCTCAAAACTCTGAAAGGAGACACACAAAAGGGGCAGAGTGAGGGAGATGTAGTGACATCACGAGAGCGTCGTCATGGAAACTCAACAGTCCACAAGTAAATATTTGAGACCACTGCCGATATTTAGCAGACTACAACATGTTGATCTGTGCAACAGTGCAAAATTACCAAAAACAATGCAAGAAAAGATCTCTGATTCTGAGATGAGAGAAGCAATGAGATGAGTCAAATGCCTGTTTAAGGCATGCATTATGAAATATAACATCCGGTACATTATTTACTTCTTATTGTTTACATAGTTACATCTAACTGAATCATTGAGCAGAAGGTCTAGCTAGTGTTTTTTGAAATAACGAAGTATATTACGAACCTTTTTATAATGATGCAAATGCTGATCTCGATTTTACTGAAATAATCAGCGTAAATATAAAATCCATTTATTGAAATACACGCCTGACCTCATATCTGCATATGCTATTGGAAGGAAAACACCAAGGTACATGTGTATTTTACGCTAAGTTCTCCGGAAGCTTCTAGTTTGGGTGGGGTGTAGCTCGAGCGTGACGCAAACGAAAGAAAAACAGACACGAAGTAATTACAGATTATTTACTAAATTAGCAGATGTGAAGGGAAGGGAAGTGAGGAACCGTTATTTATTTGTTTATTTTGTCTGATATTCGGCACATAATATCAGCAGCAGATTGTCCCGATTGTCACAAAGGCACAATGTCATGTGATTTATCAGAGCTGACAACAGCTCTGCTTGGTCTGTGTGGGTTTCACCTTTTTTAATGCTTTGATTCCAGCTCAAATGTGACATTAAAGATATGTCTCATCGTATTTGAAAGGGCTTCACTATACAAAGGAAATACCTCAGTGAGCAGAGGTTGCACTCTCTCTTTGGATGAAGCAGTGCACTGTCCTTAAAATTCAGCATTAAAAAAAAACAACTTGGATTTCATTCATTTCTGCTACTTACAGAGCTGGATATTTTACTGGAGCAATTTGGATTAAGTGCCTCACACAAGGGCACAACAGAAGGGCCCTGATTTCACAGCCCTGAATAATTCACACAAACTGCCTTTTCTATTGTCTTAATTTCTCCATTTACATAAAACTTTAATCCGACGCAACAGCTTTATTTGTCACCGCAACCATGGTAGCACACCACAACATCTCCTGGGATGCAAACTGATAACCATTAGTCAATGCAAGTGTTCTTAACCAGCGTGATACGGAATGCGCCACTTAAGCCACGTAGCAGAGGCCGCATCGGTTCACTATTAAAATAACGACAAAGAAGAAATGGGGCAGGGCTGACCCAGACAGCCGCAGCGATGCGGCGCGCCGGCGTGCGTGCGGAAGTGCTGGAACCCGCCGTTTTGCCCTTGCCGCGGGGCATCAGCGTGAGCGTATACGAAGCCTCTTTGATTGCTCCCCTTTCATGCTTAGTTCACCTCTGCTGAAAAATAAGCATCGCTCATTTGGTCTGGGAGTCGCGTCTCCCCACGTTTTCGCCACAGAGGTACAGAGGATGATCACGGTAATCAGGAAGTAGCTGTTGCCAGACAAGAGGTGCGTCGAATGTGCTTTAACCTCAGGATGGACTTCAAAACTCCTCTCAAATGCACAGCACTGAAAGGACTGGCTGCGGCCTTATTGATTTGCAAGGTCTAGACGGAATTCTAACACTGGATTCATGTGCTTTTTAAGGTAAATATAATGCCTGTTGATGGTAAAGCTACAGAGAAACACAGTTATACTCACCAAGGCTGTGTAATGTTCTGTCTGCCTTTTTAAGAGATCCAGTCTCAGTATGTAAGCATACACAACTGTATGCTTTTATGTCTGTAAAGGCAACTGTATCTGCGTCTGCTTTGATTTAGTCCAGTTTAGTTGCCGTACCACCTGCAGTTCAGACTATACAATCCATCTGAAGCTAAGCAGGTTTGGGCCTGGCCAGTACTTGGATGGGAGACCAACTGGGAATGCAGGGCTGCTGTTGGAAGAGGTTCGGTGAGGCTGACAGGTTAGCCCATCCTGGGGTCTGTGTGGACCCCAATGCCCCAGTGCAGTGATAGGGACACTGTGCTGTAACAATGGCGCCGTCCTGATCGACCTCATTCAGGTGGGGGCCGCACAGTGGTGCTGGTTGAAGTGGCTCCCCATCGGTTCTATAAAATGTATTGGGTTTCTTGAAAAGCACTATATAAATGTAACATTCATTCATACCTTAAGCGTGCAGCTCAGTGGGTTAGGACTCTCTGTCCCTGCGATTGGAAGGTTGTCGGCTCAGTTCCCATGGTCAGTAGTATACTAAGGCCCCTAACTCCAATTCCTCCAGGGACAGGCTGACCCTGCCTTCTCAAAGATAAAAACGTCACTTTCAAGGAAAGCATCTCAACTTAAACAAACGTAAATAACTCTAAGACTGTCATCCCTCAGGACCAGTACTGATTCAGTACAGGATTCTTTCCTCCACCCTGTGCCTGGGCGCCCGAGTCCAAATGCAAAGGAGCATCGCTTGCCAGCTGCGCGTCACTGGGCGACAGGCTGCCCGTCACTGGGCGACAGGCTGCCCGTCACTGGGCGACAGGCTGCCCGTCACTGGGCGACAGGCTGCCCATTGTTGTCAAACCTTTACTCACAGAGTAATGAAATTAAATTGGATAACGAATATAGTAACTACCACTGAAGGAAAGACAGCAGACTTGCCTTTTCTGTTCTTATTGCGCAGGAAACATATAAAATCACCACAACAAGGAGATGGGATCCACCTATGTAACTCTCAGTTCTTGAATCTGCCTTTTGAGAAATAATCTGTGAATGACTTGCAGAAGGTTTGAGAAGGATCTGAAGAACAGGCCTCTGCGAGGTCCTGGACAAGTTAAACTCTATCTCCATTCCAGGACAGCCTGGTTACTATACAGCAGCAAGTTATGTCTCTCATGAACTGATCATATCTGAAATTTAAAATCTTTTTCTCCTTACTAATGCTGTTTAGTTCTCCTTCAGCAAGAGTTATGGCAGATAACATAATGCTTTTCTTGATAGTTTTTTAAAAGACATGTTTTCTTATGAGAAATGAATGCCCGACTGCACTAGGACATTGTAACCAGTTTAACGAAATATAATACTTCATATTATGTCAACACATCTATTCTACATACACAGGCACCACATCCATCCTACAAACACAGGCCACATCCACTCTACATACACATCCACTCTACATACACAGTCCACAACCACTCTACATACACAGGCCACACCCACCCTACAAACACAGGCCACATCCACTCTACATACACAGGCCACATCCACTCTACATACACAGTCTAAATCCACTCTACATACACAGGCCACATCCACCCTACAAACACAGGCCACATCCACTCTACATACACAGGCCACATCCACCCTACAAACACAGGCCACATCCACTCTACATACACAGGCCACATCTACTCTATATACACAGGCCACATCCACCCTACAAACACAGGCCACATCCACTCTACATACACAGTCTAAATCCACTCTACATACACAGGCCACATCCACTCTACATACACAGTCCACATCCACTCCACATACACAGGCCACATCCACTCTACATACACAGGTTACAGAGGTTATATACACACTACATACACAACGATTGGTGCTGTATCTCTGTCGGACTCTATACAACACCCTGACAAGATATGTAATGGTACAGAAACTTCCTCAAGTGTGCAATATGTCACATTACACAGCGTAATCGAGTCGGGTAGATATCGGTGTGAATAGAGCACATCCATCAGTGGGGACGTGTTCGGTATGGAGTGACAAGCAAGATTCTGACAAATCATCCACAGTTTAGAAAAAAGAAAAAAACAATACAGAGTAATTTTAAAAAGGAGCATAAGTTTCTATGGGGAGGGATCACACACGAGAGGCCTCAAGAGAGGCGCCTTCTGCAGGCAGATGCTCTGATCCAGATGCAGTCTAGGGCCATGTTTGTCTGTGTGGATAAAGCCAGGGGCGGCCCGGCATGACAGGCATGACATCCACTCTACATACGCAGATCACATCCACTTTACATAAGGAGATCACATCCACTTTACATACGCAGATCACATCCACTCTACATACACAGATCGTATCCATTCTACATACGCAGATCGTATCCACTCTACTGTACTTACGCAGATCACATCCACTCTACATACGCAGATCACATCCACTCTACATACGCAGATCACATCCACTCTACATACACAGATCGTATCCATTCTACTTACGTAGATCACATCCACTCTACTTACGCAGATCACATCCACTCTACATTCGCAGATCGCATCCACTCTACATACGCAGATCGCATCCACTCTACTTACGCAGATCACATCCACTCTACATACGCAGATCACATCCACTCTACATACGCAGATCACATCCACTCTACATATGCAGATCACATCCACTCTACTTACGCAGATCATATCCACTCTACATACATAACCGCGGCTCTCAAACACAATTAAGAGGCTTTAAATCCAGACTGAGTGCTCTCTGCCACTCTGCCTTCTGGCTGCTATCTCCAGGTTCCGGAGTCAGACGCTTTCCAATCCATGCTGGATACAGTGCAGTGCTCACAAAGACACTAAAATGCGACACTGAATAGCAGATTGTGCTGCGTGATTATCACCTCCGCAGCCAGAAACTCGGCCCTAAGAGAAGAAAGACAGTTTTCTAATAATAACTAAGGCGTTTAATACTTCCCAGGTAACAAAAATAGACTTTAGTCAACATTGATAATAATAATACTAATCCATAGGGTTCCTGGAAGATAAGAGAGCAATTCAAACTGGCAGGGTTGCTTCACAGCTGAGATTTACCAAACAAACTGGGATCATTCCCAGGGCCAGTCATCTAAAAAGGCGGCAAACTGCCACTTTCTTCATTCATCACTAATCCTGAAATATGAATATTGTTTGCCCGCTAAAATAGAATCACTGAGCAGTTTACACGGCGGTTTTACTGAGAGCTCTGTAGGCTTAGAAACAATATACTGCAGGCAAAAAGCTGATTTTGGCCAACTGAAGTTAACCCTTCAAAATGAGGTAAACCATTATTACTGGTATCTAATGCAATCTTCACAAGTTTTACCTTTTTAAAATAATTCTTCATTAATTATTAATTGATTATCTCAAAGCCACGCCCTGCCTGTCACGCCCTGCCTGCGATGTGGAAAAGACTCTATGAGTGACACATGCTTCTCAATAACAGGTTCCTGCTGACCGCTCTGCTCACCCGAGTGTCCAGGTTGGAGCCCTCGATGACAGTGACCCGGTTGGCACAGCTGGCCCAAATGCAGTCTTCCAGCGCCAGCAGCGTGCGGACCGGCTCCGACCCCACAGAAACCCGTCTGCCCGACTCTGGGTCCCAGAGTTCCTCTGCAAACCCAGGACATGTCATTCAGCTTGATAAATTCTCAGTGCTCTCTGCTGCTTAAAACCTGCATTTCTCTCTAGGGTTTCCAGGAAGTGCTTCCAGAACATTTTATCTGAGTTCAGCCACAACCATTTTCATAAAATAATTTTTCACTTTCCAAAGTCCTTATCTTTTTTTTGGGGAAAGTGTCCCATTGACAGTTATCATGTTACTAAGTCACAGTCCTATAAACATTCTGTTTCATGCATCAAATTCATAAAACGCAAAATGGGGAACTCTTAATGAACCTTTCCATTGACGTGTATAATGTGGAAGAGTGATTGTTAACCGTGGACCAGTGCTAAACACCCCGACACAATGTAATTTTTTTACTTGTTTGTGCAGAAGCTGTACTGTAATGTTAAAAGACAGATGAAGGGCACCGCAGTCATGAAGAGAGAATTCATTCTGAGCCCAGTGGTGAAGCCGTATATACCAATAATAATTAGCTGTAAATTTTTCTTTATATAAAACACTATATAACCACATTCTTGAACAGAACAAAAATCATACCGCTATTGTAAAACATGCCATAAAATAAAACTGTCCTATTTTCGTTACTGTTGTCATGTCGGGTGTTTTGTGTCACATACAAAAAAACTTTGATTTTAGATGCCCTTATCAGGATTTATTATGCTTATTACGATTCTGTAGTGTACATGCAGTAGTTTAGACGTAGTATATTAAGATTTTTTTTCAATAAAATTTATTTTATACAGTTCAGGAAGGGGTTTAAACCTATAACCTTTATACACAGAGTCTCGTAATAGTTGGGCTTTGAACCTATATGCAGTACAGTGCCAGTCACATTCACGCGGCTCTGCTTTTTTCAGTGATAAACTCAAGGGCAAAAGTCATCCAATCGGCTGAGCGGAATCTCACCTCCGTTCTTTCGGCTGTAAACCATCACCCTTCCGTCCGCCAGGCCGGCGAACAGGAGGTCATGCAGGTGTTTCAGGCACAGAACAGGGCAGCTTTCGGGGTCACGAAAGGTTAGCAGGCACTGTGCAGTGGTGTCCACGCTGCCATACAACAGGATTCTGGGAAATGTAACACAGGAAAATCATGACAGGATCCTCCAGCATGTACGCAGACATATGAAATGTACGCAAATTAAAACAAAATTTAAAGTACACATTTTTTCAGTTTAATCAAAGGTGAAGTTTAATCCAACTGTTAGTGGAACATTACGTTATTCATTTGTACTGTTGATTAGCATATAAAACTTGATTAGTATACAGAGAGCTCTTTTGACTGATGTAGAGCTCATTTTGACTGACCTAAATGTGTTGACACCATGATTTCCCTCAATACAATTCTCACCCACTCATTTCTAATTGTATAGGCAGCAGATAACGGTCCCACTTTTTTCCTTCATAGATTCATGTTTGAAGCTTCTGTTCCCATCTCTTTTGTTGCAGTCTGGTTTTCTTGTAATGCGCTTTTTAGAATTGCATACCGCCAACTGGTTTGAAATCTATTCGTAATGCGATATGTTAGGTGCTCTGGAGCAACATTGTACGAAATGGGAACAAAATCAACAGAATTTTGTAAACTGACAGAATTCTCGCTTCTCTAACCTGCCGTCTTGGAGCCCCAGGCAAATGGTGTTGCCAATCCGGAATGGGCTCTCATTGATGCCCTCCTCGGCCTCGTCCGGTTGACCAAACTCTGAGACGTACTCCAGACACAGGACAGGCGCCCCCACCTGGAAGGACTTCACGGAGCGGGGGGTGGGCCTGTTAAGCGAGAAGATCGCCACTTGGCCCTGGGTGGCGGCTCCCCCGCTGGCCACCTGCACATAAGCAGCGAGAAACAAGCTCAGCCAATGACTGCAATGAAGGGAGTGAGACACCTCTTCTTATTGGCTGGTTCTGCAGCTTCACAGCAGAATTGCTCAATAAGAACAGCTGGCTTGCCCTTCTTCAGGTCTCACTTGCAACTTATCAATTTCCCATAGCCTTACTACCATTTTCGTTTGTAATAAATTTACATATGAGAACAGCTTTATTATAGCCTCCAACTACATCCACACTCTTAGATCTTTTAAATGTGCGCCTGATTAAAAATCTGTGCTTAACAGAAGATCTACAGCAATGGTTCTGTCACCCTGCTCATTTACTGTGAGACACTTGCTTTACAACGGAGGAGCTAATATTCATACGCCCGTTCTCGCTGGGCTATTCAGATGTTTAAGCCAAGGATTAAGGTTTACACAGTTAAGCCTTGTGAACAAAGACAACAGACTGACTTTAATAATAGAACAGCAGACAGAAAATGTTTAATTACTTTTTCTGGGATGTAGCAAGGGGTGTATCTACGTGGAATATCTACGCGGAGAGGGCTGTAGGAGACTGAAATTCTCTGAAGTAGGTGGGCAAACTGTTTTCCCAAGTTTCAATATTAAAATATATACGGAATATTTCAATGATGTTGTCTCATGCAGGGTGTCCCCTGGATAGACTCCAGGCTCCCTGGATAAGCGGTTATGCAAGAAGGAATGATGGAGTATCAAGGTCCTCCATCAAATCACAAACGCACATAATCCAGCTGATCAACACAAAAATAAAACGTCTGCAATCCGCATACAGGATCTTACTGGTATAAGGACTGTGTTTGTAGCTAGCTGCCTTGTTTGGTTCCACACCCTCAGAGATCTCTACACAACAGTATGTTTAGCGGTGGGAGGGGGGACCCGAACATCTGCCCTTTTTCGATCTAAATGAATGAAAATGCCCCATCTTTGATGTTCCGAGCGCCCTTTTTCGATAACCGACTATCTCGCAAAATTACTGGGGCGGGGGGGGGGGGGTTTAGTTGGCCAAAACCCAACGCTGGAGCACCGGCCGGGGGAAAAGTAGGTAAAACAACAAGGGATACCTGCACCAAGCATTAATAACCAGATTACATAACCAAAAATGTTGCAACCCAAC
>JAODLD010000113.1:2617334-2645987 GCA_026781065.1 Mormyrops boulengeri
AAAATTTTGTAATGCTGTAACTTGGGGTGCCGTTGGGGGTACCCCTCACGCCAAAATCCCCCGCCCCCCCCCCCCCCGTGCATGCTGCACAGCTTTCCTCCCATAGTTAAAAGAATGCATATCAGCATTTCAGAATTGCCTATAGTATGTACTTGTGCATGTGTGCGCCCCACACGGGCATCCAAAATGTCTCTCCCCCTTGTGCTACATGCTGCCTGGGACAGATTCCAGGTTCTCCAGAACACTGAGTTGGATAAGTGGTTGATAGATGGATGGGTCATTATTGCTTTCTGCATGAAAATCACATTTTAGTGAGCATATCAAGCAACTTCGAACCCCACACTGAAACTTTTTCAATTTATGCAAAAAACTTTTATCATACATTTATTAAAACATGGTAACACCACATTCCTGCACCTTTTGTTCCCTTTAAAGCTGAAACTCTGAGACTTATTCCATTTCTGTCACCAGTGCCTGATTCAGGTGTCTGTAACGGCTAACATATCTGACTTACGCAGAGGCTGCAGAGATAACTCAAGCCGGCCCTCAATTTAATTAGAATGAGCTTCTCAGTCAACAGCTGTGGAAGGTAACATGCCTTATTCTGTCATTCCACATGCTTTATTGTGTCTCTTTAATGAACCAAATCCCTCACCCCACCCCCCCGCCAACCAGAGACCTGAACACGGTGCAGAAATGTTGAAAGGTACAGTAAAACACCTCTGCCAGATGTATGAATTAGCTTTGATGACGGCAGGATGCATGGCCATGGACCTGGTATAATCAGCAAGTGATTGACACCTCGCAAAAATAATAGAGTCATTCAACTCCTCTGCACACCTGGACCACCTTTGCTAATAATCAAGCTGAACTTGTTCTGCTTACACGGAATGCATTGGCCGTCTTTGAGCCGCCAAGCTGCCGACCGGCTTCACGCGGCCAGTAAGCGCTGATTAGGAATGTGCTACACATTGTTCTCCTGAATGCTGCATTGTGAGCCGTAGCAGCTCATCAGGAAATGAGCAGAGATGCGCGTGGAATAACCGTTGTAGATAGTGGCGAACCAGAGGGAAGCTCACCAGATCTTCCACTGTAGCAATGGAGACCCACGATTTTCCTGTAGCGGTTACCCCTAGTGAAGGTGAATTTTAAGGAAGCACTCACGCTGGGCAACCTTGGCCAGATGCAGACGATTCACCCAGGAGATCTTGCTGAGGGGGCTGGGAGTGTTGAAGACCACCATGAATCTGACGGGGTGTCCTGACCTTGGGAGGAAAACAGAAGCACAGGCCATTGTGTAGTCAGTAAGGATGGAAGAATGTTCACATTTTGGGGAAACAGAACATGTGGTGAGAGATTAGAGACATAGATTAAGGGAATTAATGGATGTGAACCAAGGCTGCAGATGATTCTAACAATTCTGGCCCAAGTTCTTCAAGGAACAAACTGCCCAAAATTTCGCCCAAAGAGTAAAATGACACACAGTTCTTAAATGGTCAATAATTAACAAGAAAATTACAAGAGAATTTTGGCAATGAGCACAAGGAGAAAAACAAGGTTGCCAAAGCTGATACATTCACAATAGCATTGCTGGCAGTGACAGAGTGCTGTGCTTTCACGAGGCACACAATGTCCTGCCGCGCCCGACATATACGAGCTGCCGCTGACTTTACTACTTATGGATTCAACCTAAACCTAAGCAGAATGGTTATTGGTCTCACAATGAGAAATGGGAAGCTAATCTTGGTACTAGATGGGAATACAAATTTACTACACAGGCATTATAATGTTTTCATACTGATTTTGAATTTCCATGAAAATAAGGCACCACTGTCTGGTTATAAAATAAGGATGTTAAAACGACAAAATATAAAATATTTCCTATACAATCTGAAATCATTCTGATTATGATTTAATGATCTTACCCTCAACTGAGTCACACCAAATTAAGAACTGCAGAGACTGACATGAGCAATGTTATGGTTAAGCGCCAGGTTATGTATAATCCTTGAGCGCTGAGTGATTGATGAGTGATAGCCCCGACAGGGACCGTCCCCCAACAGCCAATCAGGCTGCCATCATCTCTGAGACCTTATTTTGTGATGAATCAATCCCATAATGACCTCGTCCTGGACTTGCAGGTCCACTTGTCCTATTGCTGTAGCTCTGGCATTTTAACATGGGTCTTTAAAAAGCAGGGTGATTGGAGCAAGCAATGTAATGTTTAAATGTCAAGATGACCCCTGCACTACTTGATCTGAGAAGCTACATTAAAATATATGTCTATAAATGAAAAAAAAAATATTTTTTCTTTATTTGAACGCTAAATAATGAATCATGGTGTAACTGAAACCCGAAAAGCTAGCTGATGTGTTCATTTTTTTGTACATTCAAAAACATTTTGCATTTCCCTCAAACCGGTGACGCATGACATTTGCACGGTTGACGTCGCGCCGCCCCAGAGGCAGAATATTCCAGAAATGGAGCCATTGACAAGCTGTTCCTTGTAACGGGCTCCTTGTGTACCCATGGCAAGAGCGCCATCCGCTAACTATGTCACCTGCCAGCCCCCCCACGGGGACCTGGCCACCTGCCACTCCACCTGCTCCCCCTACGAGTGCCGGTGTGATGATCGGCCACACGGCTTCAGCTCGTGCTTAAGCCCTGCTCTCGCCTGCAAGTTGCTCTACCCTGTGTGCTTTACTTAGGCCCTCTGCCACCGCGGAGTGAAATAAGGCATGCAATCATGCCTAATGCTGGCACACAAATGCAGCAGCCGAAAAATGGAATTCACGGGGAAATCTGTAGACAGAAGAATCATGGAAATGCTCACCAGTATAAGCTGGTGTAAACCTAGATACGCACCAGTTATCTTGCTGAAAGTTTTGGACCCTGGAAGACCTTGGATTAGAGTACAACTGGAAAGATCCCTAGATGACCAGCAGCCTTTTGGTCAAAAGTCCATAATATCTTCTGCCCAGAGGTGGAAAGTTCAGGTCCATAAAGTACAAATCCAGACTAAGGTCGAGTACACTGTGACTGTGGTTCTTCATACTCAGCTGGATGGTTGAAACAAAACCTTGATCTGGATTTGTACTTTTTGCCCTTCAACTTTTCACCTCCTGCTACTGCTTCATAACGCATGGCCAAGAAAGAAGAGTTGATGTGAGGTAGAGGACCTGTCAATTATTGCCAATGAGCATCAAGCGATATCGAGGGCTAGCTGGGCTTCTAAACTAATAACCAACACAAGACATGGTACGGAGATCTGCTAACTCCACTTACCCATCTCTGTATCAGAGGTGTGCTTCAACTGACAGACCTGCATGCCAAGTCCGTCTGTATGCAACAACTTCAGTATGTGTCACAGTTCAGAAATATTCGGTACTTGGATACAATTTTGTCTTTTCTTAAGATACATGAACTCCATACTAAAAGAATCATTGCAGACTTTGAGGATGAACAAAGCAGCTCGTGATGCACTGATGACAAGGCCAGCCAGCAGCTTAAATTGTAAATGACTGGTCAGAATGTAGCATGGAAATCTCCAGAAAGGCTGAATTGTTGTGATTTCACCCAGCCCTGGGGCTGGTGGAACTAATGGAGTTTATTATTTTACACTAATTATTATATGTTTATCGGAAGCATGTAAATTTCAGCACAGTCAGGCGTGAGGAGTCATCATGAGAATCATTCGGCACCCAGGCTCGGTAAATGGCAGCTGAAAATAGTCCTGAATGGTTTCTCCTGAATGGTCTATTCAAACCATGATTCTGCTATTCAAAATAATGGATATCCAGATCTGCATTCAAATTAACATTGTAACACCACTTTCCATTGCATATTGCACATTCTGTGGAACATCTCTACACCCTAAAACTCGACCTGTACCCGGCCACACCCTGAACTTCACACCTACTTGTCTGGTTTCCCTGGGACTAGCAGACGAAGGCGGCACTTGTTGGCGTTCTGGATCTCATCCTCCTTCATGCGGATGAGCCTCTGGAGAGCAAGACACCAGTCCTGCCCCACCGTCGTATTCAGGTTCTACAAACGGAGAGGTGTGAAATATTCAGACACCTCAGTCCTGCCCCACCGTCGTATTCAGGTTCTACCAACGGAGAGGTGGGAAATATTCAGACACCTCAGTCCTGCCCCACCATCGTATTCAGGTTCTACAAACGGAGAGGTGTGAAAGATTCAGACACCCCAGTCCTGCCTCACTGTCGTATTCAGGTTCTACAAACGAAGAGGTGTGAAATATTCAGAGACCTCAGTCTTGCCCTCCTCCCATATTCAGGATCTGCAGAGAGTGTGTTTGTGTATGAAAATGAGCATGTCAGGCTCCAGTCTGATGCATAAAAGGAAAGACAAATATTCTCTGGATAACTGCATATGTAGCAGTTGAAGGCAGTTACAGGAAATTATTGCACCGCCAATGCTAGTGCCCACATAAAGAGCATTTTTTATTGCTTACATCGGCATGCATTTACAAACACAGATTACGTGTTTATGGTTAATTAGCTACATAATGGTACAACAACAGTTCCTTAATCCTTCACATTTTCTATCGTCTCAATCCAATCTCAGACTGCTTTGAACATACCTTAAATAATGCATAGTGTCATGGCAGTTGCACATTCCGCGTTCCCTTAGGACCCGCAAACCACTGAGCCACAACTCTCACTGATATCATTTATCCGTCGTGTCCCTGGGCTTTTCAAAAAAATCGCTCCAGATTATACATCTCAAAACTGTGCCCACCACGTGACTAAGTAATTCCATTTTGAGACTGACAATAAAATTATCCAAACATCCCATATCCAACACATCAGTTAAATGGTGGCATCCACCAGAAACTGCCAGAAAGAACAATGGTTTTCTTCACTTTACACCTCAACTTGCTGTGTGTATGTCTAAAACAAAATTAAAATGTTTAATAAACACAGATATAATAATTAGTGTAGTTATAATAATAGTTCTTACCAAAAGGTGTAACGTTAACTTTGAATCATAATACTGAATTATATGTCTGAGACAGGAAGTAGGACGTTCCAGTGGAAGAGGGGGATTATTATTTTCTTTCCGAAACCTTCTTTTTATGTGTATAACTGTATTTCTCTGAATTTCGAAGAGTTATAAATAAATGACATGTCAAACAATAGGAGCCACATTCATAAGCTAAATGTAGAGTAGACTGGAAATGGCCTGATGTACCTGGTACGCTCCTTGCAATGTTCCCACAAGCAGTGTGATCTCCTCCACCACGGAGAGGTCATGCTGCAACTCCGTAAGCTCCTGGAAGAGTCGAGGTGGTCCTAGGAAGACCTTTCCTGGAAGAGGAAGTCACACCATCAACTAAAAGATGTCACGACTCACCATTTTCATCTCACCTCCAACCTTTTCTTCAATTCATTGTCAAAACAGGCACGCTACATCATAATGTCGAACTCCGATGTGCTAATAAACACCTGCAAAATAATAGAAATCTGTGAGTGTATGATTGCATTAAGCTTGGGAGTGTGTCAGCATCACAAACAGCTGTGACAGGCTGAGCTGTACTCTGTCAAACCCTCAATACTTTGTCCTATTATCTGTGCCGGGTGATGTGTGATTTATTTATCACTATTGTTTGTTCAGCCACAGAACCTAAATCCAATAAGTAAACATTGTGGCCACTTTGAATCAGAATGGCCCATTGCCTAGCAAGAAAGGCACACGGGTCTCATTAAACACAAAACGCTCAATCGATTAGAATCACACTTCTAATGCAGGCTCTCACTCCTGACTTTCGCCTTTGTAGGCAATCAATAGCTTTGTTTCACTCAGCACGTCCGCTGCCTTAGTTCACTGCATTGTACAATCCGAAGACACAGTGACGCCTCATTTACAGATGAGAACCGGCTCGCTCGGTCACGTAAACCCTGGTGAAACGAGTAGCCAACAGCAGGTGTTGTCATGATATCCAACAAGCCATGACCATTTAAACAATGATATGATTGCTCCGCAGACCATTGGATTTGAACACACAACCTGCCAAATACAGGCATGGATCCACACTGATTGTCCCGATTCAGCCCTCACTATAAACAGATTTGGGCTCGTGCTCCGCCAAACCCTGCTACCCCGAGGATGCTGTTTGGTTCATATGAAATCTGTCCCCTCTGCATTAACTCGATTCAGATCATTTTTATATAGCGCCTTCCATAGCAGAAGCCCCAAGGTGCTTTACATCTTTACATATGTGTGTTGTAATCATTAACCACTAATCAGATAACCACTAATCTGCTAACTGCTAAGTTTAATTCAAGAACCCTAAACTGATAAACCACTAAAAATATAGTGGAAGCTGATGATAACCACTAACTACTTTTATTTATATGAATTCATATGAATTTAGCTTCGGTTTGGTTTTTGGCTCTGAAACCTTTCAATCAGTCTAGGTCAGGGGTGGCCAATCTTATTGGCAAAGGGCCGGTGTGTGTGCAGGTTTTGGGGTAACCTTTAGGTCAGCTGTTCACACCCAGGTGTGAGGACTCTTCAGCCAAGCAGTCCTCTAATTAGTAATCTAATTAGGCAGTTGCCATGAAAACCCGCACACACAGTGGCCCTTTCTGGATAAGATTGGCCACCCCTGGTCTAGGTAAATGTAAGTGACCGATGACAAAGCCCATTTAAACTACAGTACCTTAAATCTGATAGGTTATCCGGCTAAGCAAGAAATCCAGCTTTGTAATACTGGCCCCTGTTCTCCACTTAGTTCAGAGTACCCGAGTTTAAATTGACTTTATCTTCGTTCACTTACATGTAGCCCAGATTATGTCATGGTAATCGACCACTCACGTCTTGTGTTTACACATAGTCAGCCAGCAGCGTGCCAGATAGACTGTTGCAGATACACTCACATCAGACAGGAACAAGTATGTATTAAACTTTATTCACTTTACCTGTAAAAATTCTTAGCAGGTTAACATTAGTTGAACTAAATTTAGCGGAAGCCAATTGGTCCGTAACGGTTTCCAATGTTAGCGTAAACACTAAGCCCGTAATGAAAACGTTAGCTTTACTGATTAGCAGTTAGCACGGCCCTGCCCAGCACTGGTTGTAATACATCGCTATATCATTTACACATTAAATGTCAGCAGAAGGATGCTCAAGTAAATTGTTCTCCACCCTAATCCTTACATGATGACAGAATCTGCAGTACGTTTGATCCAAGTGCCGGCCCACCTGCCTATGAAGTCAGATACCACAGTCAGGAATATACAGGTGACACAATGCAACAAGTCGTCTGTATCCCATTCAGCTTTGTCCCCTGTATTTGCTCTGATAGACTGCAAGCTCCTTATGGTCCTGTGCTGGATGGATGGATGGATGGATGGATGGATGGAAAGAAACAAACCGACCCTTGACTAAATACAAACCTACCAAACATTTCCTTGATTACAACAAGCTCTTCTTGATTACAACAAGCTCTTAGAGCAGGACTCACAATTACCAACGGGTGAATGTACTATACTGCTTTGCCACAATTCTCTGGCACCCAGCT
Source organism: Mormyrops boulengeri (assembly GCA_026781065.1). Taxonomy (NCBI): domain Eukaryota; kingdom Metazoa; phylum Chordata; class Actinopteri; order Osteoglossiformes; family Mormyridae; genus Mormyrops; species Mormyrops boulengeri. The sequence continues at coordinate 2,624,884 of JAODLD010000113.1, forward strand.
ATAGGGGCACAGAGTCCTGAATTCTTTGATTTCTGCCTTAGATTTGGGACAATGGGAGAAGAAGGATCATGGGAGTTCCCAGGGGGACAAGCTATTTCATCAATAAGTTGGGATTGCTGGAGATGAAAAATGAGCCCATTTGAGCTGAGGTGGGAGGTACAGTGGTGGTGGCGGCAGTGGTGGCGGTGTCTTTGGGGGGGGTTTGGCGATGACTGGCCCCCTCACTCTATAGCCGGAAGGCAGCTTGCTGTGACTGAGTGCAATTAAAGCAACCAATTGTGACGTGTGGCCAAGCGGACATTCCTAAGCAGGCAGCTCAGACCCGCGAATTTTACTCGCTTCTGTCAAATCCACGGCTAGAAAGGCATCGTCAATACTTCAGCGAGATCCTCGCTGGCGTGGAGACTCACAGCACCAGCGCGGGGTTGCCCCAGAGTTACAGAATAAATACATTCCGGTTCACAAAGCGCGCACACCGACAGCAGGATTCAGACCTCCTAATTAAATGTAATCTAATCCATCTCTCCAGACAGAAGGCAACACTCTAAACAAACATATGGTTTATCAAAGCATGAAATGAGATTGTGATCACGCCTCAGTGTTTTAAGTCACAGCCTAAATCGCTGCAGTTTCCCTTTTGATATACGTCAAGAGATCAGAGGTCGATAAATGAACGAGCTGTAAAGCAAACTCTGTATTGGGGCAGGAAAAGCTTTTATTTTTAAACTCTTATTGCTACTTGAGTTGTGATGATTTTAGGACTACAAAAAAGCAAAAATGAGAGCACCCGAGGGCTTGGTGACCTCCGCTTGCTCACCTGAGATGTTCGTGTTGCTAGCCCTCTTGGTCCCGCTGTGCTGGAACAGGGTCTCTTGGCTCTCCAACGCGTCCTGGCCGACTTCCACCACCTTCACCTGCAGGAGAGGGGCGCTCCACTTCACCGTGTACTTCGGACCCACCGGAACCAGACTGCTGATGTCAGAAGGACCCCTGATGGTGAAAACACATGTTTGCTACCTGGTCCTCGCTAATTCTGGGGCAGAACGTCACGGTGGTGGGCTTTGCGGCTGATTTCATGAATATCAGGGGAGAAGCTTTACGAACAAACGATGATTTCAATCACACAATTAGGAGGCGAGGTGAAATTAAAACCTGCATTCTGACAGCGTTCGAGGACGGTGACTGTCAATGTCTGCTTTAATTAAAGATCTCAAAGCGACAAAGATTACAAACAGCACTTTGGATAATCATCGAAAAAAGGCCCGGTTCAGGAAATTAGAACATTTATGATCAGCGTTATTCATAAGCACCCGAAGATCCCCCTGTTGCTTCAACGACGCGTCCACATTGCTATTCATGGATTTGCGGTAATCACGCACAATCAGCACTTGGCATCGGCCCTTTAAGACTGAGGTGCGGATGCGAAGCCAAAATCGTGGAGATCTTTTGAGCTCCAAGAAACGCAGAAAGATAATTATTTTCACGCTGCGAGCAAAAAAGCTGCTGATAAATCGTTTAGGGCAGACGAAAAAAAACTTTACCTGAGTTCATCAGTGACGTGAGCAACGTTACTGTCAAACCTATTACTGGTGAAGGGGTGCAGAGAGGAAACAGCAGAATTTTCAGAAGTGACTGATGATGATAGTGACAGTGAAATGAGCAAACAGCCTCTGAATGATGAACAGAACTCTTACTGCAGTGTAACTCCTGTGCAAATAATCAAACACCTCGAAAGGAGGGCTGCTGTATTGCTGTTAGTGTGCCGGGGAACATGTTTGATCACGGTCGTCAGGGGAACCGAAGGTGGCCACTGGCCAACTTGTGGGCGCTCACTTGATGTTGATGTTGGCGCAGATGAGCGTGTCGTTTAGGAGGAAGACCTTGCGCTCCTTGGATTTGAGGACCTGCCCCTTTTCCCCATACACAGTCTCGATGAGCGTCTCGCAGAGGATCAGCTGCCTCTGGTCCGAGTTCAGCAGCTACAGGCCGAAATGTAAATCATGTGACAGTTAGACAGGTGAATGCAATATCTGATATACATAAATACATGAAATACATCAAAAGATATATATATATAATCATAGCCAAATTATTTAAAATAGATAAATGACGAGTTCTGTAGTATAAGGCTTTGTCAGAAGTCAAGGCATTATTGATGTGATATATGTATAGAATTAAGAGATCAGTGGTCATTGCTGACACACCACAGCACACAGTGCACAAAAACGAAATGTGTCCTCTGCATTTAACCCATATGTGACATCGTGACATAGCAGGGGGCAGCTAATTCAGCGCCCGGGGAGCAGTGCTTGGGGGCGGTACCTTGCTCAGGGTACCTCAGTGTTGCCTTGCTGGTCGGGGAACCATTAAGACACCGCTGCCCACAATTAATATTTTTATATATATATAGGGGTTAAGGTTAGGGTTAAGGTTGGGATCAAGGGTTAGGGAAAGGGGGTTAAGGGGTTTTAGGATTAGGGAAGGGGATGGGGGTTAGGGTTAGTTTATAATATATAAACTATATTACAGGTAAAAAAAAAAAGATGTTTAACTGAACTGCTCTTTAAAAACAGCAATAGCATGAATGAGGCTTCAGACCCCGGGTGGGATTATCCTGTGTTGTCAGTCACATTGGTTAAAGCGCTACCTACTAAAAGCAACCTAAAGTTCTGCAATGCAATTAGACTGCCCACTGGAGGCCATTGGAGGCACAGGCAGGAAAAATAAATCGGTCAAATGTTTGAAAAACGCTGCCTGCTGCCCTTTGCTCAATCACAAAGTACTTTGAAACTGAAAGTAAACTTAGTTTCGACATCCTGAGACATGGAGGAACACACATCACTATAAGATATTAAAAAAGGGAAGCTTTAAAGAGCATGAAGCTCCCCAGTCGACCACCCACTAGGCTACATACCGCTCAAAGCAGAGAAATAAAGAATAACTTCAAAGCCAGAAATGCTTGCTTAGTTCTTGAACATGTCCTGGGATACTGTCAAAAGTAGACTTTAAGAACACATTAGGGAATGCATTGTTTAACCTCATTAGAAATCTGAGGCTGTGAGACTATTAGTGATTGATGATCCGCCATCTGTCATTATGCAGCACTGTAAGTATATATCAATGATTGCATCTAAGTATGTCTTCCTATCTACCCACACATACAGACAGACATCTTTCTGTGAGACTATTAGTGATTGATGATCCGCCATCTGTCATTATGCAGCACTGTAAGTATTTATCAATGAGTGCATCTAAGTATGTCTTCCTATCTACCCACACATACAGACAGACATCTTTCTGAGTGATTTCGGCTCTATTGCCGTGTCTTTATTGTCACTGTATCTGTGGGTAGTACTGAACTCACAGAAAGTCTTGGGACGCTTGCTTAATTCAGTAACAATACTGCAAATTTATTGGTTTTAAAACAAAATCATCACTTTATTCTTTATTTTGATAAAATATATATTACGTTAGAAATAACTGGAAGCTTTAACATAAAACATTAATTTCAAGTAGTAATACATTTAAACCCAGCTTATAGTTCTGTAAGAGTGTTCGGAGTTAAGAAATTAATTGACTAGCAGTCTCATTGGTTGCTTTTTAATTACTAACACCTTTGCAGTAACATAAAACACCAAATGTGTGTTCAGTATCCCTATGGGAGCCAGTGACCACAGCTGCAATTAACAGCAAAATGGCAAGAACAGGTCTGAATGAGTCAGTCAAAAAATTATCACGCTTAATAAAAAGAAAATGACTGTGGAAAATATGTGCCGATGTGTTAAATGTTCCTTATCAATGGACTTTTGTTATGAAACCAGTTTCATAACATTATCACAGAATTAAGCAACTGTCCACGACTTTCTGTGAGTGTGCTTTTGCTAGGTGCGGCGGTGAGCGCGGCACACGGACCTTGCCGAGATTCCGGTCACTGACACTGCGGGCCAGCTGCTGGATCTCCGACACCTGATCGGCCACCCGCTTCTGCTCGTTCAGCTTCTCGGCCAGCGTCTCCAGCTCAGTGAGGGCCAGCTGCAGGGGCAGCCGGTCGGGGTGGCCTTTCGGAGTGTTCTTCAGCATGTCCTGGGCAAGAGCAACGCACAAGGGCCTCCGGTAAACACTCCAGGCACCTGTCGCACTGCCGCACTGTTATTAAATAACACAGATGTTCTTGGCAGCGTCCGTTATCAAGCGACAGATGACAGGGAACATTTTCATTATGTGCTGACATATTATGACTTAACAAGCATGGACACATCTGGCGAGTTTATCTACAAAATTTTTTTTTTTCTACATTTTAATAATTAAATTCAATTAATTTACACAACTGCCACCTAGAGGCCAGCATGTAGATTCTAAGAAGACTTTATACGGTAAGTTTAAATAGTAAAAGTTTTAGTCAGTAGAAGATTCTTTAGTGCCAATAAATGCCTGATGAGACCTTTGCCAGTGTGACATATATTTCTTTCGCAATGACTTTCTGTTCCTCTTGCCACATAGTTATGGGTAATTCCAATGCAAACTTCTGGATTTTGGTATATGCACGATTTGATTTCCCCATGTTTAGAAAAAGGTTCGGCTAAAGTGATAAGTGAGGATTTGACCTCATGAGATGCATTTTATGGAATGAACTACGACTATTGGATGAGCTTCTGAACCCAAAAGAATTCTGAACACTAAAGTATTTGCAACCGAGATCAAGTGAAAATATGTTAATTCTGATGATGTCCATACAAACCAGAACAGTTAATTATATCTGTATAACTAGTACACAACCTTGTCAGGACAGAGAAACTGCAGTGGCAGCCCAGTTTCATATTCATTTCTTCTGCATAAAACACAAAGCTGTAATGCCTGGTTAGAATGCAATCATCACTGAATGTCTCAGAGGCGCTTCGGTTAAATCTAAAATATAGATTTCCTTAAGGCAGTCCTTCCCAACCCGGTCCTCGGAAACCCGCAGACGGTCCATGGTTTTAGCTCCCTCCCAGCTCCCTGCCAGACAGTCTACATTTTCGCTCCCTCCCAGCTCCCAGTAGGAGCAAAAATGTGGACTGTCTGCGAGTGCTCGAGGACCGGACTGGGAAGCACATTCGGATAAGAATTATTCCCACTCCACGGATCTCAGATTTGTGAAATCACTGCACCTGCTTCTTTTTCTAACCTACACTGGCATGTTAACCTCTGAAAATTAATATATTTTAAATTAACATAGATTTCAGACATGTGACTTAGGTCTCATTTTTAATTCCCTTTTATACTGCTGGGACATTTAATAGAATAGAATTCCTTTACTGTTGCTGCAGATGAAATAAAGTCCAACAAAATGTAATCTTCTCATATTTCATCGTGAGAGTGAAGCTGGAGATCAGAGAGCAGGTCAGCCATTTATACAGCGCTCCTGCAGCAGTTTTTGGGGTTAAAAGTCTTGCTCAAGGACCCCACGGTGATATGATCATTCTGCCGACCACGGGATTTGAACCAGCGGCCTTTTGGTCACCCACACACAAATTACTTTAGAAGATACTGTACTGAATACAGAATGAAACACATGATTTAGCCAATAAAATTAGAAAAAAAATACAGAACTCGCCCCAAGTTTTGTCGAATGCTGCCTATGTACCTGCATCCTAAGATACACTTTTGCCCCTCCTTAAAACAGGATACCAGGCAGGACAAAACAGTCCTGAGAGCACAGCCTTCGGGGCTCTGACCTGCAGCAGGAGGATGAACTGGGGGAAACGCTGGATGGGCTTCACCATCAGGCCATAGAGGGTGATCCTGTCCGCACTGGAAGCCTGCTTCTTCTGGGCTCAGAAAGCAACAGGATACGCTTCAGTAAGCTTGTATGTGATGTTCAACATGGGATTTCAGCCAGAAAAGAACTAAGAACAGACTGTATGAACTGGTAAAACGTTGGACATTCCATGGCCGAGCAGCAGCCTCACAACACCAATTGCAAAGTCAAGCATCAGATGGAATGGTGTAAAGCATGCTGCCACTGAACCCTGGAGTAGTGGAAATGTGTTCTGTGGAGTGACAAATCACAGTATTCTGTCTGGCAGTCTGATGGATGAGTCTGGGTTTGGCAGATGCCAGGAGAACGTTACCTGCCTGGATAATGTTATGGGGTTGTTTTTCAAGGGTTGGGCTAGGCCCCTTAGTTCCAGTGAAGGGAACTCTTAATGCTTCAGACATTTTGGACAATTCGATGCTTCCAACTTTGTGGGAACAATTTGGGGAAGGTCCTTTTCTCTTCCAGCATGACTGTGCCCCAGAAATCAAGGTCATGTTTGGGTGAGTTTGATGTGGAAGAACTTGACAGGCCCGCACAGAGCCCTGACCTCAACCCCAACAAACACCTTTGGAATGAACTAGAATGGAAACTGCGAGTCAGGCCTTCACGTCCAACATCAGTGCCTGACCTCAGAAATGTTCTTCTGGTTGAATGGGCAAAAATTCCCACAGATACACTCCAATATTTTATGGAAAGCCTTCCCAGAAGAGCGGCAGCTGTTATAGTTGCAAAGGAGAGACCAACTCCATACTGATGCCTATGGATTTAGAATGGGGTGTCATAAAAGTTACTGTGGGTGTAATGACCAGGTGTCCCAGTACTTTTGTGCACATGCTGTAGCCCCCTCAGGTAGAAATTGCAGCAAAGTCAGAGAGAAAATGGATGCTTGGGAATGTCGAAGGGGAAGGAAAGTGGTCAATCACCTTGAGAAACTCCAGAAAAGCCAGTTTGGATATGCAGGCTTTTTTAATAAGGGCCATGGCGTTGGTGAAGTTGTTGACGTAATCACTGTACACGTCGAGCACCATCGACTTGGAAAACTGCAAAGACAAAACCGGCTGGCATGATGAGGTGTGCAGGCGGATTGAAGTTAATTTCAGTTATCAGAAACATTGAAATATTAGCCATGTAGATGGCAACACCTTCCCAGAGGTAAGTTAAATCAAGGAATTGAAATTAAACAGCTAATTCTTGAAAAATATTAATGGCAGTCCAAAGCTACAACTTTCCATGGGAAGCCAATTATGATTGTGTCTCTCATCTAAGTAAACCAATCAGGAGGCTTCTTACTCTTAGTTATACCAGAGATCCTCAGTGAAATACAATGTAAAAGCTGAGTTATGGATGCTCATTATTAATAGTGTAAACAGCAACTGTAGAAAATCTGTAAAAAGCTAAAGAAAAAGGGTCAGGAAAGAGAGTGTGTTTTGCTCTCAGGAGGAATTCATCATAAAGAAATGTATCGTTACTTAGGAAAATAATCTCTCTGTCTCACTCTTTAATAGAAACAAAAGATCACCTGGCTTATTCCTAATAAACACCCACATACACAGACTGCGTGGCAAGAATGTCAGTGTATCACAAAATAAAGTCACATCATCGCCAAAAACCATCAGGTTCCCACAAAATGTGTTTGACGTCGGTGTCCCTCGAGTCTCACAGAGGCCACGAAGAGGTCACCGATCTTCTCGCTGTGGTCCCACTCGGCCACACGTGAGGCCAGTGCAATCTGGAACATGGAGTGGCACTGGCAGATCTCCCGCAGCCGGAAGAAAATGGGCCGGATCTTCCTGAGGCTCAGGATGCGGGGCTCGGCCTCCATTAAAGGCTTCTGGTACTCCTGTGTGGGGTGACAATGGACAAGGAGGATCAGGCATTGACCCCATAGCAGTGGGTGAGCAATTTAGGCAAAATACAACGATTGTAGAATTCACTGCTAGGTCTAACCAGAGGGCCTGCTGCTCCTTTTATGGCCTGTATTCTCTCTACAAATGCTTCAGTGTATCTCGCCTGTAAAGTTTACAGCCTTTCACATAGATTTATGCATTGAAGCCTGGTGCAAACACAAATGAGCTGAGTGGGTAGCATTGTAGCTTCACACTCCAGGGATACTGGTTGAATCCCTGCACTCCGTTCTGTGTTTATGGACTTTGCACGCTCCCCCTGTTCATTTATGGTTTCTCATATCTCTTTCTGCAGTTTGACAAATTGGTGTACCTGGAAATTCTAGACCCCTTGACAAAATGTCACCTTGGACCCCCCGGCCAATTTAACGCATAATTTTATGGTGTCTGGATGGATGGATGGATGGATGGATGGGTGTCTGGATGGATGGGTGGCAGGATGGATGGATGGATAAAGGGCAGGTACTGGTCCCCCGTCACCATAAACGATTTCTCTAAGACTACACGGGAACCCCTGCTTCCCCATAAAAATGCCAAAAATAATTTAATTAGCCAATGCATCAATGTATCCATCCATCCATCCTGTCACCCATCCATCCAGGCACTCATCCATCCATCCTGCCACCCATCCATCCATCCATCCATCCAGCCATCCATCCGTCTTCCTCAACCACTTATTCAGCAGAGGGTCGCAGTATTAACCTGAAACCTATGCCCCCCTACCCCAGCAGGTACAGGGCCAGAAGCAGGGACACTCCTGACAGAATTCATTTTATTTGCGATTAAAAGTGTAATCTGTCTTAGTAATTGAACCACAGCGTTGATCGTTTCACGCAAGTTGCTTTTGACAACATGTACGTTAATTTTCCCTTTGAAACCAGCAGAAGTACAGCCCATCGATGCAGTGCTTCACTGGAAGTCTATTGAAGGCTGTTGTATGCTTCATCTGTGGAGAACAGACTAAAGCGAATATGGCCCGATTACGCGTTTTTGGAGCCTGCCCGGACGACCGTGCTTCACTGGCAGTATATGGAAGACTCTTGTCTAAATGGAGAATAGACTAAAGTTTAATGGTGATTATGCTCACATTAAGTGTTTTTAGAGCCCGCCCCGACGCCGTGCTTCACTGGGAGTCTATGAGAGCTTTAGACATAGTTTTTGCTTAGGTTACGCTGACTGGACAGATAGACCTGCAGTCAGATATTTTGGACCTGCCTGGAAGCCAGGCTTCTCTGCACAAGACAGGTACCAATAACATTACTGCTCATGACTTTCACATGGTGTCTGCAGTGTTGGCCTGCAGCATTCGCCCATTCTGCTGCATGCAGGAACGCAGAAGCTTTTTGCTGAAATCCGGAGTGACAATTTATCGTGTTACAGGTCATCTTTAGCCATCGACATTTGTAAATATTGTAAAAATAGTCATTGTCATTGAGTTTTTAGTTTGATCGTTTGCTTAATTTTCAAGTTGAGTCATTTTTAGGCGACTGGTTAGTTAGCTTGCCAACTAAGCTGTGTGCATTTAAGCTGAGCTAGAGGCTTTGAAGGAACATGGCGGACGCTGCAGCTAATGTTGATTACATTCTAAAGGAGTCCTCTGATGAAGGAGAGCGGAATTCACGTGTAAGGAGCTGGCCTGTTGAAATACATCCTAAAAATCACTCTCCGCCAGTGGCAGCCACCCACCTGCAGGATCCTCTTCAGGGACTCAAGATAGCTTCGCTCACTCTGGACGATGGAGCCCAGGATATGCCGTCTAACGACCTGAGCAGGAAACAACGTTCAGAGACAATGAGTCGGGTGCAACAAACATTTAGCTGAATCTCTCCATCATTATGAAACCAAGTTAGCTGATGGAGCTACCCTTTGTGGGGTAACCCCCCCTGCCCCCCAGGATGTATGACAGATACTTAATGGCGCACGGCAAATTGATAAGATGTGGTGCGCCTGAGATGTAAAAGAATCAACTTTAATTACATCGAATGAGCAAAGCATGATTACACAGAATTAAGCAAACAAAAGTTCTCATTTTATGCAAATTCTTGGCCTTGGCATGACTCAACACATAATGGAGTCCTAGCTAAACAGGCAGAGGTGGAATCAGCCTTCACGGACAGTTTAGCAATGCCTGTTGGCTCATAATACTCAATTCAGAACAATAACTAATAAAAAGATTCATGATACAGAATCATAAATGAAAGAAATGTATCAGAAAATAATGTCATAGGCATAAAATTTCAGCATTAAAAGCAGTGCATTTAAAAATGGATGCAATCAACTCGGTCTACTTTGACCAATGTTATGACTAAGGATTATCCAGGTAGTTAAAATATCTGGCCCTTTTTTTGCTATTGTAGACTAGGGCATGGTGACCTGAATTTGCCCATACACTCAATACTGAGTGCTCAGCTGGTCACCCTGACTGGTCATGTGACCCAGCTTGCACACCTGCTGGCTGCTAAGTCCTTCTGGCATAGGGGCCAGTTCCGCAGGCGGGTGCTTCAGGTCCGACACCATCACGTCCAGGTATCCGGCGTCATCCTCCACGTCTTCTGCAGCGGAACATGGCAGGATCAGGTTTACGCCTCACTTTGGAATGCGTCTCCATGGAAACGGCTACGACAGCCAAATGCTAAATAAGGCTAATCCCCCAGGACACACTATGATTACATATAGGTCACCTCTTTATTTTTAGTAAAAATACCACATGTGGAACCCAGTTATACCTACCAGCACCTGTGTACGAGCCACCCACGGGTCAGACTAACCGGACGATTAACCTGTATTTTCACACAAATTTTTTTGATTTTAAAAACTGCTGTTTGGGGGAGATATTTTGCAGATAAGCATTAACTAGCTATTTTAGGCAAAAAAAATGTGTTAAACATAAGAAAATTCATTATGAAGTTTCTATTATGAAGGAAACCTTCAAAATATTTTTTCATTACGAGCAATAATCTGAATGCTTCCAGATCCATGTGGCATTCTTTTGGAAAACCACAGAAACAGGAAAATGTAATGAATTCTGCCTTTTTAATATTACACCTCTTAACTTAATTCACATAATAGGTAGAAATATAGAGTATGTCTGTTAAATGTGTTATTATCTCATCATGTGCCGTTCACTGAAGAAAGCTCATGTCAGACGCTAATCATCGCACACAGTAAGTCACCGATAGGAGGCTTTTCCCTAATCACTGACATTCACCTTTTGCACATTTAAAGAGCTGCAACTAGAGCGTTTCAGGTTCTACAGCAAGACCTGCTCCTATGACAGGTACCGACAAGTCAGGACCTTAATAACTATATAACCTGCAGGCGTGATCAGAACTGACAGTGTCGCAAGATGTATTTTTAAGCACACGACATGTGTATTGAGACATACAATATGTACTGTTATTATACAGTGCATATTGCAACTATTGTAAATAAATAAGTGAAATACAGACACGGGTACAGGTAAAGAGTTTGCATGTACATTTCTAAAGGTTTTCTCTGGCTGGAGCGAGAGATGCGTTCCCCCTCCCCCCCAAGTCACCTGAATTCTCCTTCTTCTGCAGGAAGGAGACTTTGCGCATCATGGCCAGCCGGGTCTTTTCCAGTCCATCCTTGGTACCGTTCCTGGCTGCTTTCATTATCTGCTGCACCTACAATTGGTTGGATGGCGGTGGAACAGAAAGTGAGCCAAATGCCAGGAAGAGAACGAAAGCCGCCTCTATCCGCAGGTCAAGCAGACGGATCTGGCCGATGCGACGCCACGGCGCGGGACTTTTTCAGCGGGACAAACGTCACGTTACTTATCTCTCCGGGACAGATTACATGCTCCGGGCCGCTGCTGCACCCCAATGCGGCCGTCTCCAGCACTCTGAACCCGCCGGAGAAGATTTCGTACCGCAGTAATAAGTCAGAGTGGTTTTTAATACACTGCTCCAAGAATTCAGCTTATTAATTAGGAGCTTTTGGAGACGTCTCTGGGTAACTCCTCCAGATATTTATGCCTTATTTATGTATCACCATGGCCTTATTGCACAGAGTGGAAAAACCCTGCGGGACCCAGTTCTGTGAGAGAAAGCTCACCGGCTGGAGAATAGTTCTCAGGCTGGAACTTTTATTGGCCCGGGTCTATGTTGTTTCTGCATTGCTTGGGCAGTCCCCGGGGGCTGGGGCAGCCTACCTTGGCATCGTAGCTCTGTTTGATCTGTGTGACATCGCGGCCCCCCAGCCGCATGGCCAACTCGCGCCTGGTCTTGGCACAGCGCTCCTTCAGTCGCCGCACGTCTGGGGAGAGCTGTGGGTGTCGCCGTGGCAACGGGGCCCCATGAAGAAGGGGAAGCAAGTTGGGCAGGGAAGGGAGAGCAAGAGGAAGGGGGGGGGGGGCACATGATGGGATGAGTCAAAAAGAAAACCGAATGGCTAATACAACACAGAGACTAAAAATAAATGCACAGGGCAAAAAGTGAAGCAGGGAAATGTAGGGCACACCAATGAGGCTTTCACAGAAAACACAGTAACAGTGCAGACACCCTGGGCCTTCTGCACCCCGGCATTCGTTCTCCCCGTTCCTCAAACGGCACGGCTCAAGCAGACCCTGCTCTCATCACAACCGGCCCTCTGTGAACAAAACACCGTCTTAGGCTGCAGCCACACAATGGAGACGGGCCAGATCTGTATCTGCGTGAAGTCCCAAAATGAACATCATTAAACTATTACGACTGCTTGACAATATGATAACTCCTTTGTGCTGCAAAACAGTGACATTACATACAGCAGCTGAAAAAACCCACTGTCTAACTGTAAATGCACCATCAGCGTTTACTAACAGCTTACTTACATTAGAGAATCCAGAATCTTTGCATATTTGCAGATGTACTAGTCGATCTGATTAAAGTTGTCTCTCTGTCTGGCTGTGCAGCAGTTGAGCTCAGTCTTAGAACAGCACACCAACGGCAGAAGCTGGAACCACCACTTTTTCCCTGAAGTTCGCCACCTGGACCAGGTAAGCGGAGTCTCGGGGCTCCCATTAAGCGCTCTCACCCTCCACCCCCCCCCGGGATGGCGCACGGAGCAGAGACAGAGACTGGACCCGAGGTGTAATGAGGGATAAGAGAAGCCGGGAGAGGAAGCAAAACTGAGACGATCTAGCAGCAACACACTTCACAGTCTAGATGCCCGTGAAGGATCACTTTGCTAAATACCAACAATAAGCACTGGGGGAGTCCAGGTCCAGAATCCAGGCCAGATTTTAGCATTAATATCATGCTGGACATTAGAATCTGATTACCTAACAGACAAACCTGCAATCAGACAGAATTATGAGGATGTAGAAAAAAGAAACTATTTTACACCATGGTCATTTTCAGGAAGTTTTCCTCTCAAAGACCAGGCACATGTATTTTCAGCAAATATCTCCCCCTTGTGGAACAACACCAAAATGAGCACAGTTTTTTAACTAAAAAATATGTCTGCCATGTAGAATCAGGGACTGGTGTAAAGTTTGAGTACCTGGTACTTATGCAAGTCATAAAAAACCGTCTGTTCTCAACAGGTGGTTGATAATGTTTAGTAATTCATGTACAATGTGAGGACTAAAGAGACTAAGCATTTGTCATACATTTGCAAGTTGGCAGGTGGGAAAGCAGTACCAGGCCTCTCTGTGCTTGCATGTACCTTTTTGTGTAACATTAAAATGTCTCTAAATCGTCTTTCGTATGTATAGTGACTTGTCCAGGGTGTATTCCGCCTTACCATAGATTTGCTCACACACAGCTGCAGCATTTACCACCACCCGCACCACCCCCCTGAGATTTGGGGCCCCTCCTTTGGCTACAAGCAGTCACTAAAATAGGAGAGCAGGGTACATTCCCTTTTCGCCTACCCCATCTGGCTCTCCATGACTCACACCGGTGAGAGAAAGCTTGGGAGCGAAGGGCAGCCACTTGCAGCGGCCCCCATGGAGCCGCGGGGTTAAGGGCCTCACTTTGGGGGCCACAGGCATGTGACTATTTTGCTGAAGTCAGGCCCAAACCAGCAACCTTCCGATCACAGGCAGAGGCTTAGCCTGCTGAACCAAACCCTGCCTCCAACTGGAGGCAGAAATTATGCAAGGGTGATTCCCACATGGGCCCCAAAGAGGTGCCTACTAATGCATAGGCTATCCTAGGCTTCAGCCTCAGGGCGAGGCAAAATTAGGGGCCCCAGAAAATTTTGCTGCCACAATCCCCGACCTCGACCAGCAAATTTTACTGACAACATCCAACCTTAATTTTTTTCTGCAGGATTAGCAGATTATTCACGTTGCATGTTTTTTTTTTTTTTTTAATTCTCTCACTTCTCTTTCAACTCCAAAAATGTCAGCCTAGGGTGCCCAGAGAAATTATGCCCCCTCCCAGCCTTAGTCACACACTCCCAAACCCTGTCAAATGTCATGATAAAGTGTGCTTCTCCGTACCTTACTGCGAATGGGCAGCTTGCTCTCATTGTCCGACTGCTCGTCGTAGCTCTCAAACTCGCTGGAGCTCCATCCATTGCCCGTCCCGATCCCGTCCTCAGATCGCTGCACGTCCTCGTAGATCAGCTCATCTAACAGAAACAACATGCGCGTCAACGCGATACCCCATCCGGCACGGCCCCCTCCGGCCACGCGCCTCCCTCGCGTCCATGCTGACCTTCGTCTGGAGAAAGGAAACTCTCATCGGGCACATCGTCGTAAATGACCTCAGGACTCTCTGTCGTCAGCTCAGCGCTGCCTGCAAAAGAGATTCCAGGTGGGTTTTTACTACGACAGTAAATGCACCTATCAAATTAAGAAATTCAAAACTGAAACAATCAGCATTCCTTCCCTTTTAGAGTAAATGCATTAATAACCCTGCCTGAGTGACAATTGTTTCATATTAGCTCTTTAACCTGCATGAAAGTGTGAGGATTAACAGTTAGTGTCTGCCAGTTGTATTTTTCAATAATATATTCAAAGGAATAATTCAGAATTACTTCAGAATTACAGTTAGCTTTTAGTTATAGAATTACGATTTAATAATCGTTAATGTTGAAAATTTCAAAACCTAGCTTTCAACAGCTGACTGCACAAAATTTGTAGTGCACACAATGTGTGAGGCATTTTATTACATTGTATATTCATTATGAGTAAATAAACAGCAGCATCAATAGACTGCTATTGAATAAACTTTAAACCCTCACCCCCCCCATGTAATTTTTTTCTGTGACAACGCGACACCTTGTTACATTTGAAGTTCTATATGCCTTAAATGATGAAATTCTAATAGTATCGATTTGCATCGGTAACATATAAAAGGCTAAATGTTTAGCAAATGCCAAATCAACTGAACTGAACAGATCGACCTCTCCACTGTACCTAAAGGGACACAGCGAGAGCACCTGTTCGTCTTCTGCAGAGTTAGCAGTTAGAGATGTGGATTCCAAAATCGAGATTAAGTGCGTAGTCACCAAATATTGTTT
The DNA here is from genome assembly GCA_026781065.1 of Mormyrops boulengeri. Taxonomy (NCBI): domain Eukaryota; kingdom Metazoa; phylum Chordata; class Actinopteri; order Osteoglossiformes; family Mormyridae; genus Mormyrops; species Mormyrops boulengeri. The sequence continues at coordinate 2,640,058 of JAODLD010000113.1, forward strand.
GTGTTCTGTTTTGTCTCACGTTGTCCCTCCAACCGAATGGTTAAAGTCATTTTAATCATTTTTATAAAAAAAAAAACGAAGACATCCTGTTTGAGAATTTTCAAAATTGTCTCTTTTTTGTCAAAATACATTATGATGCACAACTACATAAACGTAGTAAGTGTTGCTGATGCATTATCTTCAAAGTAAGTTCATATTAATATTCATATGAACTGCTACACTAGTATAGTACGATAAAACAGTCAGGGGAGCAACTGCTGATCTCAGTGTGTTTAAGTGTAGCTCAGGGAAAATTTAACTCACTATCACACAGGACAAACGAGGCCATTACATGTCATCAACAAATTCCTGGTGTCTCCTGGCAGAAACATTCCAACGCACAGAATGTAAAAGGATTTAGTAAGTATCAAGATTTTAAAAACTTTGGGTACAGATTTTACATATTTTGTCAAAGTGTTTACTTCAGTAACATAATTCTTCTTTCTTGTGGGGCTGATTTATGCCAACCCTTCATTAATTGTCTTTTCCATGGAACGCAGCATCAGAGCGTAATTTCAGCAAGGCTGCATGTTCTCCAAATCGGGAAGCACCTTCTGATATTTCAGAAATACTCAGAAGCACTTTTTTGGTCCCGCGTACGAGTAGCTGTGCCCTTCCTGCTTCTGCATTTACCGCTGACTGCATCCTTATTGCAGCTTTACACAGAGCCCTCAGACAGGTACATCTACTGACCTTGGCGGCCAGCAATGCTCCTTCCTTGCTGAATGATTAAAATTTCCTTCTGCAGCTTTTATCGACCCAGGCAGCTGGGGAACTGAACACCCCCCCCCCCCCCTCCCGGCACATAGCAGCAATGTGATGCTCAAGGTCCTTGGGAACCAGTTATTGACGCAGATGAGACAACATTCCTGACTCTGGTGCCTATACCTTACAATGGCTCAGCACAATTTGTCCGAACATCCATTGTTACCAGCCAATCAGTTGTTTCTCGTCATTCATGATGTTTGGGACAGAAACACAAAAGTTAGATGCCAGGGCTGCAGGAGTGGTCAGACTGCCGTCACAGCAGGGACCAGGCAGGGCAAATGGTCCCGGTAATGCAACCTTTGTGCAGGTGCGACGGAGCTCTGACATCACATTTAACCATCCTGTGGCTGGGGCGTCAGCTAAACAGACACACGCAAAACCAAGATCCTCACCATAGCAACTGCTCCAGGCCCAGGCTGGATGTTCCTGTTCCAGGTTCTCCACCTTCTCAATAAAACCATGAACTACGTCCCCTGAGTCTAAGAATTTCTGTTCATTCAGAAACACTTCTGTTCTCCATGCTAAACAAATGCGCATTTCCTCTGGATATTAAACTTACGAAAAAACTGGGACAATTATTTCTATTTCCATCAGCTGCTGTTTAACCAGTCCAAAATATCAAGTTAGGCTTAACGTTCTCTAGATCAGTCTGTGATTTCACCTTGGCAAAAGTTAAGAGAAAATTAAATAAAATGTATATCAGAGTTTTATAGTTTCTGCTAATCCTTAGATCAAGGTAAATTAGTGAGTGGGGGTGGGGCCAACTCAGGAGGGAGAGTCAGGTGACTGGTGTTATCCATATTAATTTATGTCACCTGTCTCTTGCTCACTGTCGTCACCACAGACTGTTCAGTTTGAAGCCAATGACACAGATCAGGGTGTTCGCTCTCAGAAACGGAATCAACGTAAACGCCACACAACTGTTTTTTTCTTTCATTTTGCTGTCACATGGCAACAAACTTTTTTCCCTTTTGTGTAGAAGATTTAATCTCCACCCTATTCCCAGAAAAAAATGTGTAACCTGCTGAATAAAACCCTAAATCACAGGCAACTCCCTACACTCCGTGGTTCTGTTTGGCTGCTCCACCCCGTGATACATACAGACAAGATATGCAATCAACAAGATCTGTTAACCTTGGTGGAAAGGCATCAGAATTACATCATTACAGCACAGGAATGATGCTTCATGGGATACTTCTAAAAAGGACCCACTTTCTGAAACCTGTTCCAGTTCGTTTGTTTTGTTGGATGGGAAAATCAGCCGATGGCAGGAAATATCATATATCGAAATATTGTGAGATCAAGGTTGAAAGGATCGGTGTATGTTTTTTCAGATGCTATGGGAAAAAAGACTGCCGGGGAATGTTGTGTACTCTAAATACCAGTGACGGGAGAGTCTAGGATTAAATGGGATTAACATTAGCTGTCAATAATCTATTGGAATTTGAACCCTTATTTCCTCCCGTCACTAATAAATACCCTAACCTCATTCATGTAAACAATACACTTTAATATATATATGGAAAATAACATCTGTGTCGAAATACACCAAACTTGTTTGACCACGCTTGGCTTGGACTTGTAATTAATGTGATACATCACTGCATCCAACATTCCTTCTAGAAGACATAGAAGTCAATGGGATTTTTGATTGTCATGTAAGACATCCTGTGGGTTCTTTGAAAAGTGCCCCACAAAGGTGATTGGGTGACAGCCCAAATGTGTAATTGAACAGAGAATATCAGACAAGGCAGCACTGGAATCAGTCTTGCAACATTTGGATTCATATCCAATTCACCCACAACAACCTACTGTTTTAGGTTTGCTACCTTACTCAATAAAACCTACCGGCACTTGAACCTGCAACAGGCCGTGTCTTTTAACCATCACACTGTCTACTACAATAAAAGTGCTAACCCATACCTCTTCTGAAGTGTGACTTTGTATGCGATTGTTATGCTGTCTGTGGGCTATACAGATCTTCCACATTAGTGGTCTTCAAAACTAGACAAAAAAAACAGTCTGGAGTACTTTACCTTCACATATGCTGTCACTTCTCTGGCTGTCAAGTGAAGCCTCTGGTGCTATAGAGGAAAGGACCCTAAACAACAAGCAAAGCAAACAGCGCCGTTAACATGTGAGCTCAGAGCAGCTGACCTCAAGCCAAAGGCCTGTCATAATTCTGTTAGGATGAAGTAGTAGTATGGTGCCATAAAACCAGTATAAGGATCTCTCTCTCTCTCTCTCATGAAGGGTGGACTTTAGAAAGTCAAGTGTGGTCCTTCATTCAAACACAAACTCAAGAACTCAAACTCACGAATGCTCTCACTTCATGATTTCCCCCCCAGATATAAACCGAAATATGTTTGAGTTCATTTCAAACTTAAACTTACGACGTCAGAATTAACGTAAGACTTAAGGTTAAAAATATGTAGAGGATGAGAAGAAAGAATGAAAGATTAATCACCAGGTGTCACTGGCTAGGAAATCTGCATTCAACTTATGTTTTAACACAATCATAAAAGCCCATCAAATTAATGGAAAACCCAATGAGTCAGCCTGTTAGAGGCACACCTACTTATGACATGAAAATTCATTTTTCAGATGCTGCCCTTCCAAATGAAGCTCTGCGGCTTGAACATCACGCCAGTGTGTTACGGTTTCACACGGCTAGCTGAATACCACTGGAAATGTGTGCCTGATTCATTTTAATGAGAAGCGTCATATTAAGAATTCATTGTTTCTCTTAACGCTCCATCTTCTCAATGCGCTCAAGCTGTTTAAGGACATTTTAATGTGAATGTGTAGCAGTTTGTATCACATAGCGTGTAAACTGAATATAGGAAGACTATGTCTGAATAACTGAATATAATATGAGGATTCAAAAGCCTCTGCAAATGGGCGGAAATATCGTCGCTGAATATTATGAACTTTATCAACCCTTAAGACAACTGAACTGTTGAGAGGGGGCCGGAGGCTCAAGACTGAACCATGTGGGTTGGTAAGACATAAATGCCACAAGTCTGATGCATAAGGCTTTCAGAGAAGACACCCATGTCACTCTCTCTATATCCACTGCTGGGTCTTTGCTTTCTCCAGTTTAAACCATCTCTACTGCTCTCTACCCATCAAAGCAGTTTTGACATCATGGAGATAACAGTTTTGAGTATCTTCTGCAACACCAGCCCCTTTAACTCTGCCTCTTTCCTTTCCCACAAATTCTCTCTAATACAAACTCTTATTTGTTCTTTCATTTTTTAAGAAAACACTTTGGTACCTGGGGATTAAGCATTGGCCCTGGACTGTGAGGTTCCCTGCGATAAATTCTACCTACCCAAAATCCATCGGCCCACCTGAAAATGCCCAGTATGCCAGATGGACTGACCAGGCCTGATCACAGATTACTTTCAGCCTAAGTTTTAAAACCTGAACAACCAGATTGTTGAGTTAACTGGCACCAGACCTGCCCAGATGCAGTCAGTTGATAGTGTTTGAAAATGAATCACATTCTATTATATTTCCACTTAAGTACTAAGCAACATTTATTTCCACACCCATTACTTTAGGCCCTATTGCCAGGGATTGATTTCAGCACCATGTCAAGAGGACCCTTGCGATTCTGTCCTTAGAACTTAGTGATTAATTGTCATTGTTGACACACCACAGCACAACAATGAAATGTGTTCTCTGCATTTAACCCATACGTGACATAGCAGGGGGCAGCTAATTCAGCACCCGGGGAGCAGTACCTTGCTCAGGGTACCTCACTGGTGCCTTGCGGGTCAGAGATTCAAACCTGCAATCTTTCAATTACAAGAGCGCATCCCTAACCATTAAGCCACCACTGCCCACAGCCGCCTTAAGCCAACAGAGCAGTATATTAATAAGAAGACATGCCAGAGCTCAAACCAGAAATTCACTCAAGTTTGTGCAACTGCTAATCATTATGCTATCATAAATGTTAGATTTCAATTACTGGTAAATGTAATTCTTTGTTGCCCAAACCTAGTAAACAGCCTGTGCTGATGCAATGTGTGGAAGGAAAATTGGACATCGGTAGGCCCAGGAGGGGAGGCATATTGGGTCTGTTATGTCTTAGGCTTTAAGCAAGAAGACATTGTTTTGAATACTGTGTGTCCTCATCTCATGATAGCTGCCCGCGGTTAGTTCCGCAGACCCTGATAACTCTCCAAACCGGACAATCCGAGGGTGATAAGCACCCGTGTTTAGACCTGTGGTCTAAAAGTTGCTAAAAGTGCTAATTTACTACACTCAAACAGAACCTTGTTAAAGCGGCATTTTATCCCTGAAATGATTTTCTTTAAACTTTAGTATTTTACAATGATCCGCTTACATTCATATATATCCAGTCGTGTTTGTAAATCCTTGGAGGTCTATGGTTTCCGAATTTTGTCCACAGGGAAAAAAGTCTGAAGAGATGGGAAGCGCGGCACAGCGAAGCTGAGGGTCTGTGTGTGAGTGAAGGCCACGCTTCAGCTGACTGCCGGCTCTTTATGTCTTTGCCCTCTTCAGTCTACCCTGCAAAACTGATGATGCAATTGAACGTCACTGAGAGCAAAGTCTGTTTTCCGCCAATTATCCAGCAGAATCTGAAGGTGCAGTCTTACAATCTACACAATAATTGCAAAGCTAGGCCACAGAAGGGTGTAAAATGATAACCAGCCTTAAGCCCCACCCGGCTCTAACCTTAACCATACAGTAAGTAACCAAACAAAATACAAGACTTTGCCATTTTCGTTTTTCGACTGCAGTCACAGATTTTTACAAAATTGAGTTTCCCCTTGTGGTTTTTAATCCAGGTTTTTATCACATTCTATATACATACACACACACACACGCACACACACACTCATAGCCTGCTCTGGATTCCCTTTGAGTCTTGCAGCTTAACTTCTCCTCATCTGCTATTGCACTCTGCACAGGGGATGCTGTCAAGTAGACAAAGGCCCAGTGCATTATGGGAACCCAAACACAGCATCATAGTCACTGGTGCCCCTCAGAACATTCTGAGTCTTTTGACTACAGCCTCTCCCCCACCACCTCTCATGGTGAAAGTCCAGAAGCACTATACAGCACCAGGGGTGGAAAACAGTATTCAGCAG
>JAODLD010000113.1:2646975-2659475 GCA_026781065.1 Mormyrops boulengeri
ACTCTTTACGCTCAGCTGGTTGGTTGAAACAAAATCCTGGTCTGGATTTTTACTTTCTGGACCTGAAATTGACACCTATGATATCTGCATAAGAAAAGCAGACGAGGCTGTCAATTGACCTCTAACATGAAAGCTCGCACACAAAAAACACCATTTGAAACACATGACTGCAAATGACAGTCTCCTTCAGAAAATCATCAACCTGTAAACAAACTGAAGTATATCAATATAAATCCAGGGCGTATAAGAAGTAATGGATTCACAAAGGAACTACATTCAGAACATTTTGAATTATACTGGAATTCACTGAAATCCATCCCACATAATGTACTGTCCACATTCCACAACACAGCCACCCCCAGGTGTGTCTATGGGACAATGACCTTAGTATTGAATCGAAAATCAAATAAAGCGCCTTTGATCTTCCTGTTTTCCCATTTTTCTTCTGATTTACACTGGCTTGATGGCAGTGCTGCATCAGGAACAAAAACAATGACAGATATGTGCTTATCTTTGATGCTGGAAGTGCAGAACCTGTGAAACGTTTAGCACACACTGCCTCTATTGTGACTAGTGCGTCTCACCCTCCAAACAGAGTTTTAACGTCAGAACTGCAATCACCTGGGCTAACGTCCTGGGTGAGCGTGTCCCTCAGTCCCGCAGTAGGCACTCCGCTGACTTCTGCTGACGTTATTGATGGTCCTGCATGCAGGTTACTTTCCATCTTCTTTTCACAAGACTCCTCTCCTGGAGTGTGATCTTCTTCCTCACTACCGTCAAATTCAAATTTCTGTCCTTCATCTTCATCTTCCTCATCACCCTCTTCCTGCTGTGGTCCCTGGGATTCACCCGTAGACATGATTTCTGGAACAATGTATGTATATAGCATTAAAATAAGGAACCACAGATCATTAGACATGTAAAACGGAGCCCAAGTTAATATGACCAATTGAAACCAGCTGAGGTGCAAAATACTCACAATGAAAATCAGTATATTCCTCCCAGAGGGTCATAACCACGTCTACAAAGTATCACGCTTTCCTGTGCATTTTCACATACTTCAGGACACAATACAGACACAGAATGACTTTCTAACTATCTTTCAGTTGTCTTAGCATGTTTAAAGCAATCATATATTGTCCCTCTAAGCCTTTTGTAACTTCTCCCCAATACCCCTCCCCAAAAACAAAAAAATCATAGCAAAAGTGTTTCAGTAATTGGCTGGCAGGTATGTTTGTCCCATGTCTACCTGTGACATACTTATTTTTCTGCTCTTGCTATGCACTGGTTTGTATAGAGGCAAAATGACCTCCCTCTATTCTAAAGTGTGGAGTGAAGGGTGCTAGCGCAGCTTGGACTGCTGCAGATACAGTAATTCCCAATACGGTGAGAGGGGAGCGGGAGGCATGTATAAAAATGTGGAGTAGTGACTTGTTTGGTTATGTTTTGTGTGTCAAGTTCATTGTCAAAGTATTTGGGCCGAGGGTGAAGCTTGTCAAAAACCTCAATGTCTTCTGTAACTGGGAAGCTAGTTTGCACATAATCGTTTGGGGAGAAGGGGCTCCAATCAAGGGGGCAGGTGTCCTGAAGGGGGTGGGGGGGATACTTCTGAATATGACATGTGATAGCTTGAATCCATGTTGTGCTGCATCTACCCCAGTGGCACAATGTATTGCAATGCATTGAGGTCCATTGATTGAAACGGAATAAGCATAAAACTAAAGTTCAGATTAGGTTCAGCATTTTATTACTCAGTGCAGCAGATGGATCCGCTGAAATTCTACACTGGCACAACAAAGTATCTTATATAATCCTATAATGTATCATTACTACTTTGGCTGTGGCATTATTAAGCTAATCTCTGCATCTTTCACACATTTCTCTGTTTACCGGGCATTTATTGAATTATTATTTTATTCAGATTAAGCACCTCACACTAAAGGTACAGACAGGGGCGGATTGATACAGAGGCTATAGCCCAGGGCCCTGGGATACATCAAGGGCCTCTCCCCACTTGGGAGAAGACCTCTTAATGTCAGTCTAGGGCCCCCAGAGAAGTTAATCCTCCCTCGGGTGCAGGAGCCGGTTCCTTCATTGGGATTCTGTAAATCCATCAATCATGCCAATAACAGCCCCAGCCTTGACCGCCAATCCACCAGGCGTGGCTGGTGTGAGTATTTCTACACGCCTTCATTAAAAGGCAGCCCAAATTTTAATTTGATCTATCATTATATTATGAAGGTGAATGTCATGGTTGAAATGAAAACCAGCCTCTGTGACATCACCACATCAGTAAAGTCAATACATTAAAAATTTAACACTGCAGCTGAATGAGGAATGCCTTTTCCTGGGTTCGAGTTATTTTAAACCTGGGGTCTATTGCATCTCAGTACAGTATATTACGGGTACACTGCAGGTCTCGTGATGAACTCTAGTGAAACTAGTGACTTTGTTCTATTGTATTTCACTTATTCCACTGGAATTGCCTTTGAATTTATGTTCTCTCCCATATCTCTAAACTTAACCACTTTGTTCTTCCTGAATGAGATTGTAAACATTCCTTCGCATTAATCGAGATGGATACAGCTTTTTTATTCTGTGAACTAAAGCTGATTTGACATACCAGGGCAATCTGGCTCACAGCCTGATTTCTATACTTTGATAAAGAAAAGGTTAATGGAATCATGTATAATGTATGGTAATGGATGTTTTTGCTTTAGACGTGAACAAAGAGTAAGCTTGATGTCCACCCTATCTGTCCTTAACCTTCTAAAGTTTCATGTTCTGACATAAAAAACCCGATACATTTCACAATAAAACTTACTGCTGTGCCCCATTCAATCCATCATTCAGCTGTTTATCCTAGACGGGGTCATCGTGAGCATAAACCTATCCCAGGAGCAGTACTGGGGAGTAACGAGTTACATGTAATTACAAAATTGTAATCCATTACAGTTACTAGAGAAAAAAAGTGTAATTAAATTACAGTTACTTATGGAAATATTCATGATTACAGTTTTAGTTATATCATAAGATTGTATGCAAAACCTTGCTAATATCTTTAATAACAGTACTTTTATTGCTTTTCATGTTTTTCTTATGCAAAACATCCTCCTTTGCTATTTCCCTCCACAGCCAAGAGTTTGAAACTATTCGATGCTTCTGATTGATTATCCTGTCGCGTCTACAATGCAGCGCCAAATCTGCTAATTAACTTGCCTGAGCGGTCAGAGTTTCTGTTGCAGGCAATGGCAGACAAGGAAAGGAATGCATTCCATTGCTGGAGACATAAAAAACATTGCCGATACATTATGGAAAAAGGCACAAATTTAACTGTGCAATACAGTGCGTGTTTACCGGCTGTAAAGACATCTAAACAGTCCATGTCCAACCTGAGGAAACATCTAGAGGTAAGTGCAGCTTACTGTAACTGCAAACAGTCATATTAAACAAATCAGTGAAGACATGCCTACCTTCAGCGTGCCACACCGTGCTTCTAAAGTGTAATGCCTGGTACACACTGTGTTATATCAGCAATCTTATAAAATCATTACTATGACAAGTATGCAGACTGTACGACAACACCAACTGAATCACAAGATATGGCGCATAGCTTCTCAGTTGGAGCACAGTGTCCACACTTCTATGCCCAAATTGCATTGGCTGTTGTAGATGCAAATCTTTCATTAAATTTGTTTGTCTTGACACTAAGCTACAGTGTCCACAGTTCTGTTTCAATTATTGGCAGATAGAGATAACACAGACAATCTCACAATAATAGACAGCCACTTATTCAATGCTGTTGAATGTTTAATATCTCATTTAGCAGTGTTGTTGATTTTATCAAAAAAAGTAATGACTTTATAACTGTATGATCTTACAGTAAAACGAGGCCTGAAATCTGACCTTGTGCTGGCTGTTATTATCTCTATTAAACTGATCAGTTATAATCATGTTAATTCATGTATTGAAAGGAGTTTGACAGTAGTCAGTACTTAGTAGTGCTGTAAGGGAAACACTGCCAGGTTACAAAATGATTAATGGTTGAGAATATTCATTCATAATTTAGAAAAGTAATTAAAAAGTAATCAAATGTAATTAGTTACATTACTTTCATATAGTAATTGAAATAGTTACCCTACTATTACATTTTAAATGGAGTAACTTGTAATTGTAACGTATTACATTTCCAAAGTAATCTTCCCAACACTGCCCAGGAGGCACAGGGCACGAGCAGGGACCATCCTGGACGTGATGCCAGTGCCTCACAGGGCATACACTCACACACAATCACATGCTAAGGGCAATTTGCAGTTTTGTGCTGGGAGGAAACGGCAGCACCCAGAGGAAGCACAAGTGAACACAGTGAACCGGCAGCCTCCACACGGCGCAAAGCCACGGGAAATAATCCAGCCAATTTCACTGTATAAAATCAGAAATGGATAGAAAATGGAGCATGTTCCACATCTCCCGTGCATGATCATTATCACATGGTTCCTCTAATCTGTAAACTTTTGGATGCTTTTGGAGCAGACCCAGATTTTGTTTCAATCAACCAGTTAAGTACCCTGTGACTGTGACCCTTTATGCTCAACTTGTTGGTTGAAACAAAATCTTATTCTGGACTCTTTACTCTCTGGACATAAATGACCCAACTCTGATAATGTGTATACATTATTTGATACTTTATTTGAAACTGATAAATTTCTGAAGCTTGCAATATTGAAATAGATATGCCCCCCCGCTCAGCCTCCCCCCCCAGCGCTGTGTTTTTTTTCCCTCACCTGCACCCGTACAGTTCCTTCACGCAGCCCACCCCACAGGTTGAATACCTCAGCTCCAACGGACGCCTAGGGCTAGGAGTAATTATGCTGCGAATCTCAGTAACCCACACAGAATCGACACGGTGGGGATTGGGATTGAGCAAGGGGTTCCACAGTAACATCTGTGCTGGCCGGTGTCGTAAATTTAGTGTACACTGCTCAGTCAGGTAACTGTGGCAAATATTATATACTATAAGTCTGAGTCATCAAATTAAAAACACCGCAGTCAAGAGTTCAGAATTTCAGAAAACAGTAATGTGTTTAGCTGTCTGGGGTGGAGCTGCCAGATTATGTGACAGCTATAGGGTACCCAGCCATCCCAGACTGGCCCGGAGTCTCGTGGAATGGAACGAGGTCTCCCAGAAGGCCTCAATCTGGGAGTTTTTTAGTGTTATTAAAAAATTAGGGCCACCAAAATTGACGTGCTAGCGCATTAGTGTAGATTTTAAAGGCATAATGTTTTTTTTTGTTGAAAATACTATGAGCAAAGATATTTAGCAGAGACCTGTAATTTTCCTTCTTGGTTGTAAACAATGTGAAAGGTTCTGTCTTGACACAGAAATCACAGCTAAAATAAAAACGATCTGTCAGCACCCCATGGGGAAGCTGATGGAGGGGAAAGTCGAGGTAACGTCGTTAGTTGGTTCATTGCGTTTTAAAAAATGCCAGACGGCTCAGAGGATAAAAACTGTCTTGCTAGTTTGAAACAAATGTAGAAAATAGTTTTACAGCATAAGCTCTTCTTTAGTCTTGAAAGGCAAATGTTGATGACAATGTAAAATGAACAGTATGTATTTTTATGTATGTATTTATGTATGTATTTTGATTGTATCACCTAAAGATATCCTTCTGTAGTACCAACCTAAGTTCAGTGAGATTCTTACTTGGAAGCTGCCTGCTAAGTCACGTGACTTCAGAACACCAAATCCAAGCTATAATCCAGCATGTGTAGGCCAAAAACAAGCAGAATGTCACTGGAACAGTGAGCGCGGCACAGGGAAAAAAATCCTAAATACGATAACAAAGAGCAAGAAAACTGATCAGGTGGAAGTCAGTCACAGGAAAAGGAGAGTCCCAAACAATGTATGGTGAGACACACAATACATAACAAAGAGATGACTGAGAAGAAGGTCCGGACATCTACACAGCCAGGAAAATTAGCTCATTAGTCACAGGTGTGCTAGTAGAGGCTTGGCTGGATACAGGTGTCACCATTATAAAGGCTTTTTTTTAAATCATATCTTTTATGTATGTTGTTCAGTACATACTATATTAAACAATTTAGCACGTGTCATTAGTCTGGGTTATTTCTTGATAAACTACCACAATATTCAATTAAATAATTAAAATTCCAATAGAAAGTTTCAGTATCAAAATATTCAATATTCGCAGCCCTATTTGGCTGGGCTGTTATGAACACGTGGCATAAGCACTGCTTCGTCCTCACAGCAGCTGCCTGAAGTGTACTACAGCAGGTCACTATGGCCGCAGGTCCGATGTTAACGTGCATTTCTGGGACTGGCGATGACATGGGGGTCATTTAATCTCTACATTCAGGTCATGTTCGTTTCGAACGCAACTTTCCAGCAGCAGGCAGCATTTAAGTCAAGCAACTGGAGATATGACTAAATATTTCCTTGGTGTGTCCTTGCTATTGTACCCTTGAGGAAGATGAAATGCAGTCCGAATTACTTTGGTACTGTAAAAAAACATCCAGCTGTGTAAACAGGGTTACTATTCAACTGTTACTAACACAAGAACGCCTTATCCTAGAATCATCTATTGTTGCTGTTTACAAATGACAGAGCTGTTGTGATGATCACAATAAGGAACAGCTGACAGCTGACCTGACAAAATGACGTGAAGCACATCGCTATATACTTTTACTTTCAGAACTGATTTTAGATGTATGGCGCATTTGTCATTTTTTTAAGGAATAACTGAACTTGCATAGTGAATAAAACCTTTTGGTTTTGTGAAGTTAAGATACATGTTAGTTTATATAATATCTCCAAAATCATACACAGCTTTGATGAACGCCGATTGATGGACGGACTCAAAGTGGTTTAGTGACCAGGAATAATCCCAGAAACATGCACATGGAATGACGTTCTCCTAAAACCAGCACTGCATGTCAGCCATGCAGCAAACCATCTGCTTTACATTGACATTACAGCAAAACTGTTTCCCTTGAAGGAGAAAAATAAAATTTTGTCCAGAGTTGGCCCACCCACAACCCCCTTGCGACTCAGTGATGTTTATGAGTAACAGGTCATCTATGCGACGAAATTACAATGAACCAAAGTCACAATTCACATGGGCAGGATTAACATGTTTAGAAACGACAAACATTTTTCAGATCTATTCACCAAATCCCATTTCGTACATAAATATTTTATTATTAAATACAAAATAACATTACCTAGGTGGTGCCCCATATGAGATAAGCACTTTCTTTTCACGCTTGTAAACATCGTACACATGTGTATAATCCAGTGACTCCCAACCCAGTCCTTGGGGACTGGCAGGTGGTGTGCCTTTTTGCTCCCTCCCAGTTGCCTGCCAGAGAGTCCACATTTTTGGTCCCTCCCAGCTCCCAGTAGAGCAAAAGTGCAGATTGTCTGCGTGTTCCCGAGGACCAGGTTGGGAAACACTGGTGTGATCCACAGACTGGGGTTTCAGATGATGCAACACTCACCAGTAACAGGTATGACAGGGCTCTCTGGGGATGCCGTCAGGTCTGTCATCACATCAGCCTTCCTGGTAAAGAAAACACAGAGCTTCACTGATGGGGCTCTCAAACAGACACGTAGATAATAAAGCACGGATCTTCTCGAAGATGGTCTGTTTACCATTCATTACATCCTTATGAGTATTTTTACTGTTTGCAGTAAAAATACAGGCATGTTTACAGTTAGCTTTGATCGAAACCATACACACTGAACACTATGTCGTTTTCATTTGCAGACATAAAATGTGAATCATTTTGGGTTAACAAGTTGGTAGGAATTACAATGCGTAATCTTATTCATTTGCAGAAAACTAAACTTGATTCGGTGGAAGAATTAACTTTTAAATTGAATGGAAAAATCTTCCTTGACAAAATGTAATGCTGACCGGCAATCGACATGTCTATTCCCCCGCAAGACAGATTCAATTTTGCACCCTCTTTTGTTTTCATTCGTCACACCCAAGATTTATCTACAAAGTACACAGAATGCAGAAAGCAGACATCCCACCTTAGGGGCACTGATTTCAGGGAGATGGGAATTTGGTGATAGCACTAAAAATTTGACTGACTTGCACATCATATGTTGGTGTCATTTAGCTGCTGTCCATATCAGGGGGACTCCCGGATCTGCTGGGGGAGGAGGGATGTTTGAGAGAGTGTAGCGTAATGTTATGATCGCAGATGTCGCTGGACACTGTGACAGCAAGACCCTGATAGCAGCTCCGTCCCGGGGGTAGAGTAATGCTCAGTGATCAGGAATTAGCTTCCTGTGTAATGCATATCCCCACTTTCTGTTAAAATTACATATTATCAGCCTGTTCTGCCATGGACCCTCTCAGTACATCACACACAAAGTTCTTGTGAAGTGCAAACAATGAGTGCTCTGTGGGGTCGGCCTTGCCACACTCTGAATGAGCATTGCTGCTCCATTCTCCATTCACAAGGCCAAGTTACACATTAAATCAGTGTGACTCTTCTCTGGGATACAGTGCAGTGGAAGCTAGAGTCTCTTTCTCCATTTGAATTATTTTCTTGTTCAATAATATGTCTTTGAAATTCCCAGTCAACAATATTCAAAAGTTCAAGGTTATCAGGAACCAAGTATAGTGGAAACCGCTTATAGTGATCACGGTTATAGTGATCAACCGCTTATATGGACTGAGAAGCTTGGGACAGAATTATTTCTGTACAAATACCATTTAAACAATTCGCTTATAGCAATCAAGTATTCCGTGTACAGTGTTCATTTTGGGTCTTTTTAAACTTGACAACATACGCAAAAAAATTAAAACTGTGGTAATTTTAATTTTTTAATTTTTATTTTTATTATTATTTTGATTGCCTTGTGGTAACCCATCTGCCTTTGGCTAACTTCCTGAGGCTAATCTGGCGTGCACAGAAAACATGACGAGAAAAAGAAAGTCAGGTTCTCTCAATGCCAAATATAGCTCGTCACAGCTTATGATAAACCTCCAAAATCAAGACATCGAGATGTAGCAGTGAAACTACAATAAGCGCTTTGAGATAATGTAACGTTGTTAAAATTTGCTGTATAAATAAAATTGAATTGAATATTTATGTACAGTACTGTACTGTATTATAGCATATTTGAATTATGGACAGTTAAGTTATTAAATTTGTACAGTTCTGTAATTTGACAAGCATTTGAAACAACTGTACTGTATTTTGAAATCGTCAATAAAATTAATAGCGACGCTGTCCGATTTATTACCTTATATTCATGTGATAAATATACAAATCTCAATTAGATGGTAATCTGCCTGAGACATAAAAAACATTTTAAAAATCAGTTATTATGATCATCCGCTTATAGTGATCAATTTCAACCAGACGTGATCACATAAGCACTTTCCACTGTATTTACAAATATGTATCCCCCACTCTGAAATGTTTTGTAAATAACACGATCAACAACTAAATTTCATAAAGGATGAATTTTGCTTTCAGATGTTTAAATTATTCTGTGTGTCCTGATATTCTTCCTATAGTACAGGGGTAGGCAACCCTGATTCTGGAGTGCCAGAACCCAGCAGGTATTCTGTCCCACCCCATGAGTCACTATCGGCCTGAGATCAGGTGTGGTTCATCAGAGACCAGGTAGGATGGATAACCTGCTGGATACCGGCACTGCAGGATCAGGGTTGCCTACTGCTGCTATAGTCTATTGTGGGACACAGAGAACATCTTCTAAGTGAAACTAATGAAGTTCTGAGAGAAACACATAAGGATGGAGGACACCCTGGTGCGCAGCCATATCCCTTCGCAATTTAATATAACCTTCAAAACAATCTGTATAGACAGTGACATCCTCACTATTATTTTAAAACTGGGGAGACTTAGGGGGAGTCCTTCTCCCCCCTAACTGTATGTCCTTGATGCATGGGGGACGCCACCATTAAATCTGACTGTCAGATTCCCCAGGACGGTGAGGCAGGTACAGGCATGCCAAGGGGGCCATCGTCCTACCCATGTCCCTGAGGGGGGGTAAGACAAGAAGCATGCTGGGAAAGCTTTACACTCATATGCAGGTCAGGTCACTTAGCTTCTAAGATGGGGGATGGGGTAATTATGCGGTGTTCATACACAAACTCAGGTGTTTCATTTTACAAACAGCCCATTGGACTTACTCACACCAACAAAGAGAAAAACAACAATGACATTATTAAATGTGACCAGTAAATGCAGTGAATACTATCAGTGAAAGCTGATTGTGTTTTAAATAATTCACGGTCCTTTGCGTCCCGGGTATAAGTATTACCCGTTGTGTAAATCCGCACATCCGTACATATTCCATAACTGTTTAGCCTTTACAGGGGTGTAATTAGGCTGGGGACTATCCCAGGACATACTCAGCACAAAGCTGACCGAGATCTGATGGTGGTCCGTCGTGGGGGGGGGACACACATGCATATTTAGAGGCTTTACTTAACTGCAAGTCATTGGACTGCTGGAGTTAACCAGAGTCTGCAGAGGAAATCAAAAGGTGACATGATGATCCTGAAGACCATCATGACAGAGAAGCTGCAATAGTCATGTGGATGGTCGTCAGCTATGGAGGCCTTCGTTAGCAGGTGTACGCTTATAGCTTCTGTGATGTCAGTCAATGAATTCAGGCACTATAGTAACTAACTCAGCAGTACTTGTGGCCTAGCTAGGCGGAAGGCACTGATCGGTAGAAACAGAAGTGTATGCTTCAAATGGCTATGCCAGTGTTTCCCAATCCGGTCCTCGGGGACCCACAGTCAGTCCATGTTTTTGCTCCTCTGAGCTCCCTGCCAGACAGTCCACAGTTTTGCAAAAACGTGGACTGTCTTTGGGTCCCCGAGGACCGGATCGGGAAACACTGGCCTACGCCGCAATCATAGAGGGCAGCGACAGTGTTCCTTTGGCTCAGCTCGCCATCTTTATTTGACAGGGGGGTTAACAGTGAGGCTCCCCCAGCTTTCACTTGGCTCCTAGAGGTCAGTCCCTATGAATAATTCACAGCCCACCGCTGTCACAGTGTGCCTCAATAGACAATGGCAGAAAGCAGCTGCAATGATGCACAGAGAGAACAGGACTGGGATTGTTGGGTGGAAAAACAGTGGGAGTCAACCCCTTTGCCTCCTATAGGGGGACAGAGTCATTGGCACCAACCAATCACAACATCTGATGATGCCAAGTGTGCTGGAGCTCTTAATGACGTGAAACATTTGCAGATTGTTAGACACTTTTTACACTTTCACACGCAGCTTCACACTTACTCCGGCTGAATTCCATATACAAAATCCATATATGCAATAAGGTGCACTTTTAAGGTTTAAAATGTGATTTTAAAGAAAAATAGCCGTATTGTGTTTTTTTTATGGTCAAGCCTTCTAAATAGCACAATCTTTAATCTTTAGGATAACACAGAAGAGTCCCAGCCATCCAAGTTGGCCTGGCGAATCTACAGGAGGCTGAAACGTAGAAAAACACAACGCTAACGTGCAGCTGCTCATAGCAGAATTCCCTCAGCTATACAGGCACAAGGAAAGAGACACAGAGACCCCACTCATGAAGGACTCAAGACTTTGGAATGGGTGTTGCCATGGCAACGGACACTTTCCCCACTCACAGATACAACGCAGGCAAAGCCTTGGACAGAGCAAACACGGCGTGAGATCTGCACAGCCTTGCACGTGACTTTCCACGCCGGCCCCTTTCACGGACCCACTTGCTCGTTCACATCCACAGGCACACACTTGTTTACGCAATCGGTCATGTGACACTCCCCTCACTCTCATTCCTCAGGACTGTCAGGTTCACTCAAAGTCGTTTTACGGATGATACTGCGATGCCTTAACTAGGAGCAAATGCCCTGCAGGACATGATTTATGGTCCTCAATTACCCAAAGCTTTGTCCTTACTGCCTGCCGCAGCAGTCATTCTCATGAAAAAACCAGCGCACGTGATGTCACTGAGAAGGTCGGAACGGTACTCGATCAAGCGTACAAACGTGTGAGAAGGTGACAGACCCAAATTCTGTGGCACTTTGTGAAAACTCTTATATTCGGGTTCATTTATTCAGTCTGACATGGTGGCCATTTCAGTGCCTAGAGGTAGCTGTCACAAAACATTGTTCCGTCTTACAACAACATGCACGGCAATAAAATTTCACACACTTGGATTTGCCTAGCAGAGTTTACATCATCTCCTACATCAAACCCCAGCAAGGATGAAATGGTTGTGATTGTTTACTAGTCTAAAGAACAGAAAAAAGATCAGGTTCAGTAAGACTCTCAGCTGATAAAATGGATATAATGACGCTATCGGAAAATGAGGCTATCCGTATACAAGCATATTAATATGTGAGGATACGACAATGTGTAAATTTGAACATGCAAGTTTAAACAAAGAGCTCAGCAATGAACCTCACAAAAGTTATCTGGAACACAAAACTGGCG
>JAODLD010000113.1:2661975-2677129 GCA_026781065.1 Mormyrops boulengeri
ATTTTGCCCCATCCTACTGCTACTGAAGTTGTGACCCAAAGCAGTGTTGTAAAGTTAACGGACTACAACTTTCCTCGGCCGTTCTAAATAAAGTTTGAAATTTTCCTGTATTTCATTGCATCCTCCCCCAGTGGTTTTCCGCATTATCCTTGCTCTCTCAGCACCAATTCTCTTCCTGTCTTTTCTTTTTAGTTTGCCGTCCTTTGCAAAATGTCGCTATTTCACGCAAAGCAGGTTTTCTCCTTGATGGATACAAGTGCGCGAAGCGGGATCGTGCCGTAGGGAAGCTGATAAGAGAGTCGAGTAGAAATCAGCCCACTTGAAAAGGAGCCGATTTTTCAGTGATTTACTACAAACCTGTGCATTTACTTCGAGAGGTTTAAAACAGGTGCACGTGCAGGGCCGCCCAACCGGCCCGGAAATGTCACCGGAACACCGGGGAATCTCCGCTCCGCCCCTGTTTCACGTGACTTGATGAGTATCTGCCCACAGGCCAATTAAAATACTGTCGTAATAACGAGTAATACTGAAGTCAGATCATATTCAGGAAAGATCGTCATTAAAATCCATGCCCATGTAGTCATTTAAGGGTACTAGTGCACCATGATGACATAGTCCTTCATTCCTGGACAGTTTAGATTGCGCAAGCAAATTTCCGCTCAAAACACATTACCACAGTTTTTCTATCATATCAAATTGCAAAATGACAAACTGAATACTTCACACAAAAGGCGACAAAAAAGTTAAAGTATAGAGTTGCAGTTATTTCAGTGATTGTGAATTGTTGTCCAAGTGGGCTGAAAGACCTAAAAGTTCTTAAACTAATACTACACAGAATCAATAATTATTAAATATTTCATCCAACTTAACCTTCTCTCTCAGTGCTGAGCTTATTAATGGTAGAAAACAGATCTATCAGGACAAGGGATTAGAAACTGGATTACATACAGTGGTTGGACAATGAAACTGAAACACCTGGTTTTAAACCACAGTAATTTATCAGTATGGTGTAGGGCCTCCATTTGCGGCCAGTACAGCATCAATTCATCTTGGGAACGACAGACAGAAGTCCTGCACAGCGACCAGAGGGATTCTGAGCCATTCCTCTTGCAGAACAGTGGCCAGGTCACTACATGATGCTGGTGGAGGAAAACGTTTCCTGACTCGTTCCTCCGAAACACCCCAAAGTGGCTCAATAATATTCAGATCTGGTGACTGTGAAGACAATGGAAGATGTTCAAATTCACTTTCATGTGTCACCAGTCCTAAAGTGTGTCCGGTAGTCCTTGGCAGTGATGCCAATCTAGGATAAGTAGTTGGCCTGGGAAATGCCATGATATTGCAACCCAAACCATCACTGATCCACCCTCGTGCTGCACTCTGGGTATGTAACAGTCTGGGTGGTAAGTCTCTTTGGGGCTTCTCCACACTGTAACTCACCCAGATGTAGGAAAGATGGTGAAGGTACAGAGAAGAATACATCTTTCACATTGTCCATAACCCATGATTTGTGCTGTTGGCACCATTTTAAACCAATGTTTGGCATTGGCATGAGTGACCAAAGGTTTGACCCTGTGGAGTTCCCGACGAACAGTTTTGGTGGAAACGGGAGAGTCCAGGAACACATTTAATTCTGCTGTGAGATGGGAAGCTGTGATTTTATGTTTTTTGGATATATACAATCTGGGTTAATACCCAAACATCTCTTCAGACAGCTTCCTCATGCATCCACGGTTACTAGTGTTGGATGTGGTCCATCCTTCATGGCGGTATGCCAACATTACCCTGGATACTGTGCAGGGGCATGCCTGGAAATTCTGGGCCCCCTGCTAAAACATCACAATGGGGCCCCCCACCAAATACGTATAATTTTATGTGTTTAAGTGTCCCTGTCCAGTGTTGTCAAACTTTTTAACTGAAGGCCCGCATCAGATTTTTGTTCAAAGTCAGAGGTTCAGAACAATTTTCAGTAACGAGATGGCATTTCATGAACTTTAATGAATTAGCAATTACTTCAAATATGAGGCATCAATATACAGTATAACAATAATAGAAACCTAACGTAGACTGGTTTCATTGACCATTTCAAGTGTGTCATGGGGGGGGGGGGGATTATAACGAGTTATGTGTGCACAAAGTTTGGTGGTTCTACACTGTATTTTTGTACTTCATACAACCTTAAGCCTTTTTACGTTAACCATAATGATTGATAATGTGCATTATCGGCTGGGTCCAGTACATCTACATTTGTAAACTATCCCTTCATTACTCAAAGGGCATGTGTGTTAAAACTAACAGTAATTAATGGAGAGTCAACCAAACCTTGGTTCAGGACATTGCAGATGATCTCTTATTGACAATATAATGCCACAGTGCTCCAGGCAATTTCCAATACTGGAGACTGGAGTTGTCCTTCCTGCATGCTAATTCTGCTTTATGCTTTGATTTAGGTATCAGGTTGAGGCTCTACGCTGCTCACTGAAATGTTCCCGCATTGTTTTCCGCAAACCAAAATATTTGTTTACTCTGCAACCTCATACACATTTTCCCACAAAGTCAGAATGTGTTTTGGCAGCATAGAGGAAACTCAAGTCAACAAAAGTATCACGATGCCATTAAGTACCCCCCCCCCATTTTTACTTGTATTCTAAAAATTTTAGTATTTGAATTGACACCTGGCATTATTAGAATAAAGTTTAAATTTCAACTGAGACACAACAGTGATTGTTTTTGATAAGCAGGATTTCAGTTTATGCAACTTTAATTTGAAGTTCAACTGCACTTGAAATTGGAGATATTTCCCGAAATATGTCTTCTCCAGTTATTAATTTATCACGTTGAGTAATCTGCGCCCATACGACCGTTAAAAAGCAGCCTATCCAGTTATACTGCAAAGGAAGCAAATATGCATATTAACATGATAAATCTTCCAAATGGTAGACAGAGGTTTCGACTCCCACGTAGCCTCCGTCATCCAGGATAATGGGCGCCGCTTGGTGGTTTGCTAACGTACTTAGATTACATCAGCCAGCCTCAATTTCATGCATAATTCCCGGATGCGTTAAAAAAAACCATAAAAGTGCCTTTTAAGTTAATTTCCTATGAAAAACTATAAGTCTATGTTCCTGCGTAACAGTGTATGAATAACACATTTTAAGCAAACATATCCTTTCGACTAAAATAGCTTGATGTTATACCAGTCATCCCATCACGAGATGGCGACATTGCGTAAAATCGAGGCTTTTTTGAGGAGCCCCTTTTTTTCCAAAGTCCTTCTTTTTTTCCCCGGGCCCCCATGTGTTTCTATTTTGTCACTATGTCACATCTCAACTCATATTTACATTTTAACAAAAAGACAGACAGCGAGGGGAGGGGGCGGGCTCGCGCGTACAGACCTTCCTGCCTTTTCTGTCGGAGGCGTCGGCGGCTCGGCTCTCTGCGCTCGCGGCGGTTCTCTCGCGCTTCTCAGGTAAGGAAACGGGCGCTTTTCGAATGTTTTGGGGGGTGAAGTTTCAGCGGGACTTTGGGAAATGTGTGAATTGCCGGGGAAAGTTTTTTTTTTTTTTTTTTTGGTGGTGGGGGGGCAGCTTGGTCGTAAAAGCCGGGGGAGCTGGCTCGGGCTTTATGCGCGTGCCGGGTACTTCCCGGTGCCTACAGCCGACTGTAATTTAATGAATGTACGGCTGCGCTCACGTGGTTCGACCGGAGCGAGACTGCAGATTCTTTTGTTCAAAATCAATCAAAAAAAAAAAAAAAAAAAGAAAAACGAGGAAGACGGACAGATAGGAGGGAAAAAGAGCATCGAAAGCAGGAAATCCCTGCGTCGGGTGGCCGCCTCAGACAGCTACAACAAAGATCGGCGGCGCCGTAAAGTTTTTTTTTCCTTTCTTTTGATTTTTTTTTTCTTTTCTTCAACTTTCGATAGCTAGCTAGAGGGGGAAAAGAAAACTTCTCAATCTTTATTTGTTTCACCCGAGGTTTGTAGCCACTGCCGTTTCTCTCGATTAACTGTACCTAGCTGCTTAGCCTTTCTAGCTACTTGTATTTTACGCCACTTTTCTAACTTAAAAAAAAAAAACAAACCCCGAGCGTTTAAAGCTCCTATCCGGTTATTTGCGTTTATCGTCTGGATTTTGCTCGCTCGCAAGCGGGGTTTTTTAGACCAATTCATTCTTGTTTTGTGTATATTCACGCATCCCCCATTTGATGCTTCCTTTTGGGTACAACGAAAAGACAACAAAGGGACGCAGATAGTTGATCCATATTTGAAAGCGTTGTGTGTGGGTTTTTTTTTTGTTGATAGCCAGATGTTTCTCAGTTAATCCCGCATATTTCTCCCAGAATGTGTCTTAATCCCAACTTTTGAAATGTAGTTTACACGCATAACATCGTGGGGAACGTTTGTTTGGCGTCGCTTTGATTTAATTTCGTCTTATTTTTCCCGCTAATGGCTTGGGTAGCCTGCTAGCTGGCGATCGCCGCTGAAGACCATTTCTTTTTCCGTCCCGCTAATTAGCCGCACGGCTAGCAGAACTAGCTACACAGGGCGCTTTTGTTCCGGTTTTTTTTTTTTTTTCGGAGCCCGGGCGGCTTATTTGCAGACTGGTTGGCGAACGCGGTTAAATGCGTTTCCTTTTACCGTGCATTTTGGCTTTGTAGCAATACTTCCACCTCCCCGGATCCTGCAGATACAGCCGTTTACCGGCTATTTTTTTTGCGTGTAAGATTCAGGCGAAGCGCAGCCCGTAATGTTATTAATGGGGCCGGTCAGCACATCGTCGATGGTATCGCCAAACGGGACGTGTCTAAATCAACGAGCTCTTCCTATCGCTGGAGCTTGTATATAAACCTTATACGGTTATTAATTAATGTGCTATGGGTGTTTTAGAGGTTTAGATAAACGCTTCGGGATTGCATACCTTGCCCCCCCCCCCGTTGGGTACAGTTTTTGGTCTGTCGGACTGATGCTGATGCTGTGACCGAGCTGTACTAGCGCCCCTCTTCCGATCCTCCTCACGCGGTGCTGCGTGCAGATCCAGCGTGGAGATCCAGTGGCGCGTCGCCGCTGCAAGATGGGGACCCGTCTGTGCAGTAGCAGGGCAAACTGGAGCGCTGTTCGCACGCATGGGGGCATTCACGCGGGGCGCCGGGCAATGAACATGTTCTTACTTCAAAGTGTATAAATAAACAGCAATATGTGATAGTCATTCCAGGTATTCAGATTTTAAGTTTATTCTTTTAACAGATTCCACCAGGAGTTACATTTTTATGTCGATGTTTATACAGTTAAGTCAATATGAGTGCATTCCTTTGTAGGAAGGAGACCGCAGAACTCAACATTAATTACTGTGCATGTGGGTGGCAAGTTGTAGGGAAGAGAAACCTTTCCAGATAACTGATCGATGATTGGTTAATGTGTTACGTATGTGATATTGGTTGATTAGCTTCTGAATATGTCGCACTCCCTCCTTTTTTAAAAAAAATAAAAAATCAGCAAGAATGCCACGTAAGAAGGTGACCGATGTGTCAGGGAATGGTGGAGTGAAGAGGAAGAGAGGAGGTGGAAGGAAGAAAGACAAGGACTTCAGCAGCGACGACGAGTTCTATGACTTTGAGCAGGAGAACACAAAGAAGGCAGGGAAGCCTGCCCCCAAGTGTGGACTGCAGCCCGTCACCGTGGCTGACGACGTCAAAGAGAAAATCGTAAGAGTCCTTCTCAGTGAGAACAGTAGCTTTACATGATGGCCGACACTCCCGTTTTCGCCAGCTGCACTTAGTGGTTTTGGGTAAACATGTAGGCGACTGATTGAGCACACAGCTGTTTTTAGAGTAACTAATAAGGCAACGGTTCCCCCTCCCTCCCCCACAAGAGTTTGTACACCGAGTATTTTGCATGTTTTGGCCTGTTTTGCTTTCAGTTCAATTAAGAATATAGGATCCTGGATTCCATCTGGGAATTGTGGCCAGCTCAATTACACACTCAACATAAATGAATGCACCCTCACCCCTTGGCTGGGACTCGGTGATTAAATCCCATACAATGGCCTTCCTGCTGTGCGAGGGGGGGGGGTGGCCAGATGGAATCGTGACGACCTGTCTCATGATGATTTCCCCCCCCCCCCTTTTTTCCTTTTTTCCTCACATTGCTTTCTTGTTTTGTGTCACTTGGACTTTGCTGGCACAGTCTGTCCCAGCAAGCGTGCGCTTGGTGCGCCTGTCTCGTGCCTTTTTGGTAACGGGTATAGTGAGATGCACTTCATTGCATTTGCAGGACACTCCTTAGTGCCTTCGGAGCCTTTATGTTTATCACACGGGCTCTGTGCCGAAGCACCTGCAGTATAGGCACCTACAGTTGGGGCATTTTAACGAGCACGAAAATGTGCTTTTTATCCTTGTATGTAATAACTTGTCTCTCTCTCTCTGTCTCCCCTTCAAATGTCTTTGTATCTTAGAAAAATAATGAGGACAGGTTATAACATGTTGTAAGAGTAAGTGTGTTATGCAGGAAGAGTGAGCTCATGGTCATGCCATTCGCATGTACTGCATTAAGGTGTTTTATTTCTAAGATCAAACACAACGGCATGATCTTCTTACAGCGGCTCACAGTTTTGGAGAGTGGAATTTGTAATGTTTGTCTGGCATTCCACAGAAATGAGTCACTGTACAATAAGTGATTAGAGATTTTTTTTCCCCTTCTTGGCCAAATCTTAAAATTCCTCTTTGTTCTCATTTCATTCCTCTAGTATAAAGTATGTCAGGAATCTTTCCTTATAGACGCTCGCAGGATTCCAGCAGTACTCCAGCTGCAGAAACACTCTCGCCGCTGTCCACGTTAACCTCTTGCTGTTCTCTCTCTCAATAGAAACTGGAAGGGTCCAAGGTTAAAGGTCAGCTACTGGTTTTTGGAGCGACCAATTGGGACTTGATTGGACGCAAAGAAGTACCAAAGCAGCAAGGTATGTATTGGTGGTAACGGGGAGGGAAATGGCCGGTTCAGATGGTGAGTGAGATGAATTTGAAATGAAAGCCATCTCCCCCTTCAAACAGTGTGTGTGAGACTCTGTATAATATTAGATTTTATATTAGAATTGTGTAATGGAGGGAGCCTCTGCAGCAGCCTGGGGTCTAATGAATGTGTTTCAGCGTTATGCTTAACTGCCTTCTTATTCTGGATAGCTAACAGGTAGAGATTGGAGGCTCGGCAAAAGCAAAAAAAGAACAATAAGGGTTTGTCATGTAAGCTCATTTGTCTGTTAGAGCATGCTCTGTCATGTCTGGAAGACCACCTCAGGGATGAACTAGGAGCGGAGACCAGTACTTATGGTTTGTTACAGTGGCATAAGTCTACATTTCTTAATAAGGGGGTGTCCAGCCTCATAGAGGCTGAAGTGCTGCTGCAAGTCTCAGCCATCACTGGAAATGACAGTGCTCCACATAATGCCGGTTGTTAAGATCCATTAGGGTAACCTGCTCGTAATTAGTGCTCCCCATAAGCTTCTGCTTTATGGGCTGGGTGCTCCATCACTTTGTGTAGGTCATGTCTGCAGTGTGACGTTCTGGCTCCAGCTGACCTTGATGCTTTAGAAAACATTGTGGCTTTTGGCCGACAGTAAAGCCTGGAACCCAACAAGCTGATTTTTGGCTGTGGGTGAATTGGTTGACTGCCTTTCAGGCCGGTGTGTGCGGCATGATCACACACGGTCGATCCCCGTCAGCTCTGTTTCAGCCAATTTTAGCATGTTGAATCGGCATCGGAGCTAGTATATAAGCTGGACTCTCTTAATGGGCTTTTTTTTTAATGGGTTTTTAGGCATCGAAAGTACACTGTCAGTAATTGGGGTGTAAAGATGCTTCAGAATCAATTTTTAGGGGTAAGATAACTTCTGGGTTGCACACGCTCACTTCACGTGCTGCAGGTAGACACACAAAGTAGCAGTGTTGGCACATGGATCTCCAAAACGTAGGATGGCAGGGGTAGGCTCATTAATATTGATAAAGGAAGCTCTACTTGATGACCTTTGCGATACAATGCCTTTTTGTGCAACAGTGCTTTTGGAAAATGCCTCTTTTTTTAGCTCAGGCATTGCAAGTTACCGTATCAGGCTTCTGAGGTAGCTAACTAGTAACTAGCTAGCTGAGTAGAAAGTAGTTAGCCTTAGAGATGCATGTCATATTGGTTGACATATTTGTATTGGCCGATATTCAATGAAATTCAATTAATCAAGATATCGGTATTGGTCCAGCGTGTCCATCTTGGCTGAAATTGCTGGCTAATATTTAGTCTTTATCAATAGTCAAACTAAGCAGCAGGGGACCTAAAGATACTTTAACTGCTAAAATGGAGATGATTGCATCGGGCAATCCGCTGTTTTCCATCGTGGTGGACGAGGGATTTCATTGGTTCATTATCAAATCTGGCTCGCAGATTGGTCATTTGTCTCCCACACAAAAAAAACGTGTCATTGCGCTAATCTGCGCCTGCAAGCCCAGCAAGCTTCACCACTGGCAACCCCCCCCCCCCAATCATGCAGCACTACATCTCATATCTTTGACTCCTGTAGTGTCCAGTAGTTGGCTTTTTGACAACGATACAAATTGTTCTGAGACTCTACTCTTTGTATTCATGTGTATTTAAGTTCCCATGGTAACAGTTTTTTAACAATTTTTATTTTTTTAAGTGAAATTTTAAAAACGTTTGAATTTAGGTTCTAATCTACATCTATTAAGTGACTTGTGATGGAAGTGAATCAGATCGTCTTGGGGCCCACAATTTTCAACCCCAATCAGTAAACTTGTTTTCCTCCAGGCCTTTGGTAAAAGGAGCAGTACTTGAGTCTTTCAGTTATGGAACTGGATTCCCACCATAAGTGCTGAGAATTAACTTTGAGAATTAAATTTATCATTTGATGTCGCTGTCAGGCGTGGTAGCAGCAGATGTTGTTTTACATTTGTTCATGTTGGTCTAAATGCAGGGGGGGGGACGTGCACACTGGGGGCAGAATGGTTCCTCCGTTGGAATGTCAAGGCATACGCCTCAGCAGGGGGACCAGCTCGAGTGTGGTGGGCATATTGGCTCACATCACTGGTCTCAATCAGGGAGTTGTGAAGAGTGCGCACATCTGCACTCACTGGCAGTGCCGCTTGGGAGGCACACGGACATATTTGACTGTGGGTATAGAAGGAAACCATGACCATGGGTCTGATGGTTGCTTCTAAAAATGTCAGGCGCATACCATCACGTAGCACGTTTATGAAAACACCCGTTTGTGTTGCAGTGGCGTACCGGAACCTGGGACAGAACCTGTGGGGGCCACACCGCTATGGCTGCCTGAGCAGCGTGCAAGTGAGCTTTGTGGTGTCCGGACCCTGCGCTGCCCACAGCCTGCTCATCACTGCCGAGGGAAAGCTCTGGAGCTGGGGTAGGTAACACAGCTTCACTCCGTCACTGCTATTGGTCAGTCTCTGTGGACTGGACTGTCAATCAGTCACCGGTTTTAACCCAGTTCTCGTTTTGGCTTAATTTCTGTTTCAAAGTCATTGGTAGGTGTAACCTGATCAGCATGAATATGAGGCAGTAGGATTGAGGTCCTCTGGGTATCCTCAGAATCCCCTTAAACCACAGGTTGGGTATGACACCCATCTAGCTCTTAAAAGATGTACTATGATTGCGTGAGGAGATGCTTTGCGTTCATTATCCTGATGGATGGCAGTATTGAGCTCCAGAATGAAACACTGACTGCAAGCGACAACATCGCCCCCTTTAGGTCGCAATGAGAAAGGGCAGCTGGGTCATGGAGACACCAAGCGCATAGAAGCTCCCAAGCTGGTGGAGGCCCTGGGTGAGGAGGTGATTGTGGCAGCAGCCTGTGGGCGCAACCATACCCTGGCACTGACAGGTCAGTAAACCTCCCCCTAATGTGTTCAGTGACTTGACTAAATGGGGTGTTTCTCATTAGGCGTATCTGACCGTACTTGTGTTCTCGTGTCCCCATTTTACGTCGCCTTCCATTGCCGAAGACCAGTTCCAATACTAAAGAACAGAATTTGAGAGGATGGTAAAAAGTCCAGGATGTTCTTGCCCTGCCCCAAATATCAAGGATACATCAGTTGCATTCAACTGCAGACCAATTCCATGATTCATTGCTCCCCAAGTTCATTCTTGGAAGGCAAGTTAGCAAGACTGGTTTTCCCAAGACCACAAGTATGATCTTTGCGGTCTTGGTATTGAGAAACACCCATGGCCCAGGTACAGAAAGGTTCAGTGATTGCAATGTCAGACTGGCCCTAGGAATCCTGGAACCTCTGACCTCAAGCTGCATGGTAACCTCTCCCTCACAGAGAATGGTGCCGTCTACTCATTCGGAGAGAATAAGCTGGGCCAACTGGGTCATGGCAACCAGACTGATGCTGTTCCTACCCCTGCCACAGTAAGCTCTCCCTGATTTACCCAGCGTACACTGCACACACACACATGTGTAGGGATTAGAGTATGTAGAGTTGTCTATCAGCTATTTAAGCTTCTCAAATATGAAATACCACAAAAATTTTGACAAACTTAGGTTCTGCCTCGGTTAAAAAGCCAAGAATTCCCATAGGCAATATTACGAAACGGATCATGTTACATAATTCTAAATGCATAGAATAATCAATGTGCATCTTTACCAAGAATAACATCTTGGTTTAGCTGGAGGATCATTGGCCTGGAAGATCATTTCAAACCACCGATCTGGTTTTCACTAATAATTGGTCTCTGTTCTGATTAGTCTTTTTTGGCTCTTACTTGTTTGAGGTCACACGGGCACTGAGTTTTGGGGGGAAATGTCCCAGACATTGCCGTTGCTGCGGCCTTTCTTTGGAGGCAGAGTATCACTTGCACGCACTCATTCTTCACCCCCTTTCAGATCCAGTACAACGGGCAGCCGTTGGTGAAGGTGGCGTGTGGTGCTGAGTTCAGCATGGTCGTTGACTGCAAGGGCAACCTGTATTCGTTTGGCTGTCCGGAGTATGGCCAGCTTGGTAAGGACCAGGCCTTAAACCACTAAGAGGTCTGTGACTGTGGTGGTGCTTGTGAATTTAAAATCTACCTTCTCCTCATCTTCTCACAGGACACAACTCGGATGGGAAATTCATTGCCCGAGCTCAGCGCATCGAATTTGACTGCGAGCTGATCCCACGCCGTGTGGCCATCTTCATTGAGAAGACGAAGGATGGGCAGGTGATGCCAGTGCCAAATGTAGTGGTGAGGGACGTTGCCTGTGGCTGTAACCACACGGTGAGTCATTGAGGGGGGGGGCATGTGAGATTGCCATCACCAAGAGTCACTCCTTATTAAGTCATTAGCAGCTCACGTCTTACTGATTGGTGGACAGGCTTTGGAGGTTAGCTGGAAGGGCATTTTTTGTATACGACCCCCCCTGTCTGGTATGAGATAATCAATCACTGAATTCTTGATCTTTCTTTCAAATTGATTTTGCTTTCTGTGACAAATTTTGTACTTGTTGACCTAAGCTGATGCTGGATGAATATAACATGAGTCTTGAGCAGCTTTATTACGAATGAGTAGCAGTGTAGTGTAATGTGTGAATGCCAGTTGCTGATGTTGAGATAGACTAAAGGAATTTTTTTCTACTATGAAGCATTCAGTAAGTGATTAGGCCTGGACCCTCAGATGTTTCTGTAGCTTAGGCGCAGTAATGACATTCCCATGTGCTTGCAGCTGGTGCTGGACTCTCAGAAGCGGGTCTTCTCCTGGGGCTTCGGTGGGTATGGCCGCTTGGGCCACACAGAGCAGAAGGATGAGATGGTGCCCCGCTTGGTCAAGCTTTTTGACTTTCCGGGACGTGGGGCGTCCCAGATCTACTGTGGCTACCAGTGCTCCTTCGCCGTCAGCGAGATGGGTGAGATGTTCCCCCAGATTAATCTGAAATGAATTACAAATGAATATATGACTTGGTAATGAGGGGATAGAGCTGCCTATTAATGATTAGCATTCTTTGGGATGGAGAGTCCCATTAAGTCTGGCTTAGGTTCTACCTAAGTTACCTCTTGAATAGCTAACAATACTTAGGTTAACTCCTCGTGGGATCATAATTGGACTTCTTAAATCAATCAAGGACCACTTTGCTATTGTTACTCTGAAGCACTTTGATTTGGTGATGATACTAGTACATTTGGGTATATTTGATACTGACCAAAGTTGCTTCCGACATGTTGGGAGGAAGGTAACCCCTATACTTACCATTAGTGCATGGTTGCCTGTTTTACAGGTGGCCTGTTTTTCTGGGGAGTGACCAATACCTCACGGGAGTCCACCATGTACCCCAAGGCGGTTCAGGACCTCTGCGGCTGGAAGATCCGGAGCCTGGCCTGCGGGTGAGCCTTCTGGGCCCCGTGCTGTGTGATTCAGGAGTTGCTCGGTACACCGTGAGATTGGCAGTGAAGAATCATGTTGAAGCTCTTTGACACCGTGTCATGACGACTTTTTTTTTTTTCCTTCCAGGAAAAGCAGTATTATCATTGCGGCTGATGAGAGCACCATTAGCTGGGGTCCGTCCCCGACCTTCGGCGAGCTGGTGAGTCGCACCGCTGACAGCCGCCACCTTCAGCAAGCCGATACCGCCGCCAAGAAAGCTCAGATACGCAGCAGTGTGTAATGTGTCCTACAGATCTCACTCTGCTCTTTGCTCATATAATAAAAATTTGATAAAAACTTTATGAAATCAGTCCAATTATAGGAAATACGGCAAAAGTTAACTTAATCATTCGGACCAAATCATCTCTCCGAGGTCTGGTAATCGGCCATACCAGGCTGTCACTACTTACACCTGAAGATTCACCTGTATGTAAAACTCCTTGAACAATTAAACATGTTGTATCATACTGTCCTCCTTTTAACTCCTTTTGGCGACGTTACCATCTTACTGACTTTTTAAAGAGAGTTTAGTAAAGTGAAGCCAGAGGGTTTCAAGCATCTTATTTGTATTGTTTAAAGTTTGTAATGTTTTATGGTTAATCGTGAAGTTTTTTACAATTCTTGGTTATTCCTCCTGTTTTAATGCCCATATGCCCTCGGCATGAATATAGCCTCAGTTGCTCGCATGGCGCTAAGTCAACAAAACTAACTGATGGCTGCTGCACTTGCAGCCCAGACCCCTGAAGGGAGAATGTGCCTGGTCACATGGGGCTGTATTTGTATCCATCATGATTTCAGATTGCTAAACCTCTTTGCTGAAGTACATAAGTGCAATGCTCTTATTTAAGGGTCTGTTTAGAGGCTACTGTGTTAAGGTTTCAGAAATTCTGTTTCTGAACATGTTACTTTTGTTTTGCGTCCAGCACTGTAAACGCTTCAGTGTGCCGGCGTCAAGTGGAACCTTTGACTCTGGATAGACTCTTGTGTTATTGATGTTCTCTTGTATTTTTCAGGGCTATGGAGACAACAAGCCCAAGTCATCCACCACTGCGCAGGAGGTGAAGACCTTGGACGGGATTTATGTTGAGCAGGTGAGGACTCTGTAATTTCAGCCTCTTTATTTTAGTGCATTTAGACGGATGACATTTGTATATCGTGTATGTGTGAGAAAGTGCTCCAGGAAAAAGCGTGTTGATATGTTGCCACTGCAGGTAGTGATGGGGTACTCTCACACGCTGGGCATCGCCAGGCAGGAGACTGAGGCAGAGCGGGACAAGCTGAAGAAGCTGCCAGAGTACAACCCCCGCATGCTCTGATTGGCTGCCGGCCCTAAAACTCCCACCCGCTCCCCTCCTCACAGAGTGTTCTCCATTACGGAATGCTCTGTCTCACAGTATCACCAGTTTGTCACAGTAAGGGTTACGGGTGGGGAGGGTTGGAGAACCTATAGTGGTGAGACTCAGACATTTCATCTTGGAAAAAATGTTTAAAAAAAAAAATATACATTCTCTCCTCAAATTGGACCATCACCTGTGAAAGCGGGGCTGGCGGGACTGAGCACCCCCCACGGACTGCTTGCCCCCTCCCCCAGCATCCCCAGCCACACTTGGCACCTTCAGGTATTTTCGGTTACCAGGCCCTCCACGCTCTTACTTCTCTCCTCTCCACCTGGATGGAAACTCCCTCAGGTTCAATTCCTGAAGAATTCATTGAAAGGTTGTTTCTTTTTTGTTTGTTTTTTTTATTCCCCTCTCTGTCTGTCCTTGACCTTCCCCAAATATTGGCGTGTGAAAGGGATCCATATCTATTATCTTACAATGGGTGCTATGTTGTCTCGATGCAAATAATGGTAGGGCGGGGATCTCTAAGACGAACACTCCATATTTGTGCCTTTTTATGTGAGATATTTCAGGTTAAGGCTTTTTTTTGTTGTATGTACAGGTTATTTTTACCTTACCAGTGTCTTTGCACGCATCAGTTAGTCAGGATGTGGGATAACTATGTTGTGCCATGTTGTTCTTGTTGTCTGTCGATTTAAGCTATTCCATTTTTTCCAGTGGTTTTTAATCCCACCCCCAACTGCAGGCTGATAAAATCAGAAACCATGCAGACTTCAGAAGGACTGGTAAATTTAATGGATGTTGCCCAGCGATGAGGATTTTGTTGTGACCTTTAAGACCAAAATGAACGGCAGCAGAACCCTGATGTTTGACTCTTGACATGCCGTTTTTTTGCTCCCTCAGTTTTCGTTGAGCTGTTTTGTGTTTTGGCAACGTGTGTCCAGTGGGGTCGGTTGACCTTATTTGGATTTGAGATTTTTTTTTTTTCCACTGAATTTAATTAAATGTTAATTAAAGGTTTGTCAGTGTTGTTTCTTCATTTTAGCTTTGAACCTAAAAATGACAGATGAAATATCACTAGCATGCATATCTAGGTGGTTATTTAATGCAAACCACAAGCTGAGGTGTGTGAATGATCACTGGGTGAGGGGCATTAAGCCAGTTATTGACAACAAATGATCACCTGCTCCGGTGTGTGGTTTAATGCGTCATTCCTCCTCACTTCTGACAGCAGTGTGCTGCGTTGGCGCAGAGCCTAAGGTTTCTTGGTTAAATCGGAGGCTGATACTTCAGGGTTTTCAGTAATTACTCAGAGCCTAAATAAATCTGTCAAAATACCGGTGCCATGAAATATAATATGCCTCAATTCGTTGATCTCAAAACCCAGCCCGCCCCCCCCCCC
>JAODLD010000113.1:2677229-2696090 GCA_026781065.1 Mormyrops boulengeri
CAAGAGGGAATGTGCAATCTTCACTGCCACCCCTGTAAGATTTGCATGTAAAATAGGTTGCATTAGCAGTGGCATAAGCCATATGAAAATGCAGTGTTAACCCCTACCATAAAAGCATTCAGACCTCTTCAGGCTGGGGTGCAGTAAAAGGAGGGGGGGGGGACTTAGGATGATTCCAAGGCCCCCCAAAAAATGGAAATATAATTGAATTGGTCTGGGTGGGGGACCAATATGATATATTTTTATTGGCCTCAAATCTCTAGTGGTGTCTGTCTTGTGGTATATTGTTTTGTGAATGTACAACAGTATATATACAGTACAGTAAAACTTTGTCATGTTGACAGACAGACTGCAATGTTTTTATTGCATAAGTATGAACTCCCCTGAAATAATCATTCAGTGGTGCGATGGGGGGGTGGGCGACACTCAGAGGTAATTTAAGGTAATACTAGACCCATGAAGGACGTGTGTTCCTCATATCTATTCACCACCTTGCCTGTTAAGAGTCGCACACTGTTTCATAGCCTATACGTAATGTATCTCTATTCCGTTTAACACATGATAATTAAAATGTAATAATCATGCGGCTGCACTGTCTTCATGCACTAAATGTTAACCCCTTTTACGGATGATGCTGTTACGTGTGCGGCGTCCTTGGGAATGTACTCTGTAGCTCAGCCATAATGGCTACTTTCAAACGCGTTTCCCATTATGATTCACCAATATTCATGTTACTTTGGTACGCAAGGCAGCTTCAAATATATTTGCTTGCTTTGGAATCGGCTCGCTTTCGGTAGACGTGATTGATTGCTTTGGGAAATATGCACGTCAGAACAAACGCGTTTTGCAAATCAATACCGGTGTTTAGGGAGTAGCGGCTTAGATTTCCAAATTCATATTTACATTTTCAAAATGATGTGACAAAGATGACAATACATTTACATTTAGTATTCACTAATTACCTTTCCGTGTTATAAACACAGAGGTAGTATGTGTAAATTCAATATGAAACCGTGAAACTACTCATTGGAGATTTACTCGTGCTTCGTAAGCCCATAGAACAACTGCGTTAGTAACATTAAGTATATAATTTAACACTTTGAAAAATCATTAAAGATCGACCTTTTAGGTTAATTGTTTGGTGATTTTTTTCAGGTTTCAAAACAAGACTGGAAAAACAATAGGAGCAGAAATAGATGACAGCGGTGGTTGTACAGGAGGCTGATGTTGATGTGAGAGCAGCCACGGGCCGTGACTGGAGAGCATGTCCCACCGAGGACGGGCCACTGCGGCACACGGCGAGAATGAAGCTGCGCCGCCCCCTGGTGGTCACAGTCATGCGGCACATAATCACCGGAGTGCTCTCTGCGTTGAAATCATGATTAGCAAATTCAATAGGTGTAACGTTACTCTGAGAGCCAACAGTCTTATCAGAGCAGTGATAAAAGCAATGCGAGAATGTAACGGGTTCGTGCGCAATAGCGGTGGGATAATCCTAATGTTTTTTTTAAGTAAGGCTAAATAATTAAGAACACATGTATACCTCAAAATCGACCAAAATGCTGCTCACGGTGTTATATTTCAAGCCGGAGTGAGAAAGATTATTCACACAGAGATATAAGCAAATATTTGTTAGGGCTGCCGTGTATACACAACAAGCGACAAGCGTTCAGTAACGAGAGTATGCTTGGGGGTTAGAACTGATTCTGCAAAATGTGTCATATAAAATTACGATCGTACAATATGCAAAACCCTGGTTCTTGGGGGGGGGGGGGGGGTTAAGTTCATTATAAGGATTACAGAGGGTTTATGGGGGGAATGTTTTGGGAAACAAAATCTGTAAAGTATATCAAGCGAAGCTCGACCCGTGGTCATTTTCTCTGCCCAGTTATTTCTGTAGCGCACACTCGTAGGGTAAGGTCTTTTTGTGTCGAATATACATTTAAAAGCGTTTTTTCTTTTGTGCATCATCATCAGTCAGCTCTATCTCCACGGCACCATTTTTGTCTCCCCTGGTTTTGGTTTAGATTATGCACGATCGAGACAACCGCTGTTCTCTACCGGCAGAGATAGTTTTAACTGCCAGGGGGCTATCAGCCACAGACGAGGTACAAAAGTTATCCTAATAGGCAGAAATTGTCTCCTAGCAACAGTGTCGCTTGTTTTGATGCAGGGATCTCCCAGGCTGCTGCTGCAGGTACATGATCAGTCAGAATATGAAGTGGCAACAGACCACCGGGCAGCCTCAGCCTGACTAGCCCAGTCAAACGATTTCATTCTTAATAATCCAATTAGACTAAAAAGGTGCATAATATGCAAAATCCTACTTACCCACAGCTTTATGATGTAGTTTTGATACTAATAACATTGATTATACTGGCAGGTTATAATTCCCAAAAGGTAAAAACACACTATGTAAGAATGCAGCATCCACATCTGAAAACTTCAGTCTGGAAGAAACATTTTACCAACGTCAGGGAATAACCCAGGACAGGGTGCCACACACACCATCCGCACCTACACTCACGCCGATGCACGGATTTGGCAGCACTGTCTCACCGTAGCACAGGCTTCCTGCACAAGTTCCATTTAAAAATCCCTTACTTTTCCAGACTACCCCAGGGTTGTGACAGTAAGTTGCCCCGGGGGATGGGGAAGATGCCGCCCTGGGCAATCGTCCATCTCGTCAGGATTCGCTACCGCCTGTGTCTGGACAATAATGCTTCTGGTCGGTCACGTGCCTAACAACTCACCCATGTCAGTCATGCCGAATAACTTCATACATACTTTGCATTTGTGAATCTTAATCAGCTACCTACAATATTTGGGACCGGCAACTGAACAGGGGCGTATGTTTGGATTCATCACTGGTAGGAGCCAAACCAGCCCCGATCCCCCACCTCCCGAAACACACACACGCTACTCCCACCCAAATCTTTGCCCTTGCAAGGCAAGCAAGAGAAGCCTCCCTATTGCAAGGTATCCTACATCAATATTTCATTGTTCTTCACTGTGCACTCAGAAGCACATTCTGACAATCAGCTCACTTTAGCAAGAACTTTAATAACTACGTCGACGTTTCTGTGGATACGTAGCAAGTCAATTTGTCGCAGAGGTCTGGAAACACCAAAATATTTCCTACTCTTTCCTTTTTGCGTTTTCTTGTGTGCACTTAGACTTGGAAACCATCGAAATCAAGCTCCATACTTTTCCATAGCGTGCAGGAGCCCTGTT
Source organism: Mormyrops boulengeri (assembly GCA_026781065.1). NCBI lineage: Eukaryota > Metazoa > Chordata > Actinopteri > Osteoglossiformes > Mormyridae > Mormyrops > Mormyrops boulengeri. The sequence continues at coordinate 2,680,464 of JAODLD010000113.1, forward strand.
AGCATGTTTCGGACTGTGTAGTGAAACTGAAGGATCCAGAGGAAGCCCCAGAACAGCACGAGAACATGCACACTCCACACACACAGACTATGCCGATTTATGCACATGCGACGGAACCCCAAATTAGTATTATTTTTGGTTGTTACCTAAAGCATAAAATGCTGCAGTAAACCCCAATCAACGACTTTAGCCCAGGGAGCCCCACCCCCGTTTATTAAAAAAAAAAAAAACACACACCTTTTGCTGGGCTGCTCATAGATCAAAATCTACCACCACTCATACCACAGCATGCTGCATAAAAGCCATTTTACTGCATTAACGCGGCTAATATAACAAGCTAACAAGCCCAGCTCTCGGCATTCCTTCTTTCACACCATCACAAACCATTAAGAGGCACTGCACGACCAGAGCATCGTTACTACTGCCAAATTCTATCATCATAATCCCATGACGGCCCTCAGTCTCCAAGACCATTTGTATAAACAAACATGTGCATAGCACCCACATTGAGACGGCAAACATATGGTTGGCATAAATTACTTGGCATCCTTACCAAAGCTTAAAATGAATTTATAAAAACCTGGCATGTTTTCTACCTGCATTTAACAGGCGTGGCGATTAATTTTACGGAGTCGATCATGGCTGCATTATTGGGTTTAGTAAATCATCAAGGCACCGGCGTTAGCTATAACAACATCTCCGCTGCTGACGTCTCAGTGACTGAACACGTGTCACTCAAACGCAATCTTACTTCCAGAACAGTAGGAAGTCAGGGAAACCAGAGGTCAGACTACAATGGAACTTTGAATATTTATTGAATGTACAAAACAGAGGCAAACTCTGTTTAATCCTCGTCTTCCTCCTCTTCCTCGTCCTGGTTGATCTGGAAGTAGCGCAGCTCGTAGCTCTCCTTGGTGTTGGCTACGACACGCAGCCAGTCCCTCAGGTTGTTCTTCTTCAGATACTTCTTTGTCAGGTATTTCAGGTACCTGTGGGCCAGTGACACACACAGTCAAGGCAGGAGAACAGACACTGACCTCAGCTGAGAGGAAAGTGAACAAGCCATGTGCATTAAACCGAAGGCTCTGCGAGCAGGTAAATTTGAAGGAGTTCATGCAAGTGTCACAGACATTTCTCAAATGTCACGAGCCTTTAAAAAAATGACTAGCGGAAAAAAACCCCACAAAATCTTGTGATTCATGGAGTTTGATAACATGTTTCTGACTTTTTAATCAGAATTTGTTTTAACATTTTTAGAAGCAAAATTTATAAAACAAAATAACTAAATTTAAATAAAATTTTAAAAAAAAGTTTAAGTGCACAACGACTTACTGGAATCACGTAATGAAAAACAAATAGCGACTGAATTTAATCACCCAGGAAATAATATTCATTTAACAGTAATTAAAATTGATACAATTCAATTAGCTCAAAGTATCAATCTATAAGTATTAATTTTGGATGCACACAGACCCTATATAACCAAAATAATTAAAAATCCTGAAGGAACATTACTTAGCTGTGCAGATTTTTCATCTCAAATTGGGAAGCCTCTTGAAAAGGTTTATATAGTGGTTAACATATCGGCAAATGCTTCTTAAAAATCACGAGCGTGTGTGTGGTATCTACCCGATGTGGCAATCTCGGTCAATATTCTCAGCCAACATTCAGGCTTTAGTCAGTATTCAAAAGTTACTAGGATCACAGCTAAAGACATAACCAGCGATCAACTCTATTTTAGATGGTACAACCAGCCAATTTTCATGGTGAAGGACGAGGAATTCAGTCATGTCATTCACCACTTAGCACCTTGCTAGTCACCCAGGTTGGTGCTATTTTGCTGAAATCTCACTGTCTGCATTGTATGGTGTGGTTGCTACACACATTCATGAAATCTTAAGTTGCAACATCACCAACATCGGTTTTACTACAAATTTGTGGAATTCAGAGGCTGGCTGGTTATTAGTAACTGTAATATTAGACACAATATACTGCTATCAGTAATATTACACATGTATACCGCTATTGGTACAGGTCAAAATTTCACATCAGTGCACCACTAACAGAATGCAAATGTATACTCAAGATTTACTTAACCTCAATTAAGCCCACAATAAACAGGGGAGCTCAATGTGGTGTAGGAATAGGATTCATGCATTTTCAGGAATTAATTTCTCAAAAGCTTCATGCTTAAAGTTGCTGACCCAATGCAACCATTGTGACAGAGCGGTACAAAAGTATTCTGGGTCAGACTGCTTACAAGTTGCTTTTAGAAGTCTGAAAAGTACAGAAAGAAGACTCAGAACATAGCAGATCAGCACGCCCGACGAAGGGTTATCAGACAGCTCAAATGACTTGTTCACACATCAAGGTGGACCAAGGAATAGCCATCAAAAGACAGGGAGCCCGAGAGCAGCAGATGGCTGCTCCTCCTTCAGTAATTAAACAAAACCACTAATGATTCTGAGAGATTACCATACTTCATCTTATCATACTTACTATGATAATACTAAGAGTTACTAAGATAAAAGGCGTCCGATTTTGGGATGTAGACATTATGGTATTTTCAATCAGTCGTCAATTAAAAAACTATTTTAAAACCAACGAATTGTAGCAGCTAAAGCTATTTAAGCACAAAATTCAAGATTCAAAAGTTTTATTGTCATTCCGACACATCGGCACACCGTGCCGAGAAGGAACAACACGTTTCAGAGTCCAGTACACAGTACAAAAATAGAGGAAGATGTTCCGGCAGTAATGAAATTACTTAATTACTTAAACTTTTTTTTTTTTTTTAATGAAAAACAAAATCACACTGAAATGAGTCCATGTCAAAATTATTTTTGTTTGAACTTAGAAGCAGCAAGAAGGATGAACATTTCACAGCTGAAGAAGATCATAAAATAACAAGCAGGTTTGACAGTATATTTAATTAAACACAAAATGTGGCTTGTAGCGCTTTCAGAGTTAGTTACATTTGAAATTTAGATCAAGGCAGAATCAATGGCCAATAAAAAGGAAATTCAGAATTCAGATATTATCCAAGTATATTTCCAAGCACTGCCCATGAGCACTACACACAAATTAAATCAGGCATTTGGTCAGATAAAAACTATTCTTAAATTAATTTCATCAAATAGTTTAGAATAATGGTTCTCAACGGGCTTAGCCTCAGGACCCACAATTTCTCTTTGGCTATTAAGTTACATTTTTTTTAAAATTTTGAATACAAATGTTACAAATCATGTCACAAAAAGTAGTGCTGTAAAATTAAACAGAATATACTGCAGTAACTAACATTAAAAAAACACTCAAAATTATTTCAAATTTAACGATCCAATGAAAATAGTCTCATGACTAATCAGAGTGACTTAGAAGATGCCAGAGATCAAAGCATTCAAAGTGCAAAACAATACAAAAAAAAAAAAAGCTCAACTCGGGTATCATTGCGAGCCCATTACACAAGCATGGAACAAAAACAAGAACAAAAACAGCAACAACTTCCAGGTCATCAAATAAAAGCAGGAAAACTAAACTGAGGCTGGTGCTGGCATTGATCCAGCAATTTCAATATGTGAACCAGGATTACGGAGCAGCAATGTCCCATTAAAATTTAGGTCACTGCAACCGGTTCTACTCCTTGCACACTGTAGAGGAGTACCAAGCACGTTCTCCTATGGTTGTATATTCATGGGCAGGACAGTGGTACTAAACCAGGGTACCTACCTCTTGGAAAAAGGGACTTCAGATGTCACTGCGATCTTGCTTTTGCTCCTCTCGATGGTCACCACACCGCCACCGAGGTTCCCAGCCTTGCCGTTAACTTTGATGCGCTCTTGCAGAAATTGCTCCTGTGACAAGTCACAGCACAAATACGGTCATTATGCTACCTCAACACAGACGGGCTTCCGCCCCTTAGCAGCAATGCAGACTGACTGCACCACCCTGACACAACCTAGAATAGAATAGGGAAACTTTATTTTAGAAGGTGAGAGGTGAGAGCAAGCGTGAGGGTCACAGCACCCCTGGAGCTGGGGGTTTAAGGGCCTCGCTCAAGGGCCCACAGATATGTGACTATTATGGACCGGTGAGCAAACAGAAGTCTGAATCATTAAAGTGCTCTAAGATGACAAAACATCAGCCCTTCTCAGTCAGAATAAGCTACATTTTTGCCAAGTACAAGCAAGTATAAGGAATTTGTTTTGGTGCATACTTATTGCACAGTAAGTTATCACAACACGGAGCACAAACAGGGTAACACAAAGCACAACACAAGTGTGGACAATATTTAGTGCAAATAGTTAGGCATTCTGAAGGCAGGTTCAATAATTTCACGGTTCTTGGAAAGAAGCAGGAGCTGGTAGAGTCTCATGGCACCATCTGAACACCTGGATAATCAGGCTACAAATACAGCCTTGCATCACGTTAACTTTACACAGTCCGTAGTGATTACAGGCAAAACAATCTCTCACAAATATAAATAAAAACATCCATTTAAGATATAAAACATAAAATAAGGACTGTGTCATAAAACAGACACCAAGGATAAAGCAAACCATCAAATATCCAGTTAAATATGGCGAGGTTATGCTCTGCAGTGGTTAGAGTGCGAGTCATGTAAGGCAAGGATCATGCGTTCAGTCCTTGGGGGTGATGTGTGGCTCTGTAGGATGTGCCTGATGTTAGAAGTTTTCCGGTTCAAATCCCAGGTTGGCCGGAGTGATTACACCATCAGGCCCGTGAGCAAGGCCCTTAATCCTGAGCTGCATCAAGGACTGTCAGATGCTGCCTTCTCTGTTGTATGTCACTTTGGATAAAAGCATCAATGAAATATGTAAAAATTGAAAAGTGTTCACAAATGGTGGGCAGTGGTGGCTTAATGGTTAGGGACGCGCACTTGTAATTGAATGACTGCAGGTTCGAATCCCTGACCAGCAAGGCCCCACTGAGGTACCCTGAGCAAGGTACTGCCCCCAAGCACTGCTCCCCGGGCGCTGAATTAGCTGCCTCCTGCATGTCACATTGTCACATATGGGTTAAATGCAGAGGACACATTTCGGTGTTTTGCACTGTGTGCTGTGGCGTGTCAACAATGACAATTAATCACTAAATTCTAAAAATTCTAATTCTAAAATCAGCTATTAAGGACATGGATACTTACAAAGTTCCCAGCGTCCATGATGCCATCTTCTACTGGGTGAGTGCAGTCCAAGGTGAATTTCAGGACCTGCTTCTTCTTCTTGCCACCCTTGACATTAGCCTTTTTCTAGTTCACAAACAAATTAGCATTAACCACAGAAGAACACTAGATGGATGTTATTTATGTCAAACGACTCACCCCTTATCTTGCACAGCCTTTCTAAAAACCTATCACACCAATAAACAATTATACGCTGTATCTACTAAACACCACGCCACTAAAAGAATAAAACTCTAATGTATTTCACACATAGAGCTACATATCACAAATGCATTTTAATGCCTACATGTGTGTTATAGCTTCGTTCGAAGCTGCACCACCACTAACTATAATCACAGTCGATCGCTGAAACAGAACTAATAAAGTCGGGGAAATGTCTCGAAAACTTTAATCGATGGCAATATTTGTACGATTCTTTTAAAAGAAACAGCTGACTTCGTCCAAAAATGCGTCAAACTACACAAGCTAACAGCAATGGTTATACGTGTGGAGAAAGCGCAGGCTGGCTATGCAGGGAGTTACAACGTGGTTCACAGAAAGCAGGCCCGTCTGTGTGGTACTGTCCACAAATACTTATTACTAAAGACTGGCTTGATATAACTGCGTACGATTAGCCGTTTCCTGTACCTCATCCTTTTATACACTAACTACAGTGGTTATACAGTCCATCTGAAGCACTTAAGCATGTTAAATTTCAGTGTGTAAAGAGACTCGATCTTACTAACCACCGGCGCCATGGCGAAAAATGCGCAGAAAGGAAGAAAGTGTTCTGCGCAGGCGCTTTGGAGCAAGTCTGACGAATCAAATGCCGAGATTATCGGAAGATCCGTGAATATTAAGTCGATTATTACATTAGACGGAGTGGAAGCCAGCTTTATATTTTAAGTTGTTTAATTACAAGCATAAGCATGCAAAAATGTTCACAAATTCTAGTTACCAACCACCGAACTGTAGATTTTGCCATAAAATGTTCAAAATGTTTCTATACTCCTGTATAATCTTCTTGCATCAAAAAATCCTCTGAATATAATGGGACTACAAAACAAAATACAAAAGCTATATAAACAAACCCCAATGTAGAAATACACAACGGAAAACAATAAATAAAACGCTATTTCATAATGCCACATTTCCCCAAAACCTGAGAAAAAAGGTTTAAGTTGCCCTTTAAAACCAAAACGCAGTGACGGAGGAAGATCGTTCCCCAGGCTTGGAACTTAAAATGCCAGATCACAACGCGTTTAATCAATATTTCATTAATTAATATTCCACCTAGCTAAATATGAAACCTGTTTATCGGGAGAATGATTATTTCCTTTTTCCTGATTTCTCAGCCGGCATTGACCTAACGCATCATCACTTAATTTTTCTCAACCATGTGTCCTGCAAAATTGTTTAGAATTAAATGCATAGACATACAGGCAGGGTCCAGTGTACTGGTGATGAAAGTGCACATACAGTGCAGACAGACTCAGAAAAAAGGGCTTGATTTGAACCCATTTCAAAGAAAAAAAAAATATGTTATAACATACAGCGTGAGTCAAAAGTTGGGAACCACCCAAATATTTTTTTATTAGAATAGTGATTCTTTATAAATCCCCATGGGGGAGATTCTCTTTTCACCTACCCTTACTCTCCATGAGACACACAGACACATACAGGTGAGTGCAAGCTGGGGGTCACAGCCAACATGTGGCGTCCCTGGAGCTGGGGGTTAAGGGCCTTGTGAAGTTCGACAGAGCAGACATTAAGTAACCATGCAGAGAGCAAAACCATGCATTAAGCAACCATGCAGATAGCGACATTTTGCATTAAGTGAGCATGTAGAGATTGACACTAAAGCCCATGCAGAGAGTGACAATATGCATATAGTGAGACCATCTTACAGAATATGTTCAATGCACTTTTCAGTTAAATGTCTTTTGCAATTTTATCCATGTTAAAGTGACCATATGATTCTCTTTCCATTTGGACCTATTGAGTTGATTTCAAAGCCTTCAAGATGGCAGACTCACCCACCGGCCTAATGCAAAATAAGCATAGAATGGAAAATTAATGAGCTAATACAAAATTGTACAATCGTTCATGTTATGGAGGCATGCGTATTGTATAGGTGTTTTATTTTCAGTTTTCATGTACACAAAAATTGCAGTTCAAACAGATAGCAAATCGCAAATGCATTGCGGGTAAAGAAAAACTCCAGAGAACAGTCCTTACTTAAAAAACATAAGGGCAAGGTTTGAGGGCAGAGTAACAGAGATGTTCCGATTCCCACCCTGTCCGTCGTTTATATTCTTTATGAGGGCCAGTATGAACAGGCGTTTCAATATCCCGCTTCCAGCTTATCAGTGTCACCTGTAGCTGCCCGTCTAGTGCAGAGATGGGAGGTGTCACCCGGCCTGACGCCACCTTCCACGTGTCCCGGGAGGATCAGCGGAGGGATCGCGAATCGCTGTCATTCCGGCGTGCGGTTCCCGATACGACAACAGCAAGGTAGGGAATCGGCAGCGCCTTATTTATGTCATTTACTGAAAACGGCATTTCTCATTTTAGCATTCCCATTGTCCCGGCTGAAATGTTACGAGTACTGATCTTTAATTGAATTTGTTACGAAGGGTAGTGCAACAACGTTTGATTATAACCTACTAATTAACGTTTATTAAGTATTCAGTATATAGGCGTATAAAGTTCGTCGGCTGCATTATGTTTTAGCGTTCCGCTTAGGAGAGTTCGTATGGGCGAGATATAAAAGTTTCATAAAGTTCAGTTTCTCTTGAAGGATCTGATAAATGTGTGAAGTACAAACATCAGCTTCAATAACTGACAAGACCCTTCAACATTTACTACAAATAAAATAATATTAAATGCTATAAAATCAAGGTGATTCAGAAGGCCCGTTGAACACGCATATAACATGTTTTTCCTTTTGTAAGTGCAGTTAATAAATGCATGTTTTTAGCGTGAGCCTGTATAATGAAATCGATTCTTCCCCATGGTCTTAAGGACTCCCCGTATGATTTCAGATGTCCGGCGGGATCTTCTCCCCCTTGGATAACTTGTACGATCCGGACAGCGCAAACTGCCACCCCCTGGTGTGTCACTTGTGCCACCAGCAGTATGAGCAGCCGTGCCTGATGGACTGCTACCACACCTTCTGCGCTGCCTGCCTCCGCGGCAGAGCGCTGGACAGCCGTCTGAGCTGCCCCCTTTGTGGGTAAGGACTCGCGTGTGAAACCAGGGCTTCGCCATCTATCAAGCTGAATAGTTAAAATGGCACCATATCAATGGGATCAGTTTGTGTTATCGACTTTGTTTTTAACTGACACTATGCATTAAGCAACCATGCGGACAGTGATATTAAGCACCAGGATCTCCACGGAGAAATATCCAGAGGTTTTACTTTAGTAAGCACACACTACTACTACTACTACTAATAATAATAAGAATTATTATTATTAGGAAATATCCTGCAGTAAAAATGAAAACAAATAATAAGACCAAAATTAAGGCTTTTCTTCAGATAGATTGAAAGATATTGAATGGAATGGTGATGTGTTCTCATTGTTTATACCGAGTGTCATGCAGTGATATAAAACCTGAGCAGTTTCCTGTCTACATAAACGGCCAGTTTTTCATGTCTGCATATCGAAACACCTCATTTTACAGCACATGTGGATTCAGTTTCAAATAACTTTGCTGTGTTGGTGCCATAACTTGAGAAGTCGGCGTAGCCATCGTGATTTGCCTAAATGTATTAATATTACTAAGAGTAATTCATTGATCAGATTTTATAAACATTTACATTTGTAGATAGTTAAATCAGTTTAATGTTATAGGCCAAGGTCTGCCGTATTAGGATTACAGGAATTAAATCACATTGGCTTAATGTAGACCTTCTTTCATCTCTGTCTTATACTACAAGGTATTAATCATTGTTGTAAAACTTAATTGTCCTGTTAATCTGTAAATATGTTATTGTAAACGCACAGTTGCCATCTTTAAAATGGACCCTGGAATTAATTGCAAATATTATTCTGACAATTAGGATTTCCATGCTCTGTGAAAAAAGATCATGGGGTAGTAAAGGAGGTTTTGAAAAGACTTCAGGGCGAAGCGCTGGGTGTTTGCGTAAGCGGCGGGGTCGAATGGGGCCGAGCTGAGGGAAGCTGACAGCTGCCGTACAAATGCTGCTCCTGTCTAACCTGCGTGGAATCCACTGCGTGGTCGACTTGCCTCGTCTGATAAGGCCGTCATGCAGTCATGCTGTCAGTAAATAAGCCAGGTATTCTGCACCTTTCCATCTGGCACCTGCTGATTCTAAGCTGAGGGTAATTGAACTAGACCCCGACTCATTCTGCAAAAAAAAAAAAAAAAAATGGTTCTGGCTGCCTTTGGCACTGCCTGAAACACGGGGAACTCGGGGAACTCATTCACTGAAGGCATGAAAACACCCCGAGACACGATATCAAAGGCGTGAGGGCTGCGCGTGATGTAACTGACAGGTGATCTCATTTACCAAAGTCTCTGTGGGCCCGGGCCATGTGTCTCAGTTCAGGGACAGCCAACTGTCACATTTGGTGTAGTATAAGATTTCCAACCGTTGTCTCAGACATCTGTGGTAGATAAGTCCAAAATACATTACAACATAATTTATATTGCAGCAAAATTTGTATTTTTTGTCATAGTTTTTGCCACATGTGGAAAATGATTTTCCTTGACTCACTCAGGGAAATCACTCATGATATATAACGATCAGCCATAACATTAAAACCACTGACAGATGAGGTGAATAACATTGATTTTCTCATTACAGTGGCACCTGTGAATGGTCTCATTATATATTTGGCAAGTGGAACAGTCAGTTATTGGAGTTGATGTGTTGAAAGCAGGAGAAATGGGCACGCATAAGGATCTCAGCGACTTTGACTAGGGTTAAATTGTGATGGCTAGATGACTGGTTCAGAGCATCTCCGAATCCGAGACAGCAGGTCTTCTGGGGTGTTTCCAATATGCAGTGGTCAGTGACTAGTAAAAGTGGTTTAGGGAAGACCAACCGGTGAACCAACGATGGGGTCATGGGTGCCGAAGGTGTGTGGGGAGCAAAGGATAGCCCATCTGGTCTGATCCTTTAGGAGAGCTACTGTAGTGCAGGTCGCTGAAAAAGTTAATGCTGACTATGATAGAAAGGTGTCAGAACACACAGTGCATCACAGCTTGCTGCGTATGGGGCTTCGCAACCGCAAACCAGTCAGAATGCCCATGCTGAACACTGTCTAGTGCCTACGATGGGCATGTGAGGGTCACAGCTGGAAAGTGGAGCAATGGAAGACGGTGGCCTGGTCTGATGAGTCATGTTTTCAGTTACATCATGTGAACAGCTAGTGGAGTGTGTGTCATTCACCTGGGGAAGAGATGGCACCAGGATGCAGGTCGTGATGGCAGTGTGAGGCTCTGGGCCATGTTCTGCTGGGAAACCTTTGGTCCTGGCATTCATTTGGATGTTACTTTAACACATACTACCTACCCAAACATTGTGGTAGACTAAGTACTCCCCTTCATGGCAACAGTATTCCCCAATGGCAGTGGCCTCTTTCAGCAGGATGGTGCATCCTGTTCAGAAATGGGTTTGAGGAACATGCGAAAGAGATCAAGGTGTTAACTTGGCCTCCAGATTCCCTCCAGATCTCATTCTGATTGAGAATCTGTGAGATGTGCTGGACAAACAAGTCCGATCCATGGAGGCCCCATCTCGCAACTTACAGGATCTGCTGCTAATGTCTTGGTGCCAGAAACAACAGGACACCTTCAGAGGTCTTGTGGAGTCCATTTCTCAATGGGGCATGAGGGAGACCTACACAACATTAGGCAGGTGGTGTTATGGCTGATGAGTGCATGATGCATATGAAAATCTTTAATGACACCCAGATTTGTATGATAATGTTGCACAGAAGTACACACCTAGGTAATTTGTTCACTTTCATAGGATTTTAACTTGTACAAGAAACTGTTTGCCTTTTTTAACTTTTTTATTTTCTTTATTTTTTTTTACATACGGTTAGATCGGCATTCATATTCCCTTTGAGGTTTTCATTTAGTGCAGCCCCCCCAGCACAGATGTGAAAGTCATGCAGCCGTATCTGTCCCTCCCCAAGTAGCGTTTCTGCGGATGCCGCATGGGAAAGTCAAAACACGGGATATGCCTGAAGCGCGTGCGGTGGTGCGGCTGGGCAGCTCCCCCCTTTAAAGCGCGCCGTGTCAGGGTGATGAGAAGGCACCAGCTGGGTGTGGTGCCTTCAGGGAATTCTTTCTTTGTAATTAAGGGGCTTGTTCCATTTCAGACGCCCCCCCCCCCCCCAGGGTTTTCTCGTTGGGTACCCAGGCTGAAACTCTACTCCAGCAGGGCGACCCCCGGCTCCTGGTTACCCCCCACCCCGTCTGTCCCAGGCTATTTTTGAGCCATATTGTCTCCCGATTTACCGATGCTGGCTCCCGGTTGTGGGGGGAGCCTGCCCTCGTATTGCTGTGACCATTCGCTTTTGAGTTTCTCCTGGTGATTCCTGTCCCCCGGCTTAGGGTGGTGACACTGCTTACCCACATTGCCTAGTGGATCCAGAGCAGCAGGACTAGGTACCGGTGACACCTTGAGGGACTCCTGTGCCCGTCCAGCATGCTCTTGGGGGAGCTAGATGAGGACATGTAAGAATGATGATCCTCCGTCTTTACTGATGAGTGCTCAGTGGGCTGTGAATATAGACAGGGCTTTTTAATGCAGTACGTTACTGGTTGATGGCATTCTATCCGTAATTACGGTTTTTCTATTATTACAAATTCTGTGTGAAGGAGCTATTGAATGTGGTGAAGTTATATAATCTACTATTAAACAGATGTGTTGATATGTTTGTGAAGTTGTATGTGGACACATTGTTAGATCAGTATTCTTAGAATATTTACATATTTATATGGGAATATTTCATTATAATTCTGCTTCCATTCATATCGGTTCATGAAGTGTTGCTTCACCTGATGCCAGGATTCAAAGTAAAAACAAAAGAACTGGGTTTTGCATCAGTTTGAAAAGTGCCTTAGCTGGTTCCCACCAGATAGAATTCTAGATGGACTTGTCAGTTATGTAAAGTAGTGACCAATCTGATATATAATTATTGTCTGTTAATCATGACAGTAAGTGCAAAGTTGTGAGCATTGAGACGTACTGATGAGGAAGTTCCCCTACGGATCCCGCAGTGTTAGTACCTCATTTCACCAGCATGTTGTGTAGTCAAGGTAAACAATCAAAGCTGAACTGTACATCGGTCCATTGAAGTTTGACATGACATCAGGTTGTGTTATTTTATGGAATCCAGATCACACCAAATTGTTTATATTCACAAAATTAGACGCGAAATGTCTGACTTTTCTCATTCCAGCAGCCTCTTCCTAACCATAAGTGTGTAAGTATGTCAGAAGGTCACATGATTGTGCATAAAGTATCTGTAGTTGTTGGATCAAGTCCAGCAAAGTGCTAATATTTCTAAAGATCCTTAAAATGCCTCAGATTCAAAAATATCCAGCCGTGTTAAACTAAATGTTTTTATAAGAGCATGTGCCTCAAAACTAATTGTAACAATGTTAAAATAGTATAACTGATTTTCAGTGCAGTGTCTGTTCGTAGAATGTTTATGTTTGGATTGGGTGTCAGTTTTTATTATATGTCCACACCCTGGTTATGCACTTTGAGCAGAGTAGCTGTCTTGCTAAAGCCAAACCAGACCTATTGAGCTGAGATGTGTGGTCTCACCCGGTAATACTACTGGAGCGTAGGAGAGGTATCGCTGCCACAATGCAGTCAGTGGGTCCCCAGCTGAATGAGGCAGTGTGCAATGCTATTTTTGCCAATGACAACGGCCAGGGTAGGATTTATGATATCTAGGAATTCAAGGCACTGCTATTTGTACCACACAAGGGCCTTACTATTTGTAGAACACGAGGGCCCTGTTGCTACGAACGGCCGATAAACACAATATCTCTGGCTGGATAGCAAATATATTTAGACGACTGGTCAACAGCTGCTACGATTCTGTGGATTGTTTCTACAATCAAAACAGAAGGGGCTGCTGTGAACGTGGAAGCTGAGGGAGGCAGAGCCACTTGTTTCAGACACAAATGGGCGATCTTTGAGAACAGTAATGTTTGTGTTGAGCAGGCCCGTAGCCAGCACTCCGGCTACCATGCTGATAGGTCCTTCTCGGTAAATTCTGACGACCCGGGTGGTGGGGATCCCCTTTCGTAGATTTGATCACCTGGGGAGATCCCTCCGTAGATTTTTCTACCGGAGGGCTGAACTAAAATTTGAGGAGGGCACACACTCATAATTCAGCAGGCTACGTGGTTGGCAACAAAAACATTTTTTTGGGGGGGGGCATCAAACCCATTACTTTAATATGTGGCTGTGTGCATGGTGGTATGGTCTCTGGCTTTTCTACCCTAATTTTATAGGGTGAAAAATATCACAATAATGCCAAAATAAGATTTACTATATAGTCTTGCGTTTCTTTATTTTTGAATGCTAAAAGAAGGTTATCTTGGATATAAAAAACTTATTGCAGGCTCCACAAACAGTTTCCCGTCCTCTTTGAGAACATCTTGAAATTAGATCATAATTAGATGAAATTAGATGAGATCTCAAATTATTTTTCTCTCGTGCCACAGTGATTATATGTCACTGTTCTAAAATATGAAAACAGGGTGCCCGCGGTCATGGAAAACCTGGAAAAGTTTTGGAATTTTGATATAATTTTTCCAGGTCCTGGATTAGTTTTGGATTTCTTGGATAGAGAGGAAAAGTTTTGGAAAATTTTGGAAACTAGCCTTGTTCATTTTTGTTTCCCGCATCATTCCGCAACTCCCTAATGGAAATGATTGATTGATTGATTCAACGGAAGTGTACGAGTGGAAGTCAATATTTAACTACCTTGTTAAACATCTGTTTCCGGCACTTTTACCGCACAGATTTTTCGTATTTTAGATCGCTGCTTTTTTGCTTGATATTCCAATTTGTATTGTTTTATTTATTTATTTATTTGCACGTATTTGAATTTTATTGATCACAGTTTCCTGCTTTTGACTCCATTTGCCTATTTCAATCATAAGGTACATACATAATTATTTTAATATTGGGATTGATTTTCTTAATCATTGAACGCTATTTGCACATTGGCAAAAGTTCTCCACCGTTTGTGTTTATTTGGTAAGCAGATTGGATATTATCGTACCGAAAATTGTAGTATTACTATCTGAAACTGCATGATCATCAAATCAAAGCAAACTTGTGGGTTTTGGAAAATTTTCTTAAGGTCCTGGAAAAGTTTTGGAAAAGTCATGGAAATTTATTCGGCCAGAACTGGGGGAACCCTGTGAAAAGTTTTTCTTGTGATTTGGTTATATTTTATTTGAAAGCTAATTCATGGTCTTCATATCTCCAATACCACTTTTATGAGAATAATTCATTTTTACGAGAAATAATTTGAGTATTTTAATGGGATAGCTAGTATTTCTCCCGAGAAATTAAATATTCAGATTTGACTAGCAAGCTTTTTCTGCACATTGTCGTTAAATAAGGCACATTTATACTAAGCATGATTATTATATATTCTGACATCACATATTCTTTTGTCAAGATGAAGCGATAAGAATGCAGCAAAAGATCATTAATTATTTCAGCTACAGTCAGAATGATTTAATGTTGAATGGTTTGATTATGATCTTGAGAGCAGAATAATATGAATGATTTGATTTATAATCTTGACATTACATTAATTTTTTGAAGATGACTGAATGCCAAAGACAAACATTGGGTTGGATGATCCATTTGTGAACTCTATTATGCAAAATATTTTATCATGATCTGTCAGTTATCTTTAAATTATGTGTGGCAGTCCTTGCCACAGTGCGGATCACTGGTTCACTACAGCGAGTGGGAGTACGTGCGCAGAACGGAACCAAATCAACAATCTGCCCCCTGCTGGCAGAAATCAGACATGCAATCCCATAATTTAACTGGCATGTTCTACACAAGCCAGTTCCACATGAAATGTTCTTGTCTGTGTGTGTGTTACAGACATCAGTCGATTGTGAAAGGGATCAACGCGCTGCCTCCAGAGGACCGGTTGCTCAAGTTCCTGGTGGATAACTCCGCAGACTGCGAGGAGATTGTACAGTGTGCCAACTGTGACCTGGAATGCAAGAAACAGGTAGGCTGAGTGGCCGTCATCCCGAAGATAAGGACACAATGGACGATGTACATCCCATCCCAAAAAGTATTAAAAAAGAATATGCTAAGAACTTGTGCTTAGGTGTGACAAATGGGTTGTGTGCCGAGTTGTGCGAATCTCTATTTCCGCCACAGGATGTGGATACAATGTATTATTGCA
>JAODLD010000113.1:2702923-2721288 GCA_026781065.1 Mormyrops boulengeri
CTATTCACTCCACTCAACTCAAAGATGTACAATTTACAGGGGAAACATGCTTCAGTTACATTGTGTTCACTATAATTCCCAGGGGGGGCCCATAATCGTGGCACATGTGTTTTTATTAAAAATAATAATTTCTTGATGACGGATTTGTTTTTCTTTGAATAAATTTATTCCAAACAAAGGTTGGATTTTTCTCATTTTTTCAATGTGAGTTGAAGCTACTTCACTGAAAGGTAGATTTTTTCTAACCATTTTTACAAATCATTACAAGGGGTACCAATAATTGTGGAGGGCACTGTATATCAGAGTTAAAGTAGACAAAAGGATGGACCAATCCTTTACAAAACAGATGAAAATGGATTTAAATATGTGGCTATTTTACAGGAAAAACTGGCAGAGAGGAGGAAGATTCTTCTAAAAGCTGCTCAAAGGTAATAAGGGCTTTTTGTCACTTGGTGTGGTTCAGAAGTAATTTACTTATCTATTAATATCACAGTGAAAGAGTTACCTGCGTTAACATTGCCTTTCACTGTGTGTGGCTCTGTAGGTTAGGTGCCGGGGAATTGATGTGTGCGGGTTCAGTGCCTCTAGCTGTATAATATATTTTTGGTTTATTAACAGTTGATTAAAGAATGGCATCTGTGTGTTTTTTTAATAGTATCACCATGTTTTGGAGATGCTAATTGAACCCCAGTTTAATTTGATTATGTGTAAACAAACAGTTGTACGCAAATTGTACAGCCAATAAAAAGCGAGGACATACGATGATGTCACTTCCTGTGTATGCAGTCTGACAGGATGTTTTCTTGCAGTCAGCATGAGGAGAAGGAGAAGGCGTTTAAGGAGCAGCTGTCTCACCTGGCAGCTCTTCTTCCTACCCTACAGGTGAGGACGCACCACATCAGAGGGGTGTAACATCAAGCAGGATTTCTTGCTTAGCCCAATAACTTGTCAGATTTAAGGTAGTCTGAGCTAGATGGACTTTATCTTTGTTCGCTTACGTTTAGACTACCGTTTCTCTCATCAGGTTGTCAGACTTACACGAATTGGCCAGATGGTGGCACTATTGTGCAAAAATATATACTCCTCATTATGGATGTAACTTGTAACCCAAAAGACCAAATTGTTTTACATTTAGATTCCTTGGCTTTAATAAGAAATGATTCCTTTTCATTGCTGCCATGTTCGATTTTCTGCGATGCAAATCTTGTCCAAATCCTTTAAAAGATGCCAGTTTCTGATCTCATCAGCAGTAACCCTGAATCAAGCTTTTTAGTGGTTCTTTAAATCAAGGAGACTGGTGGAATTGTACAGCTGCCACCATCTAATCAATTTCATTGTACACGTCCCGTTTCTGCAAAATAGACCTAAATACTGAACTCTTTAAGCTTATATCCTGTAGACCAGTGTTTCTCAACCTGGTCCTCGGGGCCCCCAAGACACTCCACGTTTTTGCCTCCTCCCAGCTCCCTGCCAAACAGTCCCCATTTTGGCTCCCTCCCAATTCCCGGGATGAGATTTAAACCATGGACTGTCTGCAGGTCTCCGATGACCGGACTGGGAAACACCACTGTAGACTAATGAAAAAAGGCAGAAAACTTTGGCCAGAAACTTCTCACTCTGTCGTACCATCTATCAGCAAATCAATAAAAAAAAAACACGTCTTGTTGGCCAATGAGCTACACCCAGGGTTATGAACCTGCTTGACCTTGACCTGAAGCATTCAGTTGGGGGGCGATCTTGTTGACATGTGTATTTGAGGCTCTCCGTACTTCATTTCACAGGTTCACCTGGTCACGTGTTCTGCCTTTCTTAGCTCAGCCAATAAGTTTGAGTTCCTGGATATGGGATATGTAAGTATGTCAATGCGTAACATATGGTTACATATGGTTCCTTAATCATCTGGTCAATTTTGCAGACATTGCAGACATTGCATTGAAACAAGTTGTTGAGAAGATATGCAATAAGTGAAAGATTTTGATATTCTCATGTTAAAATTCAGCAGAGAATGGTAAGAATAATGAGTGTTCATATTCAAGTGTATAATATATAATGATAATCAGCACGGAATCCTTTTAGTGCGAAAAGAAAAGCTGAAATATTTCTGTGGCAGCCTTTTTCCCTGAAGTCACCAACTTTTTCAGCAATTGATGGAGAGGCTGAAGAAGATTGTGAAACTGCCACACAGGCTGAGGCCGACTCAGAGCAGCAAGGTGAGGTTAAGCGATTCGACCCAGGCTGCCTCCAGCCAAGTGCTGGGTGACTCCTGTACATGTATACATGTTACAGTTCAGTATTTCCACTTTACAATGATTTTAGCAAATAGCAAACAGGAATGGGTCACTAAACACAGCAAGGTTAGGAGCTTTAAATCTCCATAATCACAGTCAAGGGTGGGTACATGATCCAAATAAAAAATATATATTTAGAGGAATAGATAAACCCTAAATCATAGTAGTTATCTGCTTAAGTTAGCACTGATTCAAGCACGTAGGCCGCAGATGGAAAATAGACCAATCTACCTTGAAGTCCTCCCCTCCTGCAGATTAACACGGAGTACCGATCCGAGTTTGCCCGTTGCCTGGAGTCGCTGCTCCTTCTGGGCCAGCGGCGGTCCGTGTCTGCCTCAGGGGGCATCTGCGGGCTGGGCCTGGCCAACAGCAGTGGCCTGTGAGTCTCACTTTTCATTGCTTCGCTGAGGATGTGGGCTTAAAGGGGGCTTGTTCCCTGTAAGATATGATGACAGAACAAGTCTGTGCCTTCTTCCTATACAGTGACTGGCAGTGCTGGAGCTCCAATCCTCTGCTCCTCCATTATTTATCAGTAACCAATCAGAGCTGTTGATTTTTGGGAAGCCTAACATGGGTTGAATGTTCTCTGGACAACAAATACATTCAAAATTCCGATCTGACTGAATAAGTCATAACAACAAAATGACATATGTAGTCCTTTGTGGCTTTTTATTACAGTTTTGCCATTCACTTCAATTCTTCCAACGTACATTAGTTTCAGTGATTTTTTTTAAGGAACAACAAGGACCTTATTTGATTTATGATACCATAAAAAATTTAGAATCCAAAAAAAAAAACTTATTATTCAAATATAAATAATTTTTTGTTAAAAGGGGAAATTGGCTGGTTTTGATGTGTTTTGTCCCAATAACAGAAAGCCGTGAGAGGATCGATGACCAGGCAAGGTGTTTGGGGTCCTGTTTTAGCGAATACATGTCCTCTCTGAAAAATGTTGTTCCAGAAAAAGCAGTGATAACAAGCTCTGGGTGAATACGGATTCCGAGAAACTGAGGCCTGCGGTCTTCCGTGTTGTGGAACTGGTTGCACTTCTCGGTACTTAGCTATTATAGCTGCTGTGCGCACGGTCGTGTTACACGTGCAGTCTAGAAAAATCTGTCCCCTGAATCTCATACACACCGAATCCAAAAAACACAGATATACCCAAAGGAGGTCACACGGGACCAAGAAGATATGCTAACTTTGGATATGCTAACTTTGGATATGCTAACTTTGGATATGCTAACTTTGTGCTCTGTTTCTTAACTGGCATTTTTAGAAAACAGATTAGCATGATAATTTGGGAATGTGTGGATATTGTTACGAATAATGTACTGAAATACAGTCTAGTCCATCATCATCATTTTTCGCCGACATACCAGGCTAATATCGGTTCATGTGTGCAGCTTTTGCCTTTGCTGCTCTTTGCTTTCATTGGCAAAATTTCTGCAATTAACAATTAGCATAACTCCGGCACTTATGTCTGTCTGCGTACATGTTCCTTTAAATAGTGTGCCGTCCTTTGTGGGGAGGGGATATAGGTAAGAGGCTGTCCTACATACACACATGCCACCCCCGGCCCCTCTTTTAATCAGTCTTTGCCCATCATCATTTGGGAAGAGATGACACATGTGCCCTTCCCCATTTTCCACAACAGCGGCCTCACTGTTCCCAGGTCTGTCGCTTACTCTGCTTGCAGCTCATTGGCTGGCAAAAGGCTCCTCCCGTAGGGGGGAGGGGCTATTTCTCCATCACTATTTTTATCAGAATTTCACAGAACTCTCTCGGAATGCCGCTGCTGACAGGGAGGCCAGGCAGGCTTGGAGGGGTGGGGGGGCAAAAGGGCAGTATATTCCATATTACTGATGTAACACCCCCGTGTCAATGTCTTTAATTGGTATTGGCTGTGGGATGACAGGCAAGTTCAAAAGGTTTAGGCAGAGTGCGTCGCTGTCTCCTGGCCACTCTGGGAACCGAATGCATTGTTGCCAGGCCCCCACAGCATAGCGTGGCCCCCACAGCATAGCGTGCGATAAGAACACAGCTACCGTGCAACTGACAGGTAAAAATCACGCCTCTTTTCTAAACTAACGGACGCATCATTAGTTCTGCTTGGTTGTTATCATTCACAGTGAGTATCGAAACAGTCTGTGTTTCGTACAATGTATGTCGTCTTCTTTTGTAGTGATTCTGTTTTTTTCCCCACACTTGATTAAACTGTAAACTATTAAACCTTGTATAATTTCCTCGGACCTTATGGACGTGTCTCGGTTAAAGCCGGTAGCAGAGTTAGCTCGTGTTGAAGCGACAGTTAGCAGTTTTCTGGCACCTGGTGCCCCAGTGGACGCAGACGGTAATAGGTCCTTTTCTTGGTAGCCTTGTTCCCCGCGAGCATACTTTTCTCTCAAGAGTGACCTTGTGGTTAGCTCGTGGCGGGAGGGGCCGCCCACAGTACACAGTGTCAAGCTGAGGCACTTTTCCTGCATTGAATTCCTGGAGCTCCGCTCACAACATCATCGGTGTTATCTTTAGACCATAGACTTAATGATGCTAGGTCCAGAGGCGCTGCTTCGAGTCGACGACAGGTGCCCAGCGCGACAACAGTGCTCACTGCCTCCAAGTCCCAATGGATTTGGGCAACAAGATTCTTCAACCACGACTATTGTAGCATTGGTCGATGAACCGCTGGCTTGAATCCCTGTCTCGGGTATTCTGACACGTGAAATTTTTTCCGTTTCTTTCATTGAATCCTATGGGCTCCACTTGAAAAGGTGAGAGGGGATCTCCAAAGACCTCAGAAGGGACACATGGGTAAAATATCTGTAAAGAGGTTGTCGTTTGGGTCTGTCTTTGTTTTCAGTTGCAAATACATGCTGCTTGTATGTCTGACTGCTAATGTCTGTTTGTGCATACTGTAATATGCTCACTTCCTGTGCTGGGGACAGTAGCCCGACCAACTCTTATGGCACCATGTGTTCTCTGCTTTCTGAATAGGAAACCAGTTACATAGACTAGTTTTCAACCGGGGGATGTGTACATGTCAGAATATGCTTCTGGAATTAATCGTAAGATAACTTTAGGATTACTATTGAAATTTGATTTCAAATACAAAAATAATAAAAAAATCAACACAGCAAGAAAAGGATAAAGCTATCGGATAATTACGAAAAGAAGCCATCAAATTTCCAGCTGCTTTTCTAGTATGCAAGCGGGTGGCGAAAGCCCATTCCAGGTGACCTAGGGGACAGGGCAGGGGAACACCCTTGAATGTATACAGTACCAGTCCATCAAAAAGTGAAAAGAGAAACTATAAAAAAAAATTAAACTGAGTGGACCTAAGGTAAGAACATGCTTTTGCGGCAGGCAAGGGCGCAGATTTGGGACATGAGCCTCCCGATTCTAAAACCAAGTCTATGCCCTGGGGGCGGCAGGGAACCTTGGGCGTTCATGGTAGAGACTGCGATTCGAGGCAAGATTTTGATTGGTTCTCTGGGCAAAGAGCCTTGGTTTCATTTGAGTGGACTAATCTTCTTTTTCTGGTAACTTCCACTGGCAGTGCTGGCAGTGTGGTTTAAATCCCCAGCTAGTCCCACACCTGTCACACGGTCACCCAGTCAAAGTTGGTAGAGGAGAGTTGGAAGACTTTGACATGTAGGTGTGATTGGTTGCTCTCCCCCACCAGATTGCAGTCCTCCCTGTCTGTGCCGTGTCATTCGCCCTCAATCAGCGACATGTCACTGGGCTCCTCGGTGGTACGCAAACCCACCTCCCACCGATACATCAGTACCAAAGTCCTGCTGGCAGAGGGTGGTGACACGCCCTTCACCGAGCATTGCCGCAACTACGAGAATATCTACAAGGTGAGTTAAGCTCCTCCCCCCTCCAAATCACATGGCAATGATAAGGAGAATTAGACTTGAAAATTCATAGGGGGCAGGATATCTGCACATCTCATTGGTCACTTTATCGGTTGTCACCAGGTTAAATCTAGCAATGATTAGCCATTAATGATTCTGAATCCCAATTTCACCCACCACAGTGATATGTCTGTCAGCCACGAAGCTGTATGTAGTGTCTCGCAGTTGCCTACCATTTTTAGGAGAGCAAGTAGTTAAGCAATTAAAAAATGAATAAACAGCAAAAGGTCACTGGTTTGAATCATAGGGGTCCAGCGAGTTATCATATCCTCAGAAAAATTTTAATGCATAAAAGTAGATAAAAGTGTAGAAGAGCTATTGAAGTCGTGTTGAACTTTATCCATTCACCTTTTTTGCTTAGTACGTAATCTACTTTCTTAATCATCTTTTGGACATATTTTTTCTCATTTACATACCAGGGCATTTACTGAAGGTAAGTAACAGTAACCTTCTCAAGAGCTCGTCTTAAAAGTATTATAGCAATTTTTGGCCCAGCGATCCTGTGTGGCTTTTCCCAAGACTCTGCAGACTGAGATCCAGAAGCTGAAGGATCAGGTGCAGGAAATGCACAGGGATTTGACCAAGCACCACTCACTCATCAAGACGGACACCATGGGCGAGATCCTGGAGAAGTCTCTGCGCGTGGATAGCCAGATTGCGTCCGAATACTCCGCTGTGGAGATGATGAGGACTGTCTTTGAGGAGGTGAGGGTCCAGGCCTTGGAGTCTTGGAAAAATGGGTGGAAAAAAGAAAATCACAGATTGGGCAATTTTCATCCTAGATATGGGAAGAGACATTTCAGAGGGTGGCCAATGAACAGGAGATCTATGAAGGTATGAGGGACGTCTGAGTCTGCATCCTGTAGGTTTGTGTTTGGAGGTCTCGGCCTAACGTGGCTCATCTGTGCGCTTTCCAGCACAGCTTCACGACCTACTGCAGCTGAAACAGGAGAACAACTACCTGACGACTATCGCCCGGCAGATCGGACCCTACATCCGGTCCATAGCCAAGGTGAAGGAACGCCTGGAACCCAGGTACTAACCACTTCCGGTACCAACCAGCAGTTTGGGTGCCACCAGGTGAATCTTGTTAGGAATGCTGACATCTGGCATGTTGTGATAAAAAGGTAGAGAGAAGTATCTCTTGGGCATATTTGTTTTGTTAATTTTACACCAAAAATAAGCACTACACCATTGTGGTAGTGTGTATTTCAGACCTGGCGGACATTGCAAGCTGATGAAGTTCTTGGGGAAGCCCGGAATATCATTATGCATCTCCTTATCTAATCTTTATATCCATCCAAATTTCCATCTTAAACAGTAGCACATTATATAGCTGAGTGTTTGCTTAAACAATCTACGCTGTGCTTAAAGAGAGCAGCGGCAGGCGCTTTAGCACAGGGGCGGTGCAAGCTTCAGTTTGCTGTCTGCTTACGGTCCAGTTCCTGAAGGGAGACGTGTTCCTGGGAACCTTTTTAATGTACAAATCCAGCCTGATAAATATATGGAACTATAACATGTGCCAATCCTACCAGTTCTTATGGTACCTTGTGTTCTGTGCTTTCAGGATAGGCAACCAATGAGCTGTATAGAACATTATAAACTACACACATAATTTGTTCTAGATTAAGATGTCTTCTCATTGGGGGAATTAAATATATTTTATAACTGATAAAGCTAATTGGCAAATAGGGCACTAAAATAACATCCAGCAGCACCAATTGCAAGATTTGTCTAGTCAAGACGGGTAGTTATTTTATGACTGCAGTCACAATTGTATAATTTGCACCAATTCAAAGTAACCAGAAATCCACTCATGAGAGTAATTAATTTGACTTGGTGCTATATGTCAGGAATCAATCATGCTTCCAGACCATGCTTTAACTTGCAGGAAATGCACTAAAAGAAAAAAAAAAAACTAATGTTTAGTAGACAGCAGACAATTTATTCTACTCTAATCACGATTTAACAATACAATAATTAATTACTGGTTTAGTTAAAGGTGCCACAGAATGAAAATCTGACTTTACCTTGACATAGTTGAATATGCACTGAATATGAACTGGCATCCCATGAATCTCAAACACTGTTGTTCCCACTTTTAAATATAAATGCTGGACAAATAAATGAAGGTGGTAAAATGGGCTGATTCATAAATTCTGTAGTGTCACGCAACAGTCTTAGCCACGCCCCCAAACTTAACATAGACCCGCCCACTTTCAAGCCCAATGGACACATATCCTCTATCTCAAGGAGCATGCATGCGAAGTGCACCTGGCACAAAAAGAAAAATGTATGCTGACAGCCATTGATGTGAGGTTATTTATTACTAGTAGGCTAAGAAAGTTAGTCCCTATTCAGGGGTCCGTTTCCCAAAAGCTTCTGTTACCAACTTACATAGTTGGAACTATTCACTTGCATGGTTCCAGCTATGTAACTTGTTAATGTTCTTAGCAGCTGTGCTTCTGGGTCACGTGCCCTGGACTGAATTAAAGCACAGAGTTTGGGTAGCTTCTCACTGGAGCCGCGTATCACTGCTTTTCCGCTGCTGGTTTTAAAGCTGGAAAAATGATGGGCTGAGGCGAATGTGTGCACACGATGATTTTAAAAAGTAACAGACAAATTAAAAGATGTTATTTTTTAATATTAAAGCAGATGTATTATCTTTATTCTCTTTCTTTAAAAAGTAACTACTGTGAATACTGCCTTTTCAAAATGTAAGACTGAATAGAAATACTTCATCTTTGCATTCTGAATATGTATCGGCGTTACTTGTATTCTGTTACTTCCCACCCCCGCTTACACAAACATAAATGGTATAGCCTACCACACACCTAGGCTACAATGAACTTTTTTTATAAAGAGTATAAAGATAATTACACTATAAAGATAAAAAGTACAACATAGTAAACACATAAACCAGTAACATAGTTGTTCATTACCATTATCAAGTATTATGTACTGTACATAATCGTATGTGCTATACTTTTACATGACTGGTGCATGACTAGAGATGTCGGTTCTGTGCAAGCTGTCGCAGTGCCTTACTGTAACCCAGCCAATCAGAGCAGAGCTCATCAACATATTAATGAGCTCACCAAAATAGGGCCAAATAAATTGTAAATGGGCCTTTGAAACTGATTCTGGGCCTTTTTCAACCAAACCAAGTTCACATACCTTCATGTACACTTCAGAGAACAATAACAAATACTGAAAAAAGCACATTATATGGCACCTTGAATAATTAATTATTAGTTATCATTTTGCCTTCATCTCTATAATTTATTGTCTTCGTTTTCTTATAGACTAAAAGAGCCAAAGGACCTGAAGGACGACCGCACAGAGACCATGCTGAACATCTACGATGACAGCACCGTGATCACAGACACACAACACAGGCAATGCTCTCCTCGTACCCACAACACTCCCTTTCTTATGCTTCCATAAACTGGGCCGGGTTGTGCTCACAGCCAGGCCCTCGGTAACCTGAAGAGACAGAGCCCTGCCGTAGCACGGTATGAAGAAAGCACCTGAATTCCTTCAGTAAACTCTGCCGAGGCAGAAATTAACAACATGGTCATTGAACAGAAGCTTTAGCTAAGAGAATACATGTAAATCATGAAAGTGACTCTCAAAATGAGAAGTATGATGGCAGGAGGAGCTGAAACACTGAAATGACACAAGACTGAAATGATCTTTGAGTTTTGTAATACTCTCAGAGTGAATCTCAGTACCAAGAACACAAAAACAGTACTTGTGGTCTTGGCAAGACCGATCTGGCTAACTTGCCTTCCAAGAATGAACTTGGGGTGCAGTGAATCTTGGAACGAGTCTGGTTCGGTGAGGATGCAAGTGATGTATCCTTGATATTTGAGGCAGAACAAGACCAACATCAGGAGAGTTTTACCATCCTCTGTACAATGGAATATGACGTAAAACAGGTACACGAAAACACAAGTTCGGTCAGATACGCGTATTGAGATTCACCCTCTGAGTAGGGTTAATAAGCGGCTTTACTGAATCCGCACTTACTCTGCAGAAATGACCTGACCTGTACTGCAGAGGACAATCGCGACAAGGTCCCAGACAATCGCTCAATCAACATCCTGTCTGAAGATGTGTCGCTTAAGAACAAGGACTACTACTGGTCGGGGAAGCAGAAGAACTCCATGGATGTGCCTGGTCGGAAAGAGATGCCTTTATAAAAGCAGTTCCCCACTGCCGTCTTTCACTGCACCATCGGGGAGCACCAGGACTAGTCATCAACACCCTTACCAGGCACCAATTTGTGGTAGGAGGCACAACTGCTCAGGATTCACAGCCAGTGCGTTTGCAGGCGCCTGACCTGAACTGACTGATGTTACTCATCTAGTTATGGGTGTAGGTTTTTCATAAATGGAATTAATGAATGTATAAACAAAGATTTAATGCAAGCACAGCCAGGTAGTACTTCGGAATTGTGAATCTGGAGGATCAGCTTACACAAATGGATGATTTTTATAGAAAATATGGACTTCTTTTTTCAGATATTTTTACCGAGCTAGAGTTCCCTATGATAATGAATGTTTAATGATTGATTATTGACATTATTATATTGATATTATTGATGTAATAGTCCCTATAGTTTTTCCAGTAGTATTTTAATTTGACTAATGCACAACTCAGTTGATTTGATGAACAAATCCAGTCATTATAAAGATGCAGTAGACAGAAATAGCAAAGCATGTTAGGTGTTTGATGGCAATGCTTGTCATTATAGCCGTAGATTTCTGTCCACAGCTGTTTTTAGCATTTGTGGTTAGTGTTTGATATGAACCTTGGAAAGAATTTGTTAAAACTAAAGCTGGGAACAGAAACCGGGCTCTGAAGTGGAGACAGACAAAAGAGCAAAGATCAAGAATGATCAGTTCTGGAATCCATAGCAATCTTTCATTTTCATGGTGACCGAACGGGTTGAGAAATGATGGCGATGCAAAATTACAACAGCAGCTCTCAGATGAATTTGAATTTCAATCTAAATAAGTCAGGAGGTACACGGCAGTGCAGTGATGTATGAAGAGCTGTTTACAACAGGACTTCTGTGGAGATGCATGGTTTTAAGGCAAGTCGGTCCCACTCATAATTTATGAAAATACTCAACGGGGGGGGGGGGGGTATAAAAAAATTTATTGATTGTCTGAATTCACAATTTTCAAAGGCAAATTGAAACATAGTGTAACATGTTTAAAGATGGATGACGCCAGTAATATGAAGACAAAAGCTATCACAGATGTAGCTTGGCTAAACTGGACCAAGAGGTATCAAGTGTTTCAGCAGGCTTGGCATGGCCCAACATCAGTACAGGTTTACCCTAACCAGGTCTTTCTGGTTTAACAGTCCTAGTCTGGTTTAACTAACCTAGCCAACGATAAATATTATGGAGACAAAAAAATAATAATACCTTGCTTTATTTCCCTAAATCCATTTGCAGAGTCTTATATTTACTAGAAGTGAAGTCAAGTAAATGTCTACCAACAGTGCCCCCCTCCCCCAACCTATGAAAACCTTGGGCAGTAGTACCTCCTAAAATGAAGTCATCACCCTTGAAACACAGCCGAGGCCCTTTCGTTTGTTAGCCCCAAGTCTCTGCAGCCTTGACTGCTCACCATAAAAGTGCATTAAAGAGTTTCAATTGGTCGGTTCAGGATACAGAACGGCTGGGGCCTTGGGGGAACCGGGGGTCCCACCTGGACTCTGACACATTTTGCTGTTCTTTTGGCAGAATGCTAGCAAGGAAATCAAACATTCAGGCAGACCTCACAATATGAAGGAACCCGTACTGATTTGTGAAACCTAAACCTGTCATCTCGTCAGAACGTGACTGTACACAAGTTAATGATCCATCTGCTACACGCTTTGTAATCTTCCTCAACGAAGACAAGGCCTCATTACTCACGCCTGAAGCTAAAAGCGGCCCTGAATGAAAGCGAGGAATCCCAGACACCCACCACAAAGACAAGTGTCTGATGACTGCGGCTATGCTCCGAAGCATCCAGAATGAAAACAGAAAAACCATAAAAAACAGGACAGAAGTAATGAGTTTTAAAGCTGAAAAAAACACTCTAAAATTGCTTAATACTGGCCTCATGAAGTAATGCAGTAAAGAAAGTGAAACATTATGAGAAAACAGAGGTGCACAGGGAGCTGAACACTGGCCACCAGTTGGTGCTCAGTGACTGAACGTACTAAGAAACAGAACTGATGAAAACCTAGGCTGAACAGAACAGTGACCTTGGCCACCGCTATGTGCTGATATGCCCCAGTATACACAGTGGTGTTTGGAAATTAAACAACATTAAAAAAATGAGATGTCATGTGTGATTGGCTGCTACCCGCCCACGTGCCAGGCTGCTGGAAATAGGGAAGGGGGGGGGGGCTACAAGCCATTATAGTGCTCAGTATTTAGTTTCAGTGTCTGTGTGACCACTTTGGTCCCTGCAGCAGCCAGAAGGCCAGTGATGGCATGATCAGTGTCCTCTGGCATCCTCACAGGAGGTCAGCTTGAAAGCAAAGTCTTAAAAAAAATCCCATTTCCGAATCTCTCTTGCCCAGCGTTCAGCTCTGTACCCGGATGCCTGGGATGAAGGGCAAACCCGTGGCCACCTTTCGCTTGTAGGCCAGGTAGTCCTCACCGAAGAAGTGGATTAGCGAGATTTCTTCCTCCTCAATGCGCTCGCGGAAGAAACGCCAACTGGCTAGGGTGTACCCGAGTAAGCAGACCGGATTACATAGCATCACCTGAGCAGAGAGAGAAATACACACTGGGTTATACAGCATCACCTCAGAATGTAGAAGGATGTGCATTTAGTAGTGACAGCCAAATGAAGCTTCATGAACCATTTGCTGTATTTTCTTACTCCACTAGATGGTACTCTGTTCAAAAAAGGGCTCAAAGCATGCCCCAAAGCAAACCAAGAGCACCGTCTAGTGGGGTCAAAAAATATAGCAAATAGTACATGAAGCTTCATTTGGCCATCACTAGGGTTTAGGGTTGACCTTTATACACAAGTGTTTGTACTATATTTATCCAGCCATATTTTACAACTGCTTAACCAGTACAGGGTTGGAGGAGAAGCACAGGGCACAAAGCAGGGGACGGCGAAATGGAATGCAGACAGTAAAACCAGTTTAGAGACGGCAATGGATGTAACTGCAGGAGGACAATGGGAGGAAACTGGGGTACTGAGATGAATCCTGGGGTCCATTTCCCAAAAGCTCCTGTTAGCAACTTACACAGTGGAAACCAGTGAGTCACATGCACATGGTTCCAGCTATGCAAGTTGCTAACATTTGGGAAACTTACTTCTGGTTGACATGGAGAAAGAACATAAACTCACAGAACTGGGGGTAGGAATAAAAATGACAAAAAACAAGTAAAATGTTCATATTTATACTGAACTGAACCAAACACCTTTCCTACCTATATCTCAGAATTTGTATACTTGGAAAAATTTACTTAGGTAAGAATTCTTCATCCAAATTGACAGCATAAGACTGTAAAAATGATGTGACTATCTGGGCTCTCCTGAAGTAGTCAAGAAACAGGGCTCAGAATAGGAGACATGAGTTGAAAAAGTTAGTTTTACCAATATATGCAGTTATACTAAGAACCAATGTATTACTTTTTCTAAAATTCACCTGCGTGCCAATGCTCCAGAAGAACCAGCCAACGTATGAGGGGTGCCGGCAGTAGGCGTAGACCCCACTGGTCACCAGAACGTGGCTCTGAGCCTTCTCGTTCTGGACAACGTGGTTGAAGTTAGAGCCGGCAGTCAGCATGGCGGACTTGCGCAGGCCCTCTCCACACAACACCATGAGCAGCCCCAGCAGGCTGACCCAGCCCAGCTGCTTCAGCTCTGCGGGGGAATAAAGAAGCAGCAGGGATCAGCCCGCGGCCGGCGGGGATCAGCCCGCGGCCGGCGGGGATCAGCCCGCGGCCACCACATCATTCTGTGATGCACCCAGGTCCTCAGCCATTGCCTCGCGAAATGGGGGGCTAACAGGAACAGACAGAAGCAAATGTACGGTAGGGTAGCAACTAGGCTTGGGCAGTATTGTGGTAATATGGTACACCGCAGAATTTTGTGTATTACTGCAATATACTGAAATCTTCGTGACAAAATGAGCCACTAAGCTGTGGATAAATTGTCTCAGATGAGACAAATAATATATGAACAGGCCAACTGGTAACTAAAATGGTGTTTTCTATTAAAACGCCAAGTGTAGAAAAGCCCACTAATATTAAGCAAGAAGAGTGCGTGGAGCGGTAGAAGCACCTGGGAAGAGGAGTTTCTCCACAATGAACTCCACCCATGAGGACACGGCTGCTACAGTATACTCCACACTGTGGTTGAGCAGGAAGGAATCCAGGGACAGGCTACGAGGGTTAATGATGGCCGTCACCAGGTACTCGGAGTAGTGGAAGAAGGACAGGGAGCACATGTACCTGCGAGACAGGTGTCACTGTTAAGGTGGTCAAGCTGTCAGAATCCCAGGTGAAAGAAATTTAGACAGTACTGAGTTAACCTTGACTGCTAGTGCATATGTGAGAAGCTGCATAAAATCTTGCAGATGCTGTCTCCAAACTTCACAGACTTTTCTAGACACTTTCAATAGCCTTTTCACACCTTTCCACAACCTTATCACTGTCGCAAAGAAAGGGAACCACATCCTCAGAAGAATAACCGACGTCTGCCAAAACTGAGGAAGGTAGATCAAGACTTTTGGTGACCTAGCAACCAAACAGGCAAAAGAAACCAAAAGAAATTCTAAAGAAAAGCTTATGTCTACAGCCCGGAACACGCCAAGCCAATTTTCGGCCTTTGGAAACCGTCGCAGCATCGGTGAGAGTGCCGGTGCGTGTGGCACAGCCGGACACGGTTAGTCACCATCGGTGCCGTTTTGGCCAATTTAGCATGCTCAATCGGCTTCAGAGCTAGCTGGCGAAACTGAGCTCTCTGATTGGGCTGTATGTCAACGGTCACCTCTAGTCGTGCCGGTGTGTTCCAGCACTAATTTTCACAATCAATGGGAGCCGAATGCAGGAAAAGTCAGCTGATGGGAGCCGATTATTTGTCGTTGTTGGTCTGCACTAGTCTTTTGCCGTCGGCTTGTTGTGTACCCAGGTTAAGGTTGTGGTCAAGCTCTTGGCTAATAGTTGAAGAGAAAGACAGCCTTCCCCTAGCAATCTAGAAATTGTTTTAAGCATGCCCTTCTTCCTGTTGAACCTTTGTAGAATGGTGCTGTTTTTGTATGACAAATTGTCTACCTTGCATGCAATAAAGGGCTTCCATATTTACCAAGCTTATCGCCTTGTCTGACTCGTGATTTAGAAAACTTCCACGATACCCATTAGCTTGACGGGGTCAGTGCAAACAGAACAAAACAGAGAATCTTCTTCAATCATTAAAATACTGCACTGTCATTATACTTAACACCTGGCGGAAAACTTTTTAATAGGCAACATATACTACATATATTGCCTGGCCAAAAAAAATTGCACACATTAATATTAACATTTTGTTGGAAACTTTTTGCTCTGATTATGCCATTCCCTGTGGCATTGTTTATGCAATGTCTCAAGATTAATTTTTGGCCAGATTTACATTGATGTTTCCCCAAGATGACGACGAGAGAGTCAAATCGCTCAGTAGTCCTGACCAGCACGTCCTAAAGACTTTCAATAATGTCGGACAGTTCTTAACTCAACTGCAATACTTTCCGCCAAGTCCTTAGTAGTTTTCTTTGCTTGATATAAGTCAATGATTTCCCCCCTTCTGAAAAGCTGTGACATCTTTTATGCGATCACAAGACACGTCTTCAGATATGGTTGTTTAGAAATGAGAAGGAACACACTGCATCAGTTAAAATTAAAGGAATTATTGCCAGCTGAAACACAGGATAATTAAGCATTGCAATAATGATCCAATCATTGGCTCTTATGTATCAACTTATTTAAATTCAAATTTAAATTTTTTTTGGCCAGGGAGTCTATAACAGCTATGCGACGTGATCATCTTTTTAGTCCCATCACAACATTCGTAGTTAACTCTACGGGTTTATTTTAATGATTGTTTCGTTGTGGGAAAATATATGCACTAGACTTGTTCCCCGCACCACAAAGCTGAAGAACGTATTGATTTAATATGCAACTCCATCCCAGCCCTGGGAAATCCCAGTATATTGCAGGGAAACCACGAGGTCTAACGTAGTTATTGATGGTATCTTACCAGCCAAAATGCGTCCATGTCGTCTCAACGAAGCTGATCAACAAGCCACACCCGAAAGCGCAGCCCAGGAAGCAGGCTCGCACGGCGACCTGAGGGCCGTAAGGGAGGTGCGGGGGTCAGCTTCTGCTCTCAAACGTCACTGCACTGGGCAGCGAGCCTTTCAAAACAGTCCATAATGACTGCAAAAAATATCATATTTTCCGTATTTGATTTTATATTCAGGAATAACCAATAAATTGAACGTGGGAAGTAAAAACACCGCCGCACTTTTTCATCCCATATTTAATAAAAATTAATTCCGTTGCGTACAGCTCGGGTTACCTTTTTCTTTCTGCTGACTTTGCGTTACCGCTTGCAGTTCGCAAAAATATGTTTATAAAACTCAGTGAGGAAAAATACCGGTCAGGACCATTTGCCTAACTCTCTCTCTTTTGTAGCTACTGTATGCAGAAGTGCACAGTGATTAAGAAACTAATCATTCATCTGTCAACTGTCATGCCAGGAAATGCTGTCAGCTGGTTAAAAGGGGGGAAATTCCGCTGGATCCCCTGGTTAAGTGGTCACATGTACAGCATCTCTTTACCGAACAGGTTATGTTAGTTGCAATAAGATTACCTGACTATACATGACCCAAATCCTAATACGATCAGGCTAGCTAGATTAAGGGCATGCCCAGGCAGACGGGCACAATGTCAATAGTTTTCGATGCTATACAGAATGCAAATGTGACAAGTAGTACAGACCCAAAGCATCTTTCAAGCTTCAGTCTAAGCAACCACATAGGATTAAAGTGGAAAAACAATTATAAATGATTTACAATCTTACCTTATACAGAGGTCCTTTGTAAATAATTAGCAATAAAGCTTGTACAACCCCAATATATACCGCAATTGCTATCTTTCCCCTTATTCCGGAGAAATACTCGAAAACCCAACCGATGTGTGATCCTAGCGACGTAACTAGAGGAATCAAAACAACGCCTATTCCCAAAAAGAAGCTGATTATACTTATTCTTCCTTCTAAGACTAACTTATTGCCTGCCATGTTGGTAACCGAGCGCTCTGCTGAAGCATCGCGATCTTTTCTAAATTTACCCGAGTCAAGCAGGTACAGGAGAGAAGCTGGGCAGCCGCAGGCGTCCGCCCGCCGCCCTGACGTCATCAAAGCGCGTCGCCCATGTGGAGCGGTGACGCCAGGGGTCGGATTAATGTTAAATAATATATCTCGAACCGAGGCCTTACAGGTTCTGAAACCTAAAGGAACGACTTAGTCAAGAGCAGAGCACTTTGGGGAAGCATTCACATTTATGACAATATTAGTTATAATAATAGTATTGATTTGATATCCAGTAACTGTGTCATTAACAAATACGTGGAACGAATTGGTACAGATTAGATGTGATCTGTTAATTATTTACGGAATATTACGTTTTTAAATTAGATGTAGTAAAAGTTAAAATATTTAACACGTTTTTTTATCCTTCACATAAAGACATCTTAGATTTCTGTAAATATGATTAAGTTGTTGATTAAGTACAAGGTCATACAAGGGGACTCTATCTCAGTCTACACGGGATGCATGTCCGGGGGAAGCTCGCAACGGCATGTAATCCATTGCAGGACACAGTCACATACACTCATACTATAAGCAATATAGGGACCATCATTCACCCAATTTCAAGTCTTCAGACAGCCAATCTTGGAGGTGCCGGGAAACAGTGCTACCAGCCGGGGCATATGCTTCTAGTTACAGCGGACCCTTGACTTACGAACCCAATTCGTTCGCGAGGGCTGGTCGTAACTCAAGTTGGTCAAAAGTCTATTTTCCCCATTAGAAATAATGGAGATACCCATAATGCGTTCCGAACCTCCCAAAGCACCCCTTACCTAACCTAT
>JAODLD010000113.1:2726929-2740115 GCA_026781065.1 Mormyrops boulengeri
CCCCCCCCCCCCCCCCCCCCCCCCCCCCCCCCCCCCCCCCCCCCCCCCCCCCCCCCCCCCCCCCCCCCCCACTCAGGGTATCTCACTGGTCAGGGATTCAAACCAGCAACCTTTCAGTCATAAGTGGGCTTCCCTAACCATTAGGCCACCACTGCCCCATCATTTACATGACAAGAACATAAGATCTCTCAAAAAATGAATAAGCTGGACATCATGAAGATTATAACAATAAATAGGCATATGAATAAACATATCATGAGGAAAACACATCAAGATGAAGTTCAGCAGAAATCTCTACCACATATGCGTCAGTTACTGTGGTGGTAGATCTGTCAGGAGCCCACTGTTGGGGGTATACCCCTCCTGTTATTCTCCGAAGACTCATGGTCCAGAAGCCTGTGGCAGCTACAGCAGGAGACCACCGACTCAAACATGTTTCCCCCTAACCCTACCTCACTCAGATGGTAAGTTTCCCTGAAAATGAATTCAACCGTGTTGCAAGCATTCAACTGAAACAAATTTTTACAAATTACATACAAATTAAGAATTTGTATGAAAAATCACCTTCTGCAGGCAAAGAAAGACTTGTACTGATAAAATGAAAAGATGTTGAAAGTGACAAGTAATATACACAGTGGTTTCCATATATCGATTTACTACAGTTAAATATATATTCTGCTTGGATTTGGTGTTTCTAATTAGTAATTTTCGCACCTTTATGTAGACCTAGACCTTCACACTCCTTATGACTCAGACACACCCCTTCATCTAAGGCAAGTGTCAATCAAAATATTTACATCAATCCTTACTGCCTGCAGAATCAAATATAAAAATATATGAATGTGCCCACAGGCGTCCTTTGTGACGCCCTCCTGCCCCAGTCTTCCTCACTGGGTGGAAGCTGGGTCGATGGACTGGTAGGATTGCTGATTCTGGCAGTCAACTGTGATTCCTGCAAGGGGACAGGAGAATGTCAGACCACAAAGCTGTTTAGTCACATCAACTTAGAAGCTGTAGCTACAAATGATGCGCCAAAAAGCTAATTTAAAAATCACTGCTTATTGAGAATCTCCATCTGCACCAAAGCAGATCTGTCACCCTGTGGTATAGCTTACATGGTGTGTCACTTGTTTTTAAATTTATTTCCTTGTTAAATGAATATTATTACTCTTCATTGCTTGGCTGTGTATGGACCATACAATTCCCTAAATACCTCTATAAATGCTATAATTTCCCACCTCAAAGCATGAGAGAACTCAATTTCTGTCCTGGAAAAAGTTTCCTTTTGACAATTATTTGTCAGTTTGTCAATTTTTAGCTGTGTTAAAATATGCTATTATTTTCTACGGGCCTTGTATTGCATTGTGTAGCGATGCAGCAAATACACTGGCATCAAACAGAATTCACAAAATGACTGAAAAACAAACACAGGGATGGGATTAGCCTGTCATACCCATTGTCCATTTCCTCATTTAATGCTTAACTAATGGTCATGGCCATTATATTATAATATTATAATAATATTACACGGCGGGTGGTTTAGCTCATCTTTAATGATACATAGAGAAGGCTGAAGTCATACAGGTTGGTCTGCGTGGTGGCTGCGGTCTGGCACATACCTGGGCTCTAGGCCCTTTTCTAACTTTATAGGTTAGTAACATCATTTTTAAAGCCACATGGTGTTTTACAGGGAACCAGATTATCTTACGGAGCATTGGAGTGAAGCTCTGGTGCTATTAAGACTTTTTGTATATAGTACAGGGATAGCCAACTGGTCCAGATAAAGAGGCATAAAGCATCTGACACCACTGCAAAGAGCCGCATGCTGCTCACAAGCTGCAGGTTCCTCACTCCAGATATAGAACCCAGGAGATGCGCAAGTAACAAGTAACCGGATTAGAACACAAAATAGAGAAACCACATGGACATAGTTAACGATACAATAACAATTACAAAGCTTAAATTATATGGAAAAGATGCACCTCAAAGCTGAACTCAAAACATGTACTTGAAATAACTGGAAGTTATTTTTGAGTTCTTTGGAAGTGACTAAACCAGCTTGGCTTAAGAAAAGGTGGGTTCAGTCTGGTGATAAATCTGATGAATGCTCTTCACATGATGCCTTAGTTCCAGGTGGGTCCCAGCCATGATGTCGGATGCAGACCCCCCCTCTAGCCCTTTGCCTGACCTGCCACCCATCCGGTTCCCCTCGACACTCCCTTGAGTGGGTCCTGTTTTCATTCCTCTCCGCCATTCCCTTAACAGTGTCACCCCTGCCATTCCCCAAACACACTCTCCTTGTTTTCCTCCAGTCCCCATGTCATGTGGCTCCATTCATGGCCCAAAGCAAATCTTACACTTGGTTTTTTAACATCTGTGCTTGCAGGAATTATTCATCGTAAGCTACATTTTTAATGTACAGATAACCCAGTGAACAAAGCTCTGGGCTATCCCCATTAAACCACAGGTCACATGCTATTTGTGAGCTTCCAGGCAAATAATTTACCTGATTTTTGTAAAGGTATGGTAGCTAATATGTATTTTAAGAGCAGCTATCGCCACCTTCCATAATATCAGTGGAGCACGACCCATTCACTCCCCTGCATTCCAGTATTAATTGGGGTTGTAACCACATAAATGTTAATGGCCATGTTCTGTGAAAATATTAGAAAAGGAACTGAACTTGTTTGTTTATTGTTGGAAACTGGCAAAATGGTATTAATTCAGGGACAACCATCATGATGGTGTGTTTGAATTGGTTTGTTTGAATTTGGTATACACAAGATTTTTAGGACATATATACTTAAATACAAACAATTCAAATGGAGCTGATGTTATGTCATAACGTCGTAGGCCAATGCATTAGTCACATGTTTGTGGTGATCCTGGTGTAAACAAGCCTACTACGCTGCCAGTCATATAAAAGTATAGCACATATAATTAGGTACAGTACACATTACTTGATAATGATAATTAACAGCTATGTCACTGGTTTATGTATCTACTATACTGCATTATTTTATTGTTATTTAGGCTATACCATATAGCCTAGACATGCAGTAGGCTATACCATCTTGGTTTGTGCAAGTACGCTCTATGGCAGGGCTGTTCACATCACGGTCCTCAAAGGCCGAGCCCTGCTGATTTCCCAGCCTTCCTTTACCTGTGAGCCAGTTGTGAAGCTTCTGGCCAATCAGAATCAGTAATTATTAAGCTAATTACCTGGGAGAACTGAAAACAAGGCCTGGATTTGGAATCAAGAGCCAGAACTGAACAGCCCTGCTCTTCGTATTTCTCAATGATAAAATTGCCTAACGATGCATTTCTCAGAACGTATCCCTGTCATTAAGTGACAATTTACTGTATATTTTTAGATTCATATTCAGTTACCTCACCATTTGTAGCAATACTAAACTACCGTGTTAGAGTACAATAAGGGAATCTTTGGCTCAGGGTGCCCACTAGCTCTCTTCTTACCAATGCTGCAGCTGCCACCCCTGGCCCGGTACGTCCGGTAAATGCAGAAGCAGGAGACTGGCTTCAGCAGCAGGCTAATGATGGCCATGCTGAAGCTGAACTGAATCTCATGTGTGGCCTTGTCACCAGGGTAGTGCAATCCAAGCTGCACCGAGTCTGTCAGAATGGTCAGTGCCATCCCGAACAGGAACTGGGAAGGGAAGAAGCAACACGCTGGTCTAGGGGAACTGTCAAAACTGGCAAAAAGGTGACATGGAAGTAAGAGCAGAGAATGGAAGGATATTTCAATGCGTCACTGGCGTATGACCACATTATGTCAATGCAAATTGAAGAGAAGACCTCTTGCAAGTTCTCAAGTACTCCTTCTAAGCTGGCTGTATGGACCAGGAGGTCATCCAGTAAACCTATACACATTTTGTGAGGAATATCAGCCAGCATTCAAGCTGGGGGCGTTACACAGTGCAAAGGGCATGATTATGGACTGCCACAGCCCTTGTTCCTCGGTGAAGCCCGTCTTGGGATATGCCTTCATGGTCAACCCTACTTGCGAGTGGAGTTTAAGTTATCTTAAGCACTGTCACCCAGTGATTTAACCCACCAACCATGACTGAGTGGTAGGGCATATGAGTCTATCTGTGTCACACAGCACCCCCAAGAGCAACCCCTCCTCTGGACAAGGACCTAGGACTATAGGAAGGGTCAATGACTCAGCAGCAGTCATTTTTGTTTTTATCTTTGTCTCAGCTGCCCCCCTTTCTGCTAATGCCAGACAGTGACGATGGAAGCAATAGCTTGGTCCACCGTTGTGCTGTTGTGAAATCCATTTAATTCTATGCGAAATCTTTGGTTCAATATGATTTATTGCATTAGAGATTTTCCTTTCTGCTAGTTTTTGTGACAAGCCGTAAGGTAATTTTTCATTCCATATACAGAGAGCATTAACTGAAGTTGAAAACCATGCTGAAAGTTCCAAAAGTTTAGGATAAAATGGTATGTACGTAATTCCAAATTAGCTAACAATGACCAAACAAAGTATTTTTAATTTGCCAACACAAAGGATAAAATGACAAAATTTGTTGTTTAAAACAATTATTAATAGTGTTGCAGGTAACAGTGGGCGGTTACGTGACGTAACGCAGATCTTACCATAACCACTGCGTCGACAGAGTCTTTCTGAGCGATCGCCCATACACCCAGAGCCAGCATTGTGCAGTTCGCCCATGCGTAATTCAAGAGGAACCAAGCTGTGATGACCCTATGGAAGACAGACAAAGATGCACTGCCATGACACAGGCAAAAATCTTGTCATCCGAACTGAACATGCAACAACACATGCTGCAGAACAAAACAGCATGGATTCCTCATAGAACAAGCCTCAACAGAAAATCTGAGAATCTACCTGCATCTTGATGAACGTGAGTCACTACAGTACTTTTCAGTATCGCCACTGGTGACATTTCTCACTATATACTGTATTAGCATATGCAGGCATGTCTCAGCATAGGATAGCAAGGCAGGTTCCTCTGAATGTGTTGGGCTACAGGTTAAATACACTGCAAATGAAAATGGTCAGAGGTGAGTTTCCCAAAGCCTTCTTAACGTTAAGTTTTACAACATTGAACTTACGAATGACTTAGCGTTAAGAAGGCTTTGGGAAACTCACCCCAGATGTATTAAAGAGCAGCGCCCGTGTACCCACCAGATGGACAGCATCCAATGCAGCAGAACGATCACCTGCAGGATCACACAGGAGTTATAAAAGTCTGCTTCCTGACTTAATAAGGTCAGCAGTCAAGCAGCACATCGCATTATTGCTAGCTTAAATCTACGTCTAATGATGAATCCATGCCAGAATCCATGGCTGTGGGGTGAATTTAATTCACGTTTCTGCATTTCTTAATAAACATACATGAATCTCATAAGATTTTTAAAAACTGGAGATGTAACCTGGGATATAACAACAGTACAATATAATTTCATATTTCATCCATGCTTATTCATCTAATCAAACATGAGCTAAAGCTGACTATAATTACCGTAAATACAGTCCAGTAACGCTTGAGAGTAACCACGAAATATTACGTAACATCATGAAAACAGTTCACCTTGAGGTCGACAGTTGGAACGTCCATATTTTTTGACAGATTCTGATTTTATATATTGAAATTTATGGCTTCAGTTAAAAAATAACCCGCTTTCAGCTTACAGTCCTTTCAGATACTCACTGACCATCCCCAACGTTTACGCCTGCGTTGTCTTAGTTCACATGACTATTGCAAATGTTACTGCAATACAGAATTTGTTCCTCTATGTACTTTTTGAACACACACACAGAAGACCACACACCCACCCACTCCCCACATTAAGGGTAAATTGAGGAACTGAGTTGGCAACTAAAACCAGCCAATTAGGTTTGGCAAATTAATTTTCTGTCTTGGTAAAAAAAGTGTTTCTGTGTATGTGTGTGTGTGTGTGTGTCCGCGCGCGCGTGTGTGTGTGTGTGCGACAGTAGTCCTACAATTACCCGCATTACTTGAATTCGTCTTAAGTGTGTAATTCATCTATGTAATGGTATTATATGCATGACGTTGTATTTGATAAAAAATTAAATATTACTCAGTCAAACATAGAAAGGAAACACATTAACAATTAGAGCGCCTATATATAGTCAAATCTAAGTTTTAATAATAAAGAAACGCAGTCTTAAACAACAGCAACATTTCACACGGCCATGTTTACTCAGACCTAGAAGGCTCACATCCTTTTGAGACAGTCACCGCTGCTTGTTTGCACAATGGTGCACTAACTGCACAAGGCTTATAAATTGGGGAAGTGAAAGCGCTTTGTCGAAACCCTTCAATTAAACCCTCACTCTGGTCTCATAGATTGACAGCAAAGTAAATGTGTTTTGCGATACTGTGCATTATATTTTTCCTTTGACTCTCTCTTTGTGAGGTTTATCTGAGGTTTTCCTTTAAAAAGACCAGTTCTCAGTTCAAGCAGCACATACAGTATTGTAATTTCCAGGAAATGTGAAGTGACCTGATGATGAAAGACACAAAAATGTAGTTTTTTATGTTTTATTCCAAATTTCCATACACAGTATATACCATACTCTATGAACCAGTATATAGCTTTACATTTATCATAAACATTGAAATGTTTTCTCCACCTGAGGAATTTAGAATATTTTGTAATATAATTGAATGAGATTAATGTCAAAATGTAATTAGAAAAATATACTGTGTTGTTAAAACGTGTTTTAACTCATAACATTAAGACACATGACTCTTGCCTACTTTCTCAGACAGATACTTGAATTCACTCACTGTTACTTCTGCTCCCTGTATTCAGTTTGGTGTGGTGAAGTATCTTAATGGTGTACTATACGGACAAACGTATTGACACACCTCTTCAGGTGTTTCACTCAGACCCATTCAAGCACTTAGCCATGCAGTCAGGTTTGTGAAAGAATGGGTCGTTCTGATGAGTTCAGTGAATTCAAGCGTGGTACTGTCACAGGATGCCACCTTTGCAATAAGTCAGTTCGTGAAAATTTGCTTCTACTAGATATTCCATGGTCAACTGTAAGTGGTTTTATTTCAAAGTGGAAGTGTTTAGGAACAACAGAAACTCAGCCATGAAGTGACCATGTAAAATAATAGAGCGGGGGTCGCTGAGTGCTGAGGTGCAATGTGTGTAAAAGGTACAGTACCAATACTCTGCAGACTCAATAACGGCAGGGTTCCAAACTTCCTCTGGCATTAACTCCAGTGCACCAGTGCATCAGGAGCTTCATGGAATGGGAAATGACCTGATGATGAGCCTCACATGATAATGAGTCTCAATTACCAAATGCAATTCCAAGAGTTGGATGGAGTGGTGTAAAGCATGGCACTGCTGGACTCTGGAGCAGTCGAAACATGTTCTGTGGAGTGATGAATCACGCTTCTCCGTCTGGCAGTCTGATGGATGAGTCTGGGTTTGGCGGATGTCAGGAGAATGTTACCTGCCTGACTGCATTGTGCCAAGTGTAAAGTTTGGTGGAGGAGGGATAATGGTATGGGGTTGTTTTTCAAGGGTTGGGTTTGAGCCCCAGTTAAGGGAACTCTTAATGCTTCAACATACCAAGACATTATAGACAATCCTATGCTTCCAACTTTGTGGAAACATTTTGGGGAAGGTCCTTTTCTGTCCCAGCATTACTGTGCCCCACTGCCAAAGCAAGGTCCATAAAGACATGGTTGGGCAAGGTTGGCCTGCATAGAGGCCTGACTTCAACCCTGTCGAACACCTTTGATGAAATAGAACTGAGATTGTGATCCAGACCTTCACATCCAACATCAGGGCCTGACCTCACGGGTGTTCTTCTGGATGAATGGACACAGACACACTCCAAAATCTGGTGGAAAGCTTTCCCAGAAGAGTGGCAGCTGTTATAGGTGCAAAGGGGGGGACCAACTCCATACTGATGCCTATGGATCAGGCCCGGAGTGGATAATCGGGAGGACTGGGACAATTCCTGGTGGGCCGGTCTCATGTTTGGGCTGCAAGGGCCGGTGTTCAGTCATGGCACTGAGTTGATCACGTACGCTGCTACCGCTGTCCCTGAGCCGCCTCCGCCTCCGCTGGCAGCTCTCTTTTTTTGCAAACGCACCCTGACATAACACGTCAGTGCACTCAGTTAGTGGTGTTTGAAAAACGGAAAGTAGAGAGAGCAAGGCTGGCGCGGAGAAGGCTACAATTAAAAAGAGGAAAGATCTGGAAACAGACGCAGCTAAATGTGCAAAAATTGCCAACTTTTTCACTAAAACGAGCTTGCGGTTTGTAACGTCAAATGAGGACGATGAAATGGGTAACTGTGTATATAAGTAAGGTAAGGCAAGATGTTGAACTTTACCTGCAAACCACCGTTCAAGTTCATTAATTATCAAGTCAATGAATTGTGTGGCGTTGTGGCATATAACATAATGTTATATAATTCAAATAATAGTATGATGGGAATAGTATGAGGTGGGAAGTAACAAAGTACAAATATTCCGAATCAATAGTGCGCGCGATCCAGACAACTTGACTGATTGGTTGAGGCTTAAAAGGTGTGTAAATACGCACAGAAAAGTCAATCCCATTGGTGTATCCATCTGTGCACTTGACGCACAACACGATAGACACGATAAAGCGACGGAGAGCGAGCGACTAAAACCAGGCGGTAACTGGGTGGGAAAAGATATCGTGATTGCAGTGGAAGAAAGAAGGTTGAAAAGGAAGTAGCTGGACGAAATGTCTAACAAAACTGGTGGAAGTGTTAGCGGAGTCTTTCCCGACAGTATTCACCCTGTCATTGAGGCTTAACACTCCACTACCAGCCTCAACTGCGTGCTAGAGACTGTCCAGCGCAGTCGGACTGATATTCACACCGAAAAGGGCATGCATTGATTCCAAGAACTTTGAAAATCAGCTTTTGCTGAATTTGCATACAAATAAAGTTTTTTGATCACCATGCATATTGAGTTTCTAATCCCTCCATCTTTTATAGTACTATAATGTTTTTTGCATGGTGTGTTTAGGAAAAAGGCGATCGTCATGTATAATGATGGTAACGGCCAATGGAGCTTTAAGTATTTATGTGGCTTTATTTTTCCCTGCTTGCGTTCTACATGATGCTTGGACATGGAGTCCAGTCAGCTTTGCCCTAAAATGGTGGGTTTGTCTTTTGCAAGGGTACTTTATACTTTAAGTGTCTTTTAGAGTCAGTACTTTTCACTTTTAACTTGAGTAAAAAGTGAAGTCAATACTTCAACTTTTACTAGAGTATTTTTAAAAACATGTATCTGTACTTTTACTTGAGTGAAGAATTTGTGTACTTTTGACGCCTCTGCTTATTTGAACAGAATATAGATTCTGATATTGTTGAAAAGGATGTGTTGTAAAGAATAATGTTGGAGATGTGCCTCATGTTGAAATAAATCTACATTATGAAGCAACCCTTACTTGCACTGAATTTTAATTATTTTAGAAAAATACACTGAATTACAAAGTTTTACAGAACAGTGCGCTATTGTAGACTTAACGTGTAAGGTTATAATTACATGATTTTAAAATAATAGGTTGTGATCTAAAGTGGGCCGGTCCGAGGCATGAAACTCCAGGGCTGAAAATGAGTCCCACTCTGGCCCTGATATGGATTTAGAATGGGATGTCATAAAAGTTCCTGTAGGTGTAATGGCCAGGTGTCCCAATACTTTTGTCCATGTAGTCTATACCCATCAGTTGTTTATTCTGCATTGAGGTTCATTTCATGTAGCTTCTGCCAGTAGAAGTGGACCATTGAGGAAGCTTTATATGTAAGGCTCAACGCAAAAGGTTTTGCAAAAGTCTCTGTTGCTCCATGTAAATAAATGTATATTTATAAATCTATAGGCCATGACTGCTTTTAACAGGCAAAGGGGTCCATGTGGGAAAACTCAATTAATATGAAATGAGCTAATAGCCTAAAGCAAACTCATGCAACATGTGTGTGGTTCATCATTACAAAGCGCCATGTGCATCAATTTGTTTCTCGTTATTTTGACTGATTTTAGATATAATGTGCCTTTATCGCATGCATTATTTATAGCTTCCTGTTTATCATTTTTCAGCGTGTCATTTTTTGCAGTTGTTTATTAATGGTAGGTGTTCTCAATGGGACCAATTTGCACAGTTCACCATTAATCTCCCGTTCAGTAGTTAATTAATCAAATACTGAGATATAATCGATAAATATGCAGCGATCAATATTTTCTTTGAACACCGTAACGTTTCACAAAGAAGCTATATAGTCATTCAGGGTGATGCCCCTCAGGGCCAGTGTCCCCATGACAGTATGCATGCCCCCTCAGCGGCCCCCCTAAAAATGTATGCTACTTGAGTCTGAAATAAATGTAGTATTATTATTATTACTAGCATTATTTACATTTATATATCTGGGCTAAAATGTGCATTGGAAACAGGCAAAACAGAAATGTAAGCACATTTTCTTGTTGGACTCTGAATGTGGATGCGCTGGGCGGTGGAGTCCCTTTGTTTGGAGAGAAGCGAAGGTTAACGACTGAAAAAAATAATCAAGCATGTGGTAGCAAGGCAGTTTAAACAAGAAATCAGTGTGAGTTACATATTTGTAAAAACTGTAAAATGTGACTGCAAAAACGTCGCATAAATAACTTATCAGCTTTCAAAATTGTCTTCTGGTTCTTAATGCTGGCAATCTAGTGTAAG
The DNA here is from genome assembly GCA_026781065.1 of Mormyrops boulengeri. Classification (NCBI taxonomy): domain Eukaryota; kingdom Metazoa; phylum Chordata; class Actinopteri; order Osteoglossiformes; family Mormyridae; genus Mormyrops; species Mormyrops boulengeri. Next base: position 2,737,661 of record JAODLD010000113.1, read on the forward strand.
CCGTGTTTGGAGGACATTGAGGTCAAATGCATCTGGCCTCCCCAACAGAACAATTGGCCCCAGTCTGCCCCCTCAGTTGAAATTGTTTAGAACCACCACTGACTCTCAGGCCCCTTCTGGGTCACACATACGCAGTACAATTTGCCATCTTTAAGCCTCGCCACCCTTTGGACCCCGTATGCGCAAAAGAGAATAAAATAAAGGAAGAAAATGATATTCATGTAATGATATTGCCTCAGTACTATTTTAATCCTGATGTAAAATTATTTCATGTATCCAGAATGAATAACGCAATAAATAATGTGATAGATGTTTCCAAATCATTATACCATCAAGAATGTTTCAATAAATTAATATCCAGAATGCTTCCGATTTTAAAATATCTAGGCGGGACTTTAACAAATAATTGTAGCTAACTGCTGATATGAAGAAAAATGCTTTTTGCGTTTTTGTTGTGTGAATTTTTATGCATAAACAGCAAAACTTAAAACAGTAAAAACTAAATTAAAATGAATATAATATAAAATGAATAATTCAATGTTTAGATGTATAGATATGTTTAGAATAGATAGACAGTTATGAAACAAATTTTTTTTTTTTCAGACACGTTAAACAGATAAACTACACTTCGAAAACTCGTGAAAGGATACGAAACGATGTTTCTGTGCAGGTGTCAACCCAACCAGAAGGAGCCTGAGAACGACAGGCCTGAGAGCGGCTGGGCCTGAGAGAGGCTGGGCCTGAGAGCGGCTGGGCCTGAGAGCGGCTGGGCCTGAGAGCGGCTGGGCCTGAGAGCGGCTGGGCCTGAGAGCGGCTGGGCCTGAGAGAGGCTGGGCCTGGGCGACTGCAGGCATTTATTATTGGGAATTTTTTCATTGGCGTTTTGTGTCATATAACTCAAAAATTCGGATGGATGCGAAAAATGTGGGCTGAACTTTGACTTTGATCACAGCAGAAACAATTACTGTGTTGTAAACTTAGATATTTGTTTCTTTTTGTCATCTTATTTCTGTCCTGTGTCCCATATATTTTATATTACGCCATTTGTCTTGGACGGGAGAGCTGTGCTGTACAATCTGGTATTACGCCTTCCAGGGTTTAATGGATCGGGCAGATTAAGTGGGGTAACAAGGTCAGCGGCAGCCGGGGAAGATACATCACACTACCGTTTGCACTGAGGTGAAATGAATTTATGAGGGATTGATTAATGGTTGCACTGCTTAGGTGGAGATGAAGCTAAGAGAGTGTCACTGTGTGCTTCGTACCTCCCCTTGCCTGTGTGGATCTGCAAACTGGTCCCTTCTTGGTGAATCATCAGCCTGAACTTGCACGGGGGCTCAGTGGCCAACTTCATAGCCTCGCAATTTCAGGGTCCCACCTCAGGCTGCCCATGTGTGACCTTTACATGTTTTGGTTGTATTCATGGGAGTTTATTCTGGGTGCTGTCCAAAAAACATGCGGCTGGGTGAACTGGTGTCTCTAAGCTGCACATAACATGTGTGTGGGGATGCGTCCTGCGATGGACTGGCCTGTGATTCCTGGGATTGGCACCTAGTTCACTGCAAACCCTCCTGGATTTCCTTCTCACCTCATATTGCTACCACTTTGGCCTCCAGAGGCCATGAAACAGGTGTGATTGACTGGTGTGCAGTTTTGTTCTGTAAATCTCACAAAAGGCTGCAGAGGAGTGTTTTGTGGAACTTGCACTGACGCACTTTAATTCATAAAGCCCAGTATGTCATAAAGCCCAGTATGTCATAAAGCCCAGTATGATGACTTTAATGCAAAGAACATTTTTGAAAATCAGTCTTATATTTTACAACAACAAAAGCAAAACAAAAATGTAAAAAATGGGCAGAGGGGCTGTGCACAGTGTGGAACATGTTATGAATCATTTAACAGCCATGAAAGAGCAGAAAACAGCCCCCCCTCAGAAATGACACAAGAAAATTAAGTAAATTGGGATTTGTTTTAAAATAAAATTTAAATAAATTACACAAAAAACTATTTGTCTAAGAGCACAGCAATGCCACAATTCTGAAAGCAGTTTAAAACATGACATTTCGATTTGAACCCAGGGAGACATGCATATACATCACTAACAGTCCTGCGTGACACTCTCAGAACTGCGATATGGCAGGTGCCCCTGCCCCTGCATAGCTCTCAGATGGTGATAAAAGCCCCCTTCTCCTGGTTCACAGATTCTGGGTCCACACAGCGACCTTTCCTCCGTGTGACGCGCCGCTTCCGGTGGAACTTCGCATAGCAGCGGAACCCTAGAACACAGGAGGAGAACCTTATCCATGGCGACATATTGGTGCTTTGCTTTGGCCCAAGAAGTTCTTTTCCAGGCAGGCAGGTAGCCAGGTAGTAAGATAAAGACTTGTTCATATCTTGAAAACTTGACTTTATTTCAAGAAACCCTTACTTTCTATTATGATTTAGAGACCTTCTA
>JAODLD010000113.1:2748611-2767129 GCA_026781065.1 Mormyrops boulengeri
GTCCCCTTGCGGAAAATGGGGCCCCCCATGGATCGTGGGGCCCTACGCACAGCGCGTGTTCTGCGTGTAGGCAGGGGCGGCACTGATCATATCAATAAGTCAATCGCTGGAACAGTGTGTGGCTCTGTGAGCGAGGACTCTGTGCGTGTCGCTTGTCATCAGAAGGATGCTGGTTGGAATGCTGTGGCTGATGGAATGTTGAGGCCCTTAGTCAAATTGTTCCAGGGGCAAGGAATGCAGACCAATTCTGTGCCATTTCACCCAAACTTGCTCTTACTTGTATATGTGTCATTGTGTCCCATGGTGAGCAAGACGGAAAAGACCAGATGAGTGTAGTATCATCATTATCTTCCATTCCTTCATCTCCCAGTTTAGAATGGCCAGTTGATGCCACTATTGGTCTCCTGCTAAACACCCAACACCCCTGTCAGCTTGGGAGGGGTACTGACTGGCACACGCATCCTTTGTGCTAAAAGGGTCTCACTCCTTGTTACCCTGTAAGCTGCAGGCTTTGAAACCAGGCCTTATAACACAACAGAAGAAGGTCAATATTTTGATTCCAACCACAGCTGTGGCTGTAGACAACAGTAGACATCATAGTAAAGTTATGCAGGACGCCTCTAGCTTTGAAGAGCTAACAGCTGGAGAAGTCGCTCTTCTCATTTATTGAAACTTGTGTCCCAACCCGGTCCTGGGGGACCCACAGTTGGTCCACGTTTTTGTTCCCTCCCAGCTTCTTAGCAAAAACATGGACTTCCTGTGGGTCCCTGAGGAATATATTGGGGAAACAGTGATTTAAACATATGGACCACCTCATAATCCATCTTCATGACACTACCTTTGTATAACCAAAGACAGACAACGGATACAAGTACCTTCAAGAAGGCTGCTGGTAACTGCACAGTCATCGCGAAACATCGATAAGGTCTTTATCCTTCAAACAGCTCATGCATTTGAAGACAAGAGATGCATTTAATGAAGCTTGAGGGTGGTGCATATCTCAGCAGATTCGGAACTCAAGATGTAGCAGATCTCAGAAAGAAGCTTCTTTGTTTTTACCAGGATAATTTAATAAATGTGGTCTGTACTCTATATCAATAAAAATATATTCTATATTCTTATGACAGATTAGCATAAAGCATAATGTATTTTAGGATTAGACTAAAAACAGGTCTGGAAAAGTCCTGGCAATTTTTTGGTGTCAGCTAGTTCAGATGTATCATATATAATAATGTAGTTCTTACCAGAGAAAAAACAGAAATCATTCATTAAATTATACCTAGACGTCATTTCTCAGGATATCGATAGATGTTGGGGCATCTAGTGTCCTTGTTTGCAGCTTATTTATTGTAATAAACCAACTATTTTGACAAGTTTTCCGCTGTATCACTGACGTCTCAGTTTATTGTAATACTGTGTCACTTTGACACATGAGGTTTTGCTGGGAAGATGCTTTTCTGCGCCCGGAGAGACCAGCGGTATTTGAAATCGAAAGGGATTTTCTGCTGAGCTGCCAGCCGGCAACGATTCATCTCTGGAACAGGCTGACAGCAGTCAGATGTGCAGTCACGTAAACAGCATTCATAAGGCCTCGGCCTTGGAAAGTCTTCATTATGGCTAGGAATTACTAACGAATTACAGCAAAGATCACATAATCTTGTTGGTCCTCTGCAAATTATAGCCGGTCGTGAAGACAGAATACATAAAACAGGTCCAAATCTCTGTGTAGTATTGAGTATTGACTGTGGAAAAGCATTAATATAATCTAGCCTTTCGTAATATCTTTCCCATCTTCTCTAATTTCCATTAATGATCATGACTGGAATATTTCACATACCAACAGAGCTCAGTGGTCATTATGAGGATATTAAACAGCCTGAAAATGATTCTGACCACGCCACAATAACAAAAACAACAACGTTCTTTCCGAATTTGAAGATTGAGGACATTGTTTATCCCTGCTTTCTAATTATTTTCTAACGGATTTTCTCTCACAAAGAAGGGTGGAGTGAGTCAATTACCTATTTACCCATTTAAAGAAAGAATCTCAGAGGCTGCTGTAAATATTCTCTTTTCGGGGGTTGATTATAAATAACTGAAAGTAGCTGATATTCACTTATGATACAGCACCAGGGAATGGCATTCACAGCCAGGTAGGTTACCTTCAGCATGAGTAATATCTCTTTCGTGGCTCTCTAATGAGTGGCCGCATCTGAGGTGATGAGGGACGACAGCAATAATGAAACAGTCTTTGGAATCAGACGATCCACCCAGGAGTCCTTCTGCAGCTCTCGGCGGGAAGTGCCCATCACACAGGGCACAGATCGGCCCAGCAAAGAGACCTTGGACCTTGGGGGTGGAGGGGGACATCTGGTATCCCGGAAGAGGGTGTGCGACGCCCCCGGTTCAGGCACTTAGATGGACAGCTCAGCGAGCAGGGCGAGTGGAGCCAAGGACCAAGAGAGCTATGAGAGAGTGGACAAGTTGCAGGCGGACTTGCCGGTGAGACAGGCCACACCTGACAAAGACGATTTTCTCAAGGTCTTCTTCAAGCACGTCTCAAAGAAAAGGCTGCAATTAGACTCCGACGTTAAACTGACAAGTCCCCTGAGGATTAAATAAATTAACTAAAATAATTAATTACAATGCGGTTCCTGAATATGGCTGCGATCGCACTTAAATAGCTGAAATCCTGTCACAGGGGCATTGCTAGTACAAGAAGTTTTCACTACGGGAACCTGTGTGCGGCACAATGGCGACACTACCATTTCTGTGGTTTGGCCGGAGATATGTTACGATGCTAAAAAAACTAAAGGAATCTGCATCAACTCCCTCTGCAGGGTCCCGCTTTCAGCACTCACACCGTCTAACAATCTCACAATCAGTGTCGGCCAGAATTAGGAGATTCTCGTGTATATTTTATGGTTGTGTATCACTGATCTGTGATTTAACCTTTGCTGACATTATTTTCCAAGAGTGGATATAGATCCTATTGCCTTCTGTTCTTCTTTCCTCTTTCACCTACAACCTGCAGTATACAGTACTTGTGTTCTCTCTTGTCGTCCTCCTGATCACTTATTTAGTCCCTGCGTTCAGGCAGCTCAGACTTCCTCGGGCCCAACTTCCATCTCATTCTTCCTGCTTGTTTCCCCCTTGCTTTTGTTTTATTTTCACCCCTTGGTGTCGTAAAGCCCCCCACCTGATGTCCGCATTCTCTGCTTCAACCCCGGTGTAATTGCATTTTGCCGTCCCCGTGGAAGCAAGTCTTACACAAATCTATTCTGGTAAAGTGTTTTTTTATTATTATTTCTTTTCTGATTGCTTCAGGAGAACCCATGGGCCGGCCGGCTTGCCACCCGCCGCAGCGGACAGGACAGGTGAAGAGCGCCACGGCCGTTGTTCACTGCGACGAATTTGTTAAGCCGCCTGCTGGGCCCAGGCTACAAGGAACCATCTGGTCTGGAAAATGCTAATAGCAACCGGTGCATTTGCTCACTCTGGGCGTGTGGCTTCACTGGTACACTGACTGAGGGGGCCCAGGGCAAGAAATAAATAAAGCCAGAAAGATGACATGGCGTGCTGTGATTGGCATGGTGGAGACGTACAGGTGGGCGGTGTTTATGATTAGGGCGCCTCGCTCCCAGGTTTCCGCGAAGGCACCGGGGCTTCACTAAGCTCAGCAGAAGGAGATTTTACACCCAGCGAATCAGAGACACCAATGAGACGGGTGTGTCTAATTCATGGAGCAAGCTTTGCATCTCAGTGCAGCCGCCATGCTTTCAAATCGCAGAATCGAATTAAGGACTCGGTGTAACCACAACTAAAGCTTTGAAGACATGCATCAGCAAAAAGCAACACAAGGCTTCACATCTTTGAGTGTCTATGGATAATAACTCTACGAAATGTTATCAACTATAGCAAGAAGGCAAAAATCACAGCATAGCACCAGTACGGATTAGAACACATCCCCGTCACCCCTTAATACGATAAATGGTAAAGCAGGGATTAGCAGGTTAACTGTCATATAAAAGGAATACTCTTCAAATATGCAAATAAAAATAGCATTCTGGGAGTCCACAGCAGACATGAATGTCTAGGAAGAATAAAGAAATACAGCAGTCAGTTCTGTTGTGTCAAATCGTCAGATTCCGAGTAGTGTGTGTCCGGCAGACTGGCAGTCTCATCTGTGCGGGTCAGATATTAAAACATAAGAAGAAAATAAACAGATTAGACTCGCTAAGACAATTATGACACTAAGTACTAATTTTATCACTTGACCTTTTAATACTTTGGAGTGTGGGCACCAATTCACTTACTCTTAAAGTGGCAAAAACCTTTAGCAAAATTATCATACCTTCTGGAAAATGGATATTTGTGAAGTGAAGGTGTTTATGTGAATGAAGACTGAAATGAATGATTTCTGATTATTACTTGAAAGTCAACAATTCGGAGTCATGTTTAAAAGGTTCATAAACACAAGCACTGAAGCTGTTAATAAGAACATTCCTGATTTCACAGCCATGTTTGTTTCTGTCTGCCATTTTCGCGGATTCCCCTGCCATTTGGCTGCTTCTAATGCTCCAAGGAGACCTTCGGTTCTGTTACGAAATTTCTGGAGTAACATTCATGAGCTGCGGATGAAGTCAAATAGCTCAGCTGACAGAAGGCAGGCATGGCTTCTCCATGTGTGTCACTCCTCTGCTGAGGGCGAGAAGGAGAACACGTACCCACTCTGTCATCCCCCTGTTATAATTAATTGTTGAGGGACGCAGAGCAATCATGATTGCTTTATTAACAATCCACACTGAGTTCTTGAAGTGGAGGGGGTCCCCTTCATCATCAGAGAGACAGTAATAACATAATTATTTCTATTGTAATAGTTTTTTGTTTTCTGTCATTGTTTATTTCCATTGGCTGTTGTAACAAGTAAATTTCTCTGGTGTGGAATCAATAAAGTCTTCCATCCATCCATCCATCCATCCATGACTAGGCTGGTGAGACAGCGAGCTCCACCCTACACCAGACGGACCTGAGACCTCATTGGGCAGAATCAGTCCAGGCTCTCTTTCTAAAGCTTCTTTTATTCATAAATCATAACAGTGTCCTACAGCAATAAATATAATGGTGTTTTCATATTTGTAGTCACACAGCACAACATTTTAGTCCTTTTTCTTCTGGACCCCATTTAAACTGTCAACAATTCCTTCTCCCAACATTTCTTCTAATCAAAGATGCTGAGATAAAACAAAACCTTTAAATGCCCTGTGATGGACTTATCCAGGGTGCCACTTGATGTTCCCCGGCAAACGCCTCAGGTCCCTGGCCACCCCTCTGCTCAATATGTGGTTAGAGGAAGTTGGGATGGATTGGAAAAGCTGTAAGTAAGACCAAACAAATGGGAGATGATGATATGAGGACACAAATATCTCAAAATTCACTGCTAAATGGAGAATAAAAATGCCGTAAAAGCTACACCAGAATCATATACATTGTACCAAAGTAAGAAGAGTAAAACTAAGGACAGAGGGATTCACCAAGCTCGTGGACATCCTGGGCCGAAGCAAAAGTTCATTCAGTCCCTCAGCCACCTGCCATAATCACAAATATATATTAGACTCCAGATTTGTTTCCCGATGCCAGACCAGAGGCTCAGACTGGTTCCCCAATCCACATTGCTGCCCTTCCCAAATCCCAACGTCAATTTTCCTGTTTTAATACGCAGTTCTCCCCCATTCCACCCTCCCTGTCACATGACAGTGTCTGCGCCGACACACTCTGCCTGAATTGCGTGTTGCGTCGAATTACCGAAGGCGCCATCTTCTCTGCCTTTTGTAGCGTTCATTGTTACCCGTCCATACGGCTAGTTCACTAAATGAGCTGGTTACAACCGCAGTGTCTGATTTTGCCGAGTTCGACGTGTCCCTGGGTCAACAAGGGAGGGGCTTGCGTTTCACTTTAACCAATCACAGTCTTCATCGCATGAGATCACTGCACTGAGTAAAACGAGTGTTTTCTGTTAAGCAGCAAGGCGCACAGATTTGTGAAGGACCTGTTTTATTGTGTATGCCTTTTGTTAAGGGACATGTCATTGATTAAAGGAATATTCTTACCTGCAAAAGCTGTACGGAGCAATGTAAGAGTATGTCTTCATGTCAAGATGATGACAACAACAGAGCTTGAACCAGCAATCTTCCAATCACAAGCAGAGAGGATTAGCTTGCTGAGCCAAGCAACATTCTAGGCCAGAGGACTGGATGGCTAGAAGCCTTGATCTTGAAAACGAGGAAAACAATGGACCAATATGATGAAGACTGTGACTGGATAAAGTAGTGAAACACCATCCTGTCCCTGGTTGACCCAGGTTGACACAGGATGTCTCTCTCTCCTGGTACTTATTAGGTGATAAACAAGCTGCTCACCCATTATGCTATGTTAGCATCACTGAGGTCAATACCATAGCATGCGTCTATGCTGATCCTCCTGGATACCTTGGTGTTGCGGATGCAGGGCATGGTGCAGGTAGGAAGAGTGACAATTCACTTGTGACTCCGAAACAAAGGGGTTTATTAACAAAATGGAACACAATAGGGAAGGCACAGAGTAAAGGGCTGTGAGGGATCAAAATAGGAACAAAATAAAATAGCAACCTAAGACACTAATGATAACACATCCAGGGAAACAGAACTAAACACAAGGAAACAAGGTCAAGGAACAAGGCAACACCAGTAGTGGGATCAGGCAAGGGATCGGGCAAGGGATCAGGCAGGAAGATAGCACGATGACTGACAAATGAACAGAACCCAGACAGGCACTTAAATACACAGGACCACCAGGCCAAACAAGGAACAGGTGCAAAGTATAATCAAATTAGCAAATCAAAAAGGACACGGGACAACAAGGACCAGGTGCCAGCAACACCCTCTAGCCATCCTACGGCAGTTTCGGAGACGACAAATAGCCTAACTGTGTGGTTTTGCACTGCAGAAGGAAACTGGGGAAACACAAACATGAGGAAGACATCTAATCATAGTGAGCCCACAGTGCAACACAATGAGCTCCTGTGTGGCCATTACTGACCATCAATCCATCCATCCAACCATCCATGAGCACACATCCATCATCACAGCTTATGTAACGATATAAAGGCTGTTCATTATTAACCCACCCATTACCACACGCCTGCTGACACCTTCACTAAAACTGCAGCATGCAGCACAAGAATCTGTTTTACACTGAATCAACACATGACTGGTAATGAAAAGCCGACAAAAATTGCCTCTTTTATATTCACTTTTAATTGTGTGATCTCTTACTGTGAATCCCCAGAAAACTGCCTCCCCTCAAGCGAGCTCCGTCTAAATTAAGCAGAAATTTGAATTACAAAAGGTTTTCTCCCTTGTTAACATGATACGCGCATTAACATGATGAATATATTTTACAAAGAAAGGAACATTTATATTGATTTAAAAATAATTTTAGGTACTCTGTAATACCAGTAGCAGGAATGCATGAGATATGTGGGATATTAGTGCCAGAACACTAATAATTGCTATTTATTAAATAAACCATCTTAACGAATTTTACGATTCAATTACGATTCAATTACCGAACAATTAAAACATTTATTACTTTTTAACTACCCCAAATTGACACTTTTCGTCAGCATATGTGCAATAATTTGCTGTTACGTAAATTAATACATTTTATTCATTTAATTCATAATTGTTTGCTATAGCTACTACAATCAATCTGATACATGGAGAACATGATTATGTGCATTACCCTGTCCACTGTGGAGAAATAAATCATTCAGTGTGCGCGCTATTTACACACACGATCGTTCCCTATAATTAAAGTTCCTGTAGCATAAATGCGTCCTGTCAAGGAAATTTGTTGTAAATCGAGTTACCTAACTGCACGTCAGGGTGATAGATCAGTATCGTCAACGTTTTGTGTACAAATGATTCTCATTTTCCGGCATCAGGTGACAAAAAAAACGGAATTCTATACGAAATCCATCTCTTGTTGTTTAAATTTCGGTTAACAGTAAAACATTAAAACAAAATAGTTTCTTCTAACCCACCATTTTGCATAACGCATCCCACTATAATCTCATACTAGTAATATATAATAGTGAGTATATAGACAGTATGTAAGACTGCGCCATCCTACTAAACGGTACAACAATTATTTGTAATCGAATCTGCAAGCGACCGAAAACAAGTGAAAACGTCCCACGAACGCGCTAGATGTTAACTAGCGCCTACTTTTAATACACAATAATGAACAAGACTCAGATCATACAACTCTATGAACATTATGAACACTCGTGACATATCAAAGACAAAATTTAAGAGGGATCCCAACGTTTATGTGCAAACAATTTCAGACACATTCGGAGATTCGACTATTTGCGTTTCTCTTTGTGTTTATTACTTTGACTATATTCATTCGTCTTGTTGTCTTAATTATATTGAAACCACCATGATCTTAAGACTACATTAGCCTACTAAATACCCTGTCTGCATGAGACACGTTGCTTGGGTTGTCATATGACCAATAAAACTGCATCCTGATTTTTTATTGTTAATGGAGATTCCTCGACTGGGTCCTTACAGTAAAGAGGGGAACCTGAGCGGTAACTGGATGCCGCGGCTGGTGCGTCCCTGCGTCCCGTCAACCAGTAACTATAGGCGAATCTTACAAAAGATCCTACTTCGGCTGCGTGAAAAATACATTTTAACATGAACGAAATACCACATGTACTATAAAGACATGGTAAAGAAATAATAAACAAAATGAAAACAACTGTGCCACTGACGAAATATTAGTTATCATATCTACCTGTTACGGCTGTTTATGCCTACTAACATTTTTTTGCCAGTCATTTGATCTTATTTCATATAACTATGAAAAATGAGATGCCGAGTTAGATAACCTGGACCTGGGAAGTTGTGATGTAATGGCGTAATCGACGACTGAACCGACTTTTATTCCTTTTTAGAAGCGTCCGCATTGCAATGATATTTTAAAGGACCGAAGGAGAACCAGCTTACCTTTGTTGCCTGGTCTGGTGTCGTTGTCGTCAGTTGCCAAACTGGAAGGGACTTTAGTTCCAGGTCTACCGAGCGATAAAGCAGAGGCTGTCCCGGTGACTCGTTTACTGATCGCGCAGTATTAACTAATTTATAAAAGGAGCCAACCAGCGGCGCGCAACTCCGATGCGCGTCCCCGATGTGCGCTGATGTCAACGCGCGGCTCGGGTGTACCTGAGGGGGGTGTGCCCCTCGAGAGGGGGACAGCTCGGGACAGTGAACAAAAGGGACAAATTTAAGTACTGCAAGAAAACAAAGCATGCATTACCATCACGGACCGTGTGTGCGCAGTGATAAATACAGTGTTCAGAAAGGCTCTTATGAGATGTCATGCTTTATACGGCTTGATTTCCTTGGCACGCGTCTTAACTTTGCCGATGAAAAGAAAAATAATGTGGGGAAAAATACCAACTATACAAAGGGGAGACGAAAAAGGAACAATCGCATAATTGCTGCTAGATAGACAGAAAAACAAACAGCGTCAGAGATATACACATATTCCTTAGCATACACAGCTCTGCCTGAGGGTACGTACTCTTTTCCTGAATCGCAGGCGAATAAAAAGCAGACAAATTGAAGGGCTTTTTAAGAATATATTAATGCATAATCAACGAGTCATCATAAATATTAAAGAAATCCCGCTCTTTCGAAATATACTGTCAGCAGAAGCCCAAGTACAACATCGGATAGGGCACATGCATGCACATCATAGGACGTTTCGAGACGTTAAGTTACTGATATAACTACAGAACATGGGCTGAGGGAGAAAACGCGAACGACTGTGATTTGGGAGAACTCGAAATCATAACCCATGGCAGCCCAAATAAATGCGATGGAGACAAATAAGAACAAAATGGGTCAATACAATTTAATAACAGCCTGAAATCTGAACGAGAGCAGTGAGCGCCGCGTTGATTGTGCCCGCATGTCCGGCTCTGCTTGCCACTGATTTATGTATTGAGACAAACTGCAAGGACGAAACCTTATAAGTCGCGTCTCTAGTATTGCATTTGTGTCCACAACCCCCCCTCCACCCTCAGCAGATTTGGGGCGTCCGCCGTAGCAGCCTCTCACAAACTCCCACGGGGGGGCAACAGCAATAAATCAAGCCCTTGTAATGCCAGTGACTGCCTGCACTACTCAGGCGGGCCTTAATTGTCTTTGCCGTTTTAATTGTTCTCATTACTCTGAACAATGGAGCTCATCTTCGCAGACTTGTTTTAGATTTAAAAGGATAGCAGCGATCCCTAAGTGAACATGATCATCCGCGTAGGCTTGATTTATGTATAAATCTGATGAGAATAAATCTTCGTTGACTGATGTTACTGTTTGGTAGGATAAATACGGCGACACACGCGACGCTTGTGAATAAACAATAAACGGCTTCATTGAAGTGCAATTCATTGCAGTTTCTACTTACTTTCAGTGCTATACCCTGATTCACCACATCACCAAAACTAAAAAAAATACGCTTCTTTAACTTTTAATAACTGGAATTCCTTTAAGGAATGGGAAGACAAATTTGGTCTAAAAATAGGTGTATGTTGAAAGAGCACGCATACAATTAATGCACTTTTTAAGTGTTCACGTCCCCTGTGCAGGCAAGAGTGTTAAGTTATGAGCGGTATGGGATTGCGTTTTTAATAACATACAAATAGTTCTTTGTCGAAGAACGATCACATTGACCCTTCGACTAGGCCTTACCTCAGTGCTTTTGTAAAAACCCGGCGAGGTTACGTTCTTTTTACTGGGAGAATCGTAATTACATGCATGGGTCAAGCACACAGCACATCTCTGCATTTTTATGCTTTGAACACTGCAGGGGAACACGCCGATGGGCCTGCAGCTCCTCCCTCTTGTTAAAATTTCTTGCCACTGGGGTTTGACCATTTTTCTACAACGACAGAGTCTCATTACTATACACAGATTCCCAAAATGAGATCTCGTGGGCTAATTTTGGATACGTGTCAAATTGCATCCAGGAAAAAATTTGGACAATAGGCCTACGTGGTTGGGACTCGTTTTTTTCTTTCTTTTTTTTTGAGAGCAGACTTGTATTCCTTTCATCTGGACTTGTGTGGGGCGCAAAATATATTTAAATCTGAGTACACTCACACATCACCCGTTTTATAATATAATTTCCTTTGCATTAGGATCCGACCTGAAAATGTGAAATGTAATAATCGGCCGACATTATGAAAGCGTCTGCACATTCACATTAGAAGTGCCATTAAATCAGACCTCACCCGGTAAGACAATAGGAAAACCTGAGAGATTATTAGAAACACTTAAAATTCTACTCGTGAACTTAAAATCATGTTGACAATAGATCCCCCTCAGCCCCAGTAAACGTCGTTTTAAAAGCAAACCCTTTAACGTTTAAGATATTTACTGGGGAAATTTAAAAGAAAAAAAAATATTTTACTTTTTTTTTGTCAGTTATCTTTCCCGAGCCCGAATGACACTAAATAATTAGACCAGTACTCAGTTCAATTAAGATTCAAATTGTACTCATCTCACCACCTTCCCTTACCTTACGTAAGAGTAGATAAAAGCAAATAATCGGACGTGAATCTTATCTGTTCAATTTTAAACATCATTTCTCCTTGCTCCCTTTTAGGCACGACTCCTGACATGAGTGCTGAAAATGTAGGTCTATCTGAACAAGCAACGTTTAATTCTGAGTAACTGATTGAGTTTGCGATCAATGAAAGATACTAGAACCCAAAAGCATTTCAAATGTGATCATTAAAATAACCATATAAACACAAATAAATCAGCTAAAGAAAATAATTTTCGGTAGAGCCACAGTGACACCTAGAGGACAAACAGGAGTAGCACTTTTCCTGTTTCATGTGCAGTGCAGTCCCATTAGATACAAAAAAAAACATTCTGTACACAACAAACAGCATGAGTCTTTTCCTAAAATTGTGCAAATAAACGATGTGTTAGTAATGTGTGTAAGTTATGCTGAGAAAGCATTTGAAACTGTTTATATGTTTGTGTATCGCGCTCCAGATCACATTAAAATCGCTGCTCAAATAAATGTTGATATGGAGTGTGATTTTTTTATTTTTTACAAATGACACAATGCAACCTGTTTTTTTCTGCTTCTGACTATTACCCTGAGAAAATGCGCCATAAATATTGTTGGGAAGAATTACATAAGTGCAGTTTGGTCTTCAGGGGTGTCGGAGAGGCATGGATACCCTGGCAGATTCAGGGGGCCCAACACTTGACGGGGGACCTTGAATATGTAAAATGATAAGTATGATTGGATGGGGTGGGAGGTGACATTTTGTCAGGGGCCCCCGAATGTTTAGGTACTGCCCTGCCAGTCAGTACTGGTAGTCATTTTTTTAGATCACTTAAAAACTGAAACATAATTTCTTTTGGACCACTTTTTGTCTACTTTAAGCTGATTTGGTGTCATATATCCCAAACTTATTCTGAGCTGTTAAAAAATATGATAAATATGATGTGCACTAACCGGTGTATTTCTGAATGACAATAAAAGTGGCTATTCTATTCAATTATATTCTAAACTCATTATTAACTCGCTACTTACCCAGAAAATGAACCAAACAGTAAACAGAATAATTCAGCTATTACTCTATTTGTTTTTCCTTCATTTAACTTGCCTGACACTGGATCCTTAATGAGAGTGGTCTCCTGAAGTGTTTCCAAGTCAAAGATGCCCAAGTGGCGCTGGCCTCCATAGAGATGCACTCTTTTTGCCTGCGAAAAGCCACTGACATCCCGTATAAACAGTGATCTGTTTGTCCGCATCTCCCCATGCACACCACCATTAATTCTGTCCCAAAAGGATTTTGTTTCCAAATTAGTATTGCTTTATTCACTTTTTTTGCACCACTGGAGTTCTGTGAAGTCCCTTAAGCTGCCCAGCATTAACTGCACTACTCACTGGTGTGCTGGAAAAGGGTGCAAACCGGATTTGTTTAGACAGTGTCATTCTGCACCTCTTATACGAATGAGTCCTTATAATAAGCACCAGAATTAGAAAACATTGTAGGGTAATTGTTTTTAGGGTTTTCGTCACATGCCTTGTACACTACAGGCCAGAAGTTTGGGCTCACCCTCGGTTTTTTAAAAAAAATAAACCATACACAAGTGTTACTGATTGGTTTTCAGTATTTTATAGCTTGTAGTAACACATTATTTAGCCACAAAGGCCGAAACTATTTTTTATTATTTATTTTTATGCTTGTAATGGCTAGAAAGACACAGCTAACGACTGAGCAGAGGCCTCAAATCAAAATGTTGATCTTTTCTCATCACTAGTTAGCCAGAAAGTTACATACTTCCAAGCATGGAGTGACCTGCTGTTTACAGAGAAAAAGGTTGACAGGAAGCAACAGGGACCGGAAACAGTCTGGAGCAGGGAAAGTGACATGAAAGGCTGAAGATCAACACTTAGTTGTGACGTGCAAAAGAAATTGGAAGATGACTGTAATGGTCTGAGGGCTGCGATTAATGTGAACAGAGGGAAACTTGTATCTCTTAATATGGTCAAGCAAAGACTGAGAGCGGCTGGGCTGCACGGTCAAGCTGCTGCCAGAAAACCTTTAATTCGTGGCGTTAACAAGAAAAATAGACTATAGGCTAAAGAACACAAACACTGGGATATTTAGGACGGGCAGCAGGTCTTGTGGACGGGTGAAAAGTGCATCCATTGGACAAGATGGACCAACAAGTTTAAAATGAGCATAGCAAATGAGACAGAAGTGTCTGCACGATGGAAAAGGTGCTGGGTGGGTTTGGATACAAATTATTTCCAAAAATTACTGGAAAAACTGTGATAAAGGCAAGGGCTGGTTATTTTGATGAAACTCATACTTAGGCACCCACATACATTAAATTGCAGTTATAATGCACAGTAAAATGTTACATTACACTTCAGAACCAGTCAGTTACATTTGTTTCAAGTATTTATAATATTTTCTTGTAATGAAGCAGTGTATGGATTATTTTTTTAAAAATCGGAGGGTGGGCCTAGACTTCTGGCCTGTGGTGTGTTGTTGTGCTCACGTCTGTAATTTACAAGTGTGAAATAAATAAGCTTATTGTTGGTAAACGTTTTATTATGAAAATACAAGCGTAAAGGGAATACTTAACCAGAATGTATTTAACAGTTTGGTCCACAGTCCATGTAGGTTAGGCAAAAACAAAGGCAATGTGATAAGCATGATTTTATTTGTCAGTACTGTGGAAAATGATGTGGATATATATTGTCTAAAATTTGGTGATGATGCAATTATATGTAATTATGCAAAAAAGATGAATGTAGGCAGTTGAAGTAAGCACAGGTCATTTTAACATCTGTATGAGAAACTATGAAATGCCCAATTTTAAATGAAAGACATAGTTTTAAATAGCCATGTTCAACTGATACAGGCTTCACAACCGCCAGAACTAAACATTCTCCTTGGTGCCCCCTGGCGTTGAAAACTGGAAGTTAGAATTGTATCTGCTGCACGGTGTACAGGTGTCTGCGTATGAGCATTTGGCTTGGCTTCCAGACATGACACAGCTGCTGTAGGGCCTTGGAATCTTCTAGAGCATCATGAGCCTCAAACGACTTGCCCAGGAAGTATTGAACGAGGTATTGCAGCGAGAACTTCCTGACCTCGGAACAAGCCAGGAGGTCTTTGCTGAGCAATAAAGTGTCCAGGAAGCCTGGGATGACCCTCTCTAGCTCGTTTTGGAGGGAGAAACCACTCAGGGCGCGGAGGAGGATGGGGGCATCGAACCTGAGCACGTTGTGGGCCACGAGGATGGGGCAGTGGAAACCACGTATGAAGGTGAGGAAATCGGTGAGTGCATCCTGGAGGGGGATGGTCATCATGGGGCGACCGTATTGCAGCAGGCTGTCGCCCTCCACGGTGAAACCTGTCACGAAGGAAGCACTGTAGCCCATGCTGCGTTGAGGCACCATGTACGTGTTGAAGGTCCTCTCACCACAGACCGCAGACAGCTGGACAATGTCGCACCCCGAGACATCTGGAGAGGAAACGCCATTAGCTCAGGAGATCTGTGCTCCGCTGAAGCACACCCAGCCAGCCGTATCAGTGGGTGACATGATCTGCCTCATCCACCAGCAGACTATATGAGAGGCCATCAAAATGGCTTTTTTTTCTAACCCTATCTAGATAAACTCTTTAAAGACAATTTAAATGAGAAATTCTACCAGAATATTAATCACTTACAATTCCAATACGAACACACAAAGTTAAATTCGGGCAGTGTTGGAAATGGGAGTATCCACACCATACTACTGAATCAAAGTCAGACCCGAGTTTGGCTTAATGCTTGCCTGGGAGCTGCTTCTACAAAAATTTATCAAAATTTTAAATTAAATTTATATTAATAAAAAATAAAAAAATAATTTAAAAATATTATACAAAATTTTAAAAGTTGTTACTGGTGACAGAGTATTGGTGCACTACCCAAGCCAGTGGTTTCCAGGTCAAAGAAAATTAAGGTATATTCGCTGGGTGCGGGCCTGGCAGGTCCTCCTTCAGGAGCTCTTGGATTCTTTTTGAGATGATAAAGACAGATACACGGTCAGTCTATGTAACAGAAATCCCTTCTGCAAATAAGGATTTCGTTATGATCGCAGCATTTATGATTTCAAAGATGATAAGATATTTGAATGTGCCCTGAAAACTGATAGAAATGTATAACTTCAGAGTATGATAATGCAGGGCTGCCAACTTTGTTCAGCTGGCTGGAGTTAGATTTTCATTTCGAGACAAGTTTGCACGCGCATTTACATATATTAAACAGTTTTATAACTTTGTGAATAGGCTGTAGGGTTTGCAAACTACCCCCGACGCTTTCGATGTAGCTAATTTTAGGTTTATAATGGAATAATACAGATTTGCCGTAAGATTACTTGCGTGAGCTTGAGAATCTGAAAGCGTCAGTATCACGCCAGATGGGTGGGAGCTGACAGCCCTGATGATGTATGATTACGGATTTAAAATATTATTTCTTGCACTTGCAAAGCAACAATTATTCTCAAGTGAATTAAATATGTATTAAAGTGTACGGTTTAATTTAAATAATAATCGAAATGATTGGCGTTGCAGATGACATGTAGGCCTAACGCATTTAGATATATAAGAGGGTACAGAAGATGATTGGATTGAAGTTATACAAAGAAAAGGAGAGCCTGCATATATCTTACCAACACACACACACACCATTCTTACCAATACAGACTGCATGTCGGTTTTGTGGCCAGTCTGAAGTTTGATATCTGGCGGGGTTCAGTTCTCTCTCCGGTGATTCTCCGACGATCTTATCTTAACAAGCAAGAGAGGTAGGCGAGGGGGGTGGATCGTTGATTATTAAAATTAGGGGGGCAAGCCCGCCGGGCACACGTCGGTCGCACACTTTGTTTTCCTCGCTGACTGCAATCGGCTAAAGTTCATTGAAAACGTTAAGTCGTCCTTCGACGGCTGTTTGAAGATGGGTTTCTGTTTGTGGGGCTGATGGTGCCTCATCACGTTGCTTTAGGTATATTTTGTAAAGTAGTTTCTGAGAAAATCCGTTTTTTCTTGCTTCTGAAATGCAGTTTTGGAGATACTGTACGTATTTATTATTGAACAGCGACGAAATGTAATCTGGAAAGTTTACCGCTATGATTGTATTTCGTACTTGCACACTGTTTTTGCTTTCGGTGTCACAAATATTCCCATGTCGTTGCTTTTTTAATCAGATGTGGTTTAGCACTCCTGCATAGGCTCCGGACCCCCCCCCCCCGCGACCCTGAACAGGACGCGCGCTTACAGAAGATGGATGGATGGATGGATATAGTTTAGCGACATTTATAAAATATATTGAAGATGTAAAATGAGTAAAGGAGGAAACTAGCATGAAAGGTTTAGGAGACTTTATTAATTTTTTTGTTGATTAAACTATAGTTACGTTTTTATTTATACACAACATTTAACAGAGAATAACAAAACAAAATATTATTAAATTTAAGCTATACATCTGGTTAAAAAACGGGTATGCATTAGCATACACAACATTACATTGTTCCTTTGTATAAAGGAATAGTTTCTCCCATTAGCAGCACTGCTTAACCCACAATCTTGCTGACATCTGCACTTTTCAACCATCTTCCAGTTTGTCTGGAGAGCTACACTTTCATGAAATGTACAGTGCAATGATACATTGACTGGATTCATCAGTCACATGCAAAATAACCATCACATTGACCTTCTGGATAAGCATAAGTCAGTCTTCACAAAAGACTTTTTTTCAGCTGAATCGACTGATAAATGTCGCTTTTTTTTCAATCAAAGAAAAAGAAAAGAATGACAAGGAAAAAAAATATCTAAATTATTTAAAGAATATATTGCCGCTTCTCTTGGAAGTATACATCTGTGGCCGGGTCATACTCCTCCTCCAGAGGCATGAAGTGCACATTAGCCTTGGGCCCTTATGGTGTGGCTCACATCACCTCTGACCCTTGACCCTTTGACCCCATAGCAGAGTTTGTCTGGGTCACTGCTGGCAGCACAGGGGTGCAACGTCGTCCGCAGGGTCCGGAAACAGCCGCAGGGCCTCCCGGGAGCACCTGGAGTAGCCGTTACTGAACAGCGGGGGTCTCTTCACTGAGAGGAGAGAGAGGGTCTTCTCCCACATGTCTGGGTTGGGAAGGCCATTCTGGAAATGTTCACCAATCGCTGTCTTCAGTCGCCCCACGCCATTGGTACACTTCCTCTCAAGGCTCAAGATTTTGCAACTACAAGGGCAGAAAAAGATTGTATTATTAAATCAGGCAAAAATCTCATATATTTCTATATTATTCTTTTCTTAAAATAAAACACAACAATTACTTTTTTATCACTAAGTTTAGTTCAGCCTTGACTTACCCAATTCGCGGATCCTTCATGGTGTTGTGCAGACTGATATGCAGATATTCAGCAATGCAAAAGTCCCAGTGTTCCTGAAGGCGTTCATATCCCGCCTGCATTTATACTGGCTCTGTTTGGTGTGATGGTGCTTTCTCACAGTCAGGAACCAATCAGATCACTCCAGAAAACCCACAATTGTGTAGAAGAAAAGAAACAATGGCTCAGACCCATGCAAACAGGTGCTAGGGTGTCCATTTAATGTTCCCTGTCAATCGAGTGACTCGTTGGAGGGTGGGAAAGTGAGATGTCGACGGGAATAAAGGCCCTCCCCCCCAGGACTGCCCAGTGCCAGCTGGCTATTGTGTCAGGAAATTCTGCTTGGGATTCTATATCACGCTTTTTCATGCTGTGCACTCATATGTGAATGTTCTCTGCTGAGAGTGCTCCCTCTCATTTGTGAATGTTCTCTGCTGAGAGTGCTCCCTCTCATTTGTGAATGTTCTCTGCTGAGAGTGCTCCCTCTCATTTGTGA